>SJXQ01001258.1:270511-311688 GCA_006408695.1 Aepyceros melampus
CAAGCGGACGCCGGTGGCCCACGTAGATGGTGCAAATCTCTTGTCTTGAGATTTTATTGGCCTTCCCCGTAAACCAAGTTATTCAGCCTTCTTTGCTTCACTAATTTCCCACTATACTATCCTATCCTGAGCTATCCTATCCTATCCTGTCCTATCCGCCCGCTCCGTCCCTGCTTTGAATATCCCTGGATCCACCAGGGCTGGACCCTGGCAGCTTCCGTCTATGCGGTCGCACAGAGTCAGACATGACTGAAGCGACTTAGCAGCAGCAGCACTATAAAGTTTAAAAGATTGTGCATCACATGTACAAATGTGTGTACAGAAAACATGTTAAAATGACACTAAAAAGAGACTGAGCTAGGGATCGAGTAAGAATGGTGAAAATACTGTGGCTGAACTCTGTAACCATCCAGTCTATTACAGCTGGTAAACTTAATTTCAAAGGCAAGCTAATGGATTTATCTATGTGCTCACAACACGTAAAGGAAGCAGTCTTCCAATTATCAAGAAGATTTCAAACATCTCCCATTTAATTTTCTCAAAGGGACAATCAGATCAATGTACTTAGTAGAGGATTTGAGATTGCTGGAGGAGGTAAGAAATTTGGATATGAGTTAAACCATTAGTCACAGTACTTTCCTTATCCAGTCATGAAAATGTCTAACAGGAAAGAAAAAAAAAAATACATGCTGAATACTTTCAGAATATCTATTTCACTTAACTTTCACAACAAACCTAGAAAGTAAACATCTTTCATAATTTGATAACTGAGGAATCGAAGGCTCAGAGAAGTCACCCAAGCTACCTGAAGACTCATAGTAACTGTCCGAACATGACTCAATTTCAAAGCCTAGCTTTATTTGCAGCACAACTCAGAAAAGGCAAAATGATAGGATAGCAAAAGAGAAACTCCCCAGGTCATTAGGTGCCCAATATGCTACTGGAGATCAGTGGCGAAATAACTCCAGACAGAATGAAGGGATAGAGCCAAAGCAAAAACAATACCCAGTTATGGCTGGATGGCATCATGGACTCCATGGAAGTGAGTCTGAGTGAACTCTGGGAGTTGGTGATGGACAGGGAGGCCTGGCATGCTCAATTCATGGGGTCGCAAAGAGTCAGACACGACTGCGTGACTGAACTGAACTGAAACCAGGCTAAACTCTCTCTCCACAGTTGCTCAACCTTGCACGCTTCACTCACCCAACCCATCATTTAATGGAACATTTTAACCACAATCTGTTCCAATCTCACAGGTAGACCCTGAAGTTTAGTGGGAGCCAAGAGTACATCTGCAAAGTTCTTTCAACTGTTTATTCCAGATGCCTCGGGCCACACATTCTACAGAGAGCCACTGCAGTTTCCCGCTTCAGCAGTGCTTCAGAGGCTGGGCCGAACCAGCACTGCCCTAACCTCCGCACGGCACCCCGGAGGGTGCCTCGGCCACCTGCCGTGATGACCGAGTGCCCCTCGCAGGTGTGCCCAGGTGACCACCAGGACTCCGGGGCTGCTGTCCACTGCCAGGTCCACCTGGCGCTCCTTGCTGCCTGCATCTCCCTGCTGCTTTGATCCTGATGGTGTGACTGCGAAGGATATGTCAAATATCTTCTTCAGCAGTCTCGTGAGGACGGAGAATATGCTGAGACACTGATGAAGCTACAAACCAACAAGGAGGCTGAATCTCAAATTCTTCAGGGTATCAAGAAGCTAAACCAGGAGGACTCGGAGAGCAAGCCGGCGGAACACAACAGAACATGTGTTACTTCTGAAAGGCACCTAAGGGAACTGCACAAGCTGGTTACTGACTAAACAATACCCGCGTGGGCGACTTCGCTGAGACTCGTTACCTGAATGAGCAGATGAACTCCAAAGACCTGGGTGATCACGACACCAGCGAGCACAAGGTGGGGGCCCGCGAATCTGGCACGGCAGAGGATCTCCCTGACGAGCACACCCCGGGGGACAGCGACCCTGAGAGCCGAGCCCCAGGCTGGCTTCCCGCAGCCACAGGGCCACTTTCTGGGTCACTGAGGCCGCGCACGCATGCTGGGCTTACCGTGACCTTTTCTATAAGTTGGACCAAAACATCCACCTGGGTTCTTTCATTTGCACTAATCTTCAAATGAAGCAACGAGGTGTCCCTCCAAAGAGTCTCGTATACTGTCACCCCAGAGGTCAAGTTCCTCTCCAAACTAAGCTTCTCTTGCCTTCTGTGATTGAAAGCAGTATCCAGCATTTCTTGTGCCTTTTACCTAAAACTCAGACCCTTATTATGTTACTATCTTGTCTAACATCACTTCCATCTAACGATGTGATAAGTAAATACCCCTTCCTCTATAAAAATTTCAGTCTTCCAGGGAGAATTAATTATTATTCCCTCAGTGCACCTCGGTCACTTTTCCGTAACAGAACTTGCCACAGTGTGTAAGTGGTGGCTGTGTAGCCCCTTTCCCCCCAAAAGAGAGGGTATGCCTCCTAACTGGGATATTTCCCCACCCTCCTCCAAGGCCAGCCCCCTGCTACGGCCAGAGAAATTCTCCCAAAATGCATTCCTGAAAACAGTGCTGCCGTGTTTGCACAGCGCTGGCGAGATTCAGTCCAAGTCCCTTCAGATCGAAAGGCAAACAGGACCCTGCATGATCAGGTCCCTCATCTGGGTCCAGCCTCATCACCCCTCACTCTCAAACGCTAAAGACTCTGCCTGCAATGTGGGAGACCTAGGTTTGATCCCTGGGTCGGGAAGACGCCTTGCAGTAGGGAATGGCAACCCACTCCAGTATTCTTGCCTGGAGAATTCCATGGACAGAGGAACCTGGTGGGCTACAGTCCATGGGGTCGCAAAGAGTTGGACACGATTAAGCAACAGACACACACACACAGCACGGGGAACGCGTGGAACCTCCCTGAACACACCAGTTCTCACGACGCATCCCTTTCAACTTGCTGTTCCACAGAAACGCCTTCCCCACCTGCCCTCCTGGCAAAGTTCCCTCCTCCATCAGGATTCTGTCCTCAAACACCAGTTCCCCTATGAAACTTTCCCTAACTAATTCAGTGAGAAGGCGGGGAAAAGTTCCTCCTACACTGTGCATCCCTCCACTCACAAGCACAGGACTTCACTCTGCAATCCCCTAGCCTCATAAGCTGACCTGCACAGCTGGCCTGCCAAATCCCAAACCTGACCAAAAGCAAGCCCAAGAGAAGGAACTGTCTTTTCTTTTATATAAACCACCAAGTCCAGTACCTTGCACAAAGTGGGTACTCAATATTTATTGAATGAATTGTAACTAAATTCCTTCTTTCTTAAATGTATTACAATTTATCAATATAACAGAATCTAAGATACACAATAACAATTATAAAACTCAAACCCACCAAAGATTTCATACAGACACTAATATGTTTCTTTAAAAATTGTAAATGTGGCTCCTTCTGCAATATCTCAACTGTGCATTTTAAGCCATGGATAATTTTTATTCCTTTGCCACATCCTGGGAGACAGTGACAATGACAGAGGCCTGCTACTTCTGAGATAAGACAATCAAACATCCTGCTGCAAAGAGTTGGACACGATTGAGCAACAGACACACACACACAGCACGGGGAACGCGTGGAACCTCCCTGAACACACCAGTTCTCACGACGCATCCCTTTCAACTTGCTGTTCCACAGAAACGCCTTCCCCACCTGCCCTCCTGGCAAAGTTCCCTCCTCCATCAGGATTCTGTCCTCAAACACCAGTTCCCCTATGAAACTTTCCCTAACTAATTCAGTGAGAAGGCGGGGAAAAGTTCCTCCTACACTGTGCATCCCTCCACTCACAAGCACAGGACTTCACTCTGCAATCCCCTAGCCTCAATAAGCTGACCTGCACAGCTGGCCTGCCAAATCCCAAACCTGACCAAAAGCAAGCCCAAGAGAAGGAACTGTCTTTTCTTTTATATAAACCACCAAGTCCAGTACCTTGCACAAAGTGGGTACTCAATATTTATTGAATGAATTGTAACTAAATTCCTTCTTTCTTAAATGTATTACAATTTATCAATATAACAGAATCTAAGATACACAATAACAATTATAAAACTCAAACCCACCAAAGATTTCATACAGACACTAATATGTTTCTTTAAAAATTGTAAATGTGGCTCCTTCTGCAATATCTCAACTGTGCATTTTAAGCCATGGATAATTTTTATTCCTTTGCCACATCCTGGGAGACAGTGACAATGACAGAGGCCTGCTACTTCTGAGATAAGACAATCAAACATCCTGCTGTCTCCTGAGCAGCATTAAACAAACCGGTTTCTCCACAGACAAGAGTCAGCCAAAGGTCAGCCAAATATACAGCATGGATGGCGGGAAAGGTGAAGCAGCTAAGACTTTTACTGAAGTTATAACAGTATTAGGATCTGTCATATTTTTACAGACCAAAAACTAAACAATTTTAAGAAACAAAGTTGAGGGCTTAAGAAGTATGATGTGCTGAGAGTCACAATCAAGACTGGAACAACCAGACAGAAAAAGTCAAGAACAAAAGGTCAGAGATGCTAAGGCTCAAGCCAAGGCCAGGTGGCAGAAGGAAGCTAGCCCGGGGGGCCATTCAGGCTGGAGCACATAAGAGTGTCAGGGAAAAAGAGAACTTTAAGATCATTCTAAAACTGAACACAGATGGGGGAAAAGAACACAATGCAGGGGGGAAAAGAGTACTGTCTGTAAAAGGTCCTATCTAAACCCAAGATCAGAGCAAGCCGGGGCAGAGAAAGAAGCCTCAAGACAGAAACACAGAGAACAGTGGAATCTGGCTCTCTCCAAAGAGCAGGAAGTTCACTATCTTCACAATTCCACAGTAGAGTAAGGACCAATGACAAAAGTTTTAATAAAAACACACTGAGCTGGAACCCCTAGACCTTGCAAGCATATCTTTCCAATCACCCTAACCTAAAAACTGTTTTACTATTCAAAGCCAAAAGCTCCCAGGTGGCACTAGTGGTAAACAATCCACCTGCCAATACAGGAGACAGCAGAGACGCAGGTTCGATTACTGGGGTGGGAAGATTCCCCGGAGGAGGGGAGATCCCCTGGAGGAGGAAATGACAACCTGCTCCAGTATTCTGCTACAGGCCATGTTGCTGCAAAGAGGCGGACACAACTGAGCATATGCGCACACAAACACACAGCCAGACTTACAACTGAGCACGTGCACGAGCGCACACACACACAGAGACTTAAAGGAAGACAAGGCTGAGTTACGTAGCAAGTACATACGAACTGTGTCTACACCAAAATCTTCCTGGGTAAAGTAGGAAAATAAGATCTATTGTAACCATGTTTGCTCAATTCCAATGGACTTTAGTCTTCGCTTCAGTTAAAATGTGGAAACATACATGTTGTGATGGGTTTCCTTTTTCAATGAATTTTAACTTGGATAATCAGTTTAGAAGGGTTCATATAAAAAAAAAAAAAAGAACAGTCAACCTCACTCATCCATTTTGAAAAAAGTTATTGCAAATCTACTTCGTGTCAACCTAGTTTAGGTACAGAGATAAGGGCACCTTCCATAAAGCTTATATTCTAGAGAGGCAGACAGACAAGAAATACAATCAAGTAATTGAGGACAACATTAAGTTTTATGAAGAAAACCCAAAAAGGCAAAGGGAGATTATTAACCGACCTAGAGCATGGTTCTTAAATAGTATGTCAGGGCTGAAATATGAACACTCATTTGGAAAGCTGTTCTCTGAAACCTTCAGAGTATAGGAACAACAAGAATAAAGACACCTACATCAGAAATGAGCTGGACATTTGGAAGTCAAGTTGATGTGGCAGGAGCTCAGTAAAGGAGACGATTAAGATGAGAAAAGATCTAAGTAAACAGAAGTCAGATACGTAAGGCTTTGCAGGCTCTACTGTGTTGAGAAGAGAATAGAAGATGAGCATATAGCAAGAGAGACTACCAACGACTCTCTGAAGTTCCACTCTCAAGGAAACAATGCTACTGTTCAGTAGCTAAAGCGACACATAACATCAAAGCCCAGTTTAAGACAGAAACACTACAGCATGCTGGAGTGCTGATGTCAGTGACCCAGTAGAGGAAGAAAGCGATGATACAGGGGAAAAACTGTAACTGTAGAAGCAGTATTTTCAGATGGTGACAGGAAATGGAATCCAGGACATAAGTATAAAATTGGATTTTGCCAAGAGGAGGGATTTTTTTTTTTTTTAACATTAATGTTAAGAAAAGTAGCAAAATGGGTACAGATGCAGGTAGGCTACTAAATTCAGAGGCAGAAAGAAGAAACTGCCCTGTGACGGCTTTCATTTTCTCAATAAAGACAAAGTCTAAAACAGCAGTCCCCAACCTTTTTAGCGCCAGGGACAGGTTTCCTAGAAGACAATTTTTCCATGGATAGGGTTGAGGACAGGAGATAGTTTCAGGATGATTCAAGCACAACACATTTATTGTGTACTTTATTTCTATTATCATCACATCAGCTTCACTTCAGATCAACAGGCATGAGATCCGGAGGTTGGGGACCCCTGGTCACAAAGAATGAGGAAGAAGGACTTTCTTGGTGGTCCAGTGGCTAAGACTGTGAGTTCCCAACACAGGGGACCTGGGTCCATCCCTGGTCAGGGAACTAGGTCTGACATGCCACAACTAAGACCCTGTGCAGCCAAAATAAAGAATGAGGAAGAAAAGAAAGGAGGATTTCAACTGGAGATTTAAAGAAAGAAGAAAAGGTCTGAGACACTGACTTTCAAGAGCACTAGGGAACTGCAGGAACTGTAGGGAATTGTAGGTAGGAATGTTAGCAGTACTGAGTATGCATTGGAAATAGAGACTATATGCTTAAAATGAGACCTGTCAGCAAGGTTATCTTCATTTTTCTCCATCCATGATCAGCTCTGAGGTTCAACAAACCAGCTGGCCAGGTTGAATTTAAGTCAGTTCAAATTTTGGCAAGTGAATAAAACCAAAGATTACACGGACAAAAAAATTAAAGGGTGCTTCCAATGGACTGACTATAAGATGGATCATGAAATCCACACTGAGCAAGTAGCAAGAGAACACAGATGCTTCACAAAACATGTGTTATATCCCCAAGTTGTCTATAAATGCAAAGACAAAAGCCGAGAGTTCTATACTGCATGTATCTCACCTATAAAGAACACTATGGTGAAGCCTCTGCTAACTGATTAAATGAGTCTTCGTATTCTAGAACTCTGAATAAAACAAACTTATTAGATTTTTAAAACTTATCTTCAAAAATTTAAAAAGCAGCATCCCAAAAATCTTGAAAAATCAATTTATGGCTGACATGATGCTTTTGTTCCTAAGAGCAAGTGACTCGTTCCCATGATATTCCCATACAAAGAAAGATTAATAACTGGACAATAACCAAAGGAACACTATGGCAGCAGAAATTAAACTTAACCACAATTCATTAACTTCATATGGAAAAGTAAAGCCTATTGACTATTGGCCATCCCACTTCAGCACAACTCCCCCAATCCCACAGTAACTAAACTACTCCATTTCTGGGCACTCGCTCAGTAAGCGCTAACTAGTCAAGTGAACTGGAACCTGGACACTACTACGCTTAAAATAATTTTCTAGAAGCTCTCTGAGAGTCTGCCAGAATCTTAGTTTACAGGAGTTCCCCCTTATTCTCAGGGAGTACATTCCCAAATCCCCGTGGATAACAAAACCACGGATAGTACTGAACCCTATCTATACATTTAGGGCATCCCTGATAGCTCAATTGGTAAAGAATCCGCCTGCAATGCAGGAGACCCCGGTTGAATTACTGAGTCGGGAAGAGCCGCTGGAGAAGGGATAGGCTACCCACTCCAGTATTCTTCAGCTTCCCTTGTGGCTCAGCTGGTAAACAATTTGCCCACAATGTGGGAGACCTGAGTTCGAGCCCTGGATTGGGAAGATTCCCATGGAGAAGAGAAAGGCTGCGGCTGCTGCTGCTAAGTCGCTTCAGTCGTGTCCAACTCTGTGCGACCCCATAGACGGCAGCCCACCAGGCTCCCCCGTCCCTGGGATTCTCCAGGCAAGAACACTGGAGTGGGTTGCCATTTCCTTCTCCAATGCATGAAAGTGAAAAGTGAAAGTGAAGTCGCTCAGTCGTGCCCGACCCTCAGCGACCCCATGGACTGCAGCCTACCAGGCTCCTCCACCCATGGGATTTTCCAGGCAGGAGTACTGGAGGGGGGTGCCATTGCCTTCTCCAGAGAAAAGGCTACCCACTCCAGTATCCTGGCCTAGAGAAGTCCATGGACTCTATAGTCCACGTGGTTGCAACGAGTTGGACATGACTGAGCAACTTTCACACACACACTATATACACATTATATTTTCCTATTCATATGCACTTATAAGGTTGATTTATAAATAACACAGAGATCAATAATAAAATAGAACAATTATAGCAATATACTATATTAAAAGAAGTGAATGTTGTGCCCTCTTCTCAAACTATCTTATTGTATAAATGGAATGCCTTTTCCCTCTTACCTGAGCACTTATCACAGACTGTGACCACAACTTCTGTCATCTGAGGTGCAACAGTCAAACCAGCACAAATTACTTTTTCCTTTTTCACAATTTCACAGATAGGAGATTCATTCTTACCACAGATCTCAGCAACCTAGCATAATTTTTCTTTTGTTTTTTTCTTTCCTTACTAAGACACAGACTTTTTTTCACTTAAAGGCAGCAGTTTACAGCTTCTCTTGGCATATCCAAACTTCTGAACTGTCAGCATCACTAGGTTTGCACTTTAGGGCCATTATTAAGTAAAAGAAGGGTTACCTGAACACAAGCTCTGCAATAGTGCTGATAATCCAGATGGCTACTAAGTGACAGGCTGGATACAGGGGACAAAGAGATGATTCATGGCCGGAGCAAGACCGCGTGAGATTTCATCATGCTATTCAGAAAGGTTTGCAATTTAAAACTGATGAATTGTTTATCTTTGGAATTTCCCATTTAATATTTTCACACCACAGTTTACCACAAGTAACCGAAACCAAGAAAAGAGAAACCACAGGTAAGGGGTAGGGGGTATATAAATTACTGAAAGTCCTTTGCTTTTGCTATTTATTATCTTCATATTTAAGTAATGTCAAGAAAATCCTAGCGAGCACAGTTCGCATAAAAACTATCACCATCTTTTGTAACTATTCTTTTCCCAGTGTCCAAAGTATACGGTTTTGTCAGGTCAGTTCAGTGAAATAAAGATAAACTGAGTTCAGAAAGAATGTTAAGGAAGAAAGAGATAAAAGAAGGTTTGGTTCCCAGGTTATGTTCCCACTTAAATCATCAAATAGAACACACCATTAGCAGAGAATTAAAATAGCTTCCTTATCTGTAACATAAGAATACTAAAGTAGATAATACAAAAGTTTTCCTTCTGCTCCAAAAATTCTATTCCTAAACTAGTGCTTCAGACTTCTTTCAAAGGCCTTTTTGAAAAAGGGTGCTAAAAGATTTAACCTTTCAATTCATGAGCCTATTAAATACTTCATTTCTCTGAATTACAATTAACAGAAAAGCCTAGGGGAAAAAAATAAGTATTTTAAAATCAGACAAAACTAGGCCCCTGCGCTAATTATTGGGGACACCCTGCAATACAACTCTTTGTTTCATATTCACTCTTCTCACACCTGTTCTGCTTCTCCGTCTCCAAGTCCTGGGCTCAATAGTGGAATCACACAGTCCTAAACGCCTCCCGAAAGACTTAAGTTAGAAAACTCAGACACACAACCTACTTGGGAAAACTGGAGCTGACAGCTTGCTGTCAGAGGTTCTTTCCTATCTTTATATTTCCATCAAACAAAATAGATACCTGATTTACACAACAGATACCTAATTTAACTCCACTGCATAACTCATTATACCAGTGATTCCTTTTGAGATATGCAAAATTTCAGGTCCCACCTAGACTTACTGAATCAAGGACTTTGGGAGTGAGGCTCAGCACTTTGCTTAAAAAGGAATCCAGGTGACCACACACTCAAACTTGAGAACCACTGTATTAAAGATGTCAGGAAATTCTCTTCCTGTTCATTACTGCTGGTGGCAAACAAACAAATAGAAAGGCTGAATTTTCTCAATTGCCACTACTTACAAGTGCTTGGGCCCACAGGATACCCTCAGCCACTTCTGTCTCCAGTCCACAAGCAAGATGAACTTTAGAGTCAAACAATGTAAGTTCAACTTATGTCTCTTAGAGTTACCAGCTATGTGACCTTATCCAAGCTAAATTCTTAGAGCCTCAGTTTCCCCATCTGGAGAGTAGAAACAACATCTTGTACCTCCATGAACAGGAGATAGCTTATAGAAAGGTGTCCAGGAGAGTGCCAGTCACCATCAATAAGTTTAAGAACTTTTTCTTTTCTTCTCTACCACCTGGACCAAGTCCTGGCTACTTCACACAGACAATACCCTAAAGAAAACAGCACTTTGGTACCCCTTTGTGAAATGTCACCATGTGTTCCACATTGGGTGAATAGCTCTCCGGTGAGGTTTTCCTTCTGGAAAACACTACAAGATAGATATGAAGTGTTAAAGTCCTACAGAATCATATACAGAACAGTGATTCTAAAAAGACAGCCTATAAGCCAGTGGAAAAGGCAAATCTTACACAAGAGTATACCTGTGTAACTTAAAATAATAACTCACGTTAAGCAGAACATAGCAACTTTCTCTTCAAAGTGAAGTATCAGTCCGTCAGTGGTGTCCAACTCTTTGCAACCCCACGGACTGTAGCCCACCAGGCTTCTGTGTCCATGGAATTCTCCAGGCCAGGACACTGGAGTGGGTTGCCATTCCCTTCTCCAGGGTATCTTCTTGATCCAGGGATCAAACACAGGTCTCCCACACTACAGGCGGATTCTTTACCATCTGAGCCACCAAGGAAGCTCAACTTTCTCTTAAGTGGCCAAAGTTAATTAATGCTAACTAGACATTAGTACTACACTTCATAGGGTAGGAGATATTTAACATTAAGATACGTAAAAGAAGTGGAATACATGACCTATATTAAAGGTCACGGTCCAGGCATTCCAGTTCCAATTCCATATATTTTTCTGGGGCAGCCTCACTGTCAAATTCTTTTTCCCAGTGTTGCCATGCCACATATTCTGCTTTCTGATTTAAAAAAAATATATGGTCCTTCAGAACACCCCCCGCCCCCGAAAAAAAAAAACGCTGCTATGAATAAGACCTAAAAATCAGAGAATATTACTCTTTTTGTAAGTTGAAAATCTGGAGGGGATTTTACCAGAAACAATTCCTGAGTTCAGCTCCTCACTCCCTATAATACGAAGTCCAATATTAAACTGTTTAATTTGACCTCCGTGACTACTAGCCTGTTCACGGGGCTGGAAACAGTTCAGTGCACGAGATAACTTCACTATACTCAAATATTCCGCAGGGTAACCACGATTGGAGCATCAGATCAATGGGCACTCGCGGCTTTCATTCTTACTCCTGCCCGCTGACAACTAAGACGGGACAACTCTCAGTTTCCTGTTCTGTTAAGAGCAGCCAACATGCCAAACTGCAGGACTGCAGTGAAAATTAGCGTTCGTATCTTCTTAAAAGTGGATTCCTTACCTCCCCACCCCCACCCCAGGGAACTCGTAAAAGGAAAGGTTGAGTGACACCAGACTGGAAACTGTAAAGCCACAAACTTTTAGTGCCTTGCCCGCCGGGAGCTGAATTTCAGCAGCGGCTCCTTACCGCACCAAGCTAACAACTTCGAGACACAACCCAGAGCAGAGTGGGGTGACGGTTACTCGCTTCTCACATCCAACACGACACTGTTCCCTCCACCTCCCGGAACTCCAAAGCCAAAGCAGCCTCCCTTCGGGCCACCTTTGCAGCCTCCTCCCAGCACCGCTGACCCGGAGCCCCTGCGCCGATCGAGGGTCCCAAGCGAGGCCGGAACCGGACAGCCGCCCGGGTCTCCGCGCCCTAGGACTCCCCAGAAGTCGCCGCCCCGCTTCCCGCCGACCCCACCGGCCCGGCTCCTCAGTGCATACCCGCGGTCCCGCGGCCTACCGCTGCCCGCACCTCTCCCCCAGATAAACCCGGAACCGGGAGCCGGCCCCCGCCCTGGGGCGGGCTCGGGCCCAGGCCGGCCGCGGAGTCCCCGGCTCCCGCCCGGCCGGCCCGAGACGCTCGGCGTGGAAGCGCCGGGAGGCCTGGCCGCCACCCCACCCGGAGCGCGCCTCCTCCGGGCCGGGGTGGGACACGACTCACCTTCGTACTGCAGGTCCACCAGGACCAGCAGGAAAGGGAACACCGAGCCCAGCCGGCTGGTCACAGAGCCGGGGGCCACCATGTCCGAGAGCGCGGGCGCAGAGGAGGAGCAAAGCTGCGGGGCCCACCAGCCCCTCGCCGCGGCGCTCAGGCTGCAGCTGCGGCCGCCCGCCCGCCGTCCGCTCTCGCTCGGGCCTAAGGCGGCTGGCGCCCAGGGGAGGGAGGAGGCGGCGGCGGCGGCGGTGGGCGGGGCCCTGGGCACGCCACGCCCCCAGCGCCGCCGCGGCCCAATCGCCTCCTTCCTGGCTGCGCTCCTACTGGGCTCGCAGGGATCGTGGTTCGCGCTGATAGGCCGCGGGGGCCGCCGCCCCGCCCCGTCTCTGATAGGATAACGTGGAAGCACGAGACGAGGCTGCGTCCGCCGGTGGCGGAGCTGTCAGGGGCTCTAAACTGCCGCGGCCGGGCCGAGGGGAGGCGCCCGGGGAGGCTTGTGTGGCGGCCGCCGAGTTCGCATGCGCAGGCCGCCCAACTCTTTTTTGGGTCGGCCCCCAGCGCGCCGGCTTGGCTAGAAGGCTGTCTGCAATCCGAGGTTTTCCGGCGAGAGAGAAGGGAAGCCGCCGCGTCCGGGATAAGAAGCCAGACCTGGTACCAGGAAGTCTGCGGGGCTGGATTGCGGAACAGGACGAGTCGCAGAGCCTGCTGCCCTCTTGCTGAGCGTCTTGGAACCGATACGGACCGAACCCTGAGGAGAGCTCGAGAAACGATCAGGAGAACCTGGAGCGCAGTAAATTAGGGTTAACCGATGGAGCCAGGAGTATTTCAGGGAGCTTTTCAGGCACAATCAAGTACATTAGGGTCCTAAGGCACGTTAGGGGACCAGCGTGTCCAGAAAAGAGCAATTCTGGAAGATTTGTGCAAAAGAAACCTAGGAAGCACAGCAGCTAGGAGAGCAAAGGGTTGTTGAGAGTACAGCCGACGTCAACTACAATGGGGGGGGGGAGCGGGTGGGGAAGAGCTGTTAGGACTGGATTTTGTATCTTGTGCTCATTAGATGAAACTTGAGAGACGTGAACAAGATAAAGTGGAGCCAGGAGTATTTCAGGGAGCTTTTCAGG
This sequence comes from Aepyceros melampus, assembly GCA_006408695.1. Lineage (NCBI taxonomy): Eukaryota > Metazoa > Chordata > Mammalia > Artiodactyla > Bovidae > Aepyceros > Aepyceros melampus. The sequence goes on from SJXQ01001258.1 coordinate 283,904, forward strand.
CACAATCAAGTACATTAGGGTCCTAAGGCACGTTAGGGGACCAGCGTGTCCAGAAAAGAGCAATTCTGGAAGATTTGTGCAAAAGAAACCTAGGAAGCACAGCAGCTAGGAGAGCAAAGGGTTGTTGAGAGTACAGCCGACGTCAACTACAATGGGGGGGGGGAGCGGGTGGGGAAGAGCTGTTAGGACTGGATTTTGTATCTTGTGCTCATTAGATGAAACTTGAGAGACGTGAACAAGATAAAGTTCAAGTTATGCAGTCTGAGCGTTAAACTTGTTCACCTCCACTTCTCTGGCATCCCCAACACAACGCACACTATACATCAGCGATGCTTCCCATTGGGTGAGACAGTAACACCTTTCTCTGTTAAGCGTTGTCAAGTGTAAAGTTATTACTTTTCCAGATGACATTTGCTTCCTTGCTGGTACTGTACACTTTAGAAGTCATGAATGATAAATAGGATAGTGAATTCGTGATTTCCTAAAAAATACACTTAGAAGGCCAAAAAGCTTTCTAAGCTTTTATTCCAGAGGGAACTAATGCAAAGGAAATGGTTTGCAGAAAGGAAAAACAAGCCAAAAACACAGTCCCTTAGTAGTTGTGGTGGAAAGTAATACAACATAATATCAACAGGTTCAGTTCAGTTAAGTCGCTCAGTCGTGAACAGGGGAGGATTCAAATCCACGAAATTTTGCTGCACACCACACCTCTTAGCTAAAGCTATCTTCATCTGTAAAGTGGGTATGTCACTGATAGCCTCAACGGTTTGTTCTGAGGTTTCATAAGGGGGTACAAATTTTTCTAAATTACAAAGTATTATGTGGGCTTCCCAGGTGGGGCTAGTGGTAAAGAACCAGCCTGCCAATGCAGGAGATGTAAGAGACGCTGGTTTGATCCCTAGGTGGGGAAGCTCGCCTGCTGGCGGGCATAACAACCCACTCCAGTATTCTTGCCTGGAGAATCCCTTGGACAGAAAAACCTGGCAGGCTAAGGTCCATAGGGTCTCAAAGAGTCAGACACAACTGAAGGGACTTAGCACACACACATGCAAACAAGTGTTAGTCATACTTCTAACAAGAGTGAGATCATGAGACTCCTCTTAGGAATTTTTGTTTGTTTGTTTGTTTTGTCCTTTCCCGTATAGGGCTTTCCTGGTGGCTGAAATAGTAAAGAATCTGCCTGCAATGCCGGAGACCTGGGTTCAATCTCTGGGTTAGGAAAATCTAGAGAAGACAATGGCTACCCACTCCAGTATTCTTGCCTGGAGAGTTCCGTGGACAGAGGAGCCTGGCAGGCCACAGTCCATGCGATGGCAGAGAATCGGGCATGACTGAACAACTAACGCCTTCACTTCACTTTTCCTTATCGACCATCACAAGGCAGTGTTAGTGAAAAAAAAGCAGATGATTTTAGTGTCTGCAAGTAGTTAGTGAAGACATCATCTGGATAAAGTACTGTGGCCAAGGCAGCTAACAAAATGTTGAACATAATGAGGACAGAATTTTGTGAGCAAATAATTTGTTGTTGTTTAGTCACTTGGTCGTGTCTGAATCTTTGCCATCCCATGAACTGTAGCCTGCCAGGCTCCTCTGTCCATGGAATTTTCGAAGCAAGAATACTGGAGCAGGTTGCCATTTCATTCTCCAGGGGATCTTCCCAACTCAGGGATTGAACCCAAATTTCCTGCATGGCAGGTAAATTCTTTACCACTGAGCCACCATGGGGAGCCCAAACAAATAATACTATACCATGACGTATCACCAGAATGCTGCTTGTCTGTGATTTTGATCTTAAGAGCAGTGCTAAAGAAGTTCTAAGAATGGAAATTAAAAATGATTAAGGAGAGGATAGACCTTGTGCTGAAGTGAAGTCGCTCAGTCATGTCCGACTCTTTGCAATACCATGGACTGTAGCCTACTAGTTTCCTCCGTCCATGGGATTTTACGGGCAAGAATACTGGAGTGGGTTGCCATTTCCTTCTCCATAGATAATAAATAACAAGGGCCTTCAATGTTGAGTGATTTTAAAAATTCACTGATCAACTTGCCTATCCGTGAAGCCTGAAATCTTAAAACTAAGATTTACAAAGTATCCTATGGAAGAGAGAATTTTACAACAAAGAAAGGAAACATTATTTTAGACTGCAGTTAGTGTCCAGGGCTAAAATTATCTCTATGTATAAATGCTTAGGAATGTTTTCTCTAGTGCTCATCTGGGCATAGTTTTCACCTGAGTACCCCTGCCAATAAAATCAAAGTAATCCAGTGATTATAGAGAAAATTATAAATATTATTTGCATTTATCAACGTTTATGCAGTACTTTTAAAAATTAAACATAAACACCCTACAGTGCATCTATTCACTATGATATTAAAAGATTTAAAATAATAGTAGAATATTTAAATTGTGGTATATGCAAAACCACCAGTATAATTGTAATGTATAAAAATATATTGATTTGTGTTTACTGACCAGTAAAATAATACTGGCAAAGAGGAATGGACAGATCTAGAACACAGTTTCTGGAGGTAAAGGAGATAAGATTTGCTGATGGATTAGCCATGGGGAGAAATAAATGGTTGAAAAGCAAGTATGATACTTATAACATCTTTTTGAACCAAAAATGGCAATCCACTCCAGTACTATTACCTGGAAAATCCCATGGACAGAGGAGCCTGGTAGGCTACAGTCCATGGGGTCGCAAAGAGTTGGACTTGACTGAACGACTTCACTTCAAAAATGAAAAAGGCAGCATTGTAATTCACATAATGAATGATGTAGTATACATCCTTCTACATTTATCTTTATGAACTTGAGCTTTCATTTCTATCAAAGGGATTTCTAAACATGGGCTTACTTTGTCAAAGACTGCACATTTAATATTTAAGATATACTGTTAGACTATTTTCCCTAAAAGTCAGGGTAATTTGTATTCCTAACAACTATTTATGTCCCCACATACCATCACCAGATATAACTGATTTCCATAGTTTTTGCCAACCTGATGGTAAAACATTCCCCCTCTAAGTTTACTACTTCTTTGCAGCAATTTGAAGACTCTGATCTGACTTCGGTGTTCTCATGTAGAAATTTGACTTTAAAGCCAGTCCTCTGTTTGACCACCTTCTTTTATCTTGTTAGCAGGCTTCTGGCCACATCAAGCTGTCTCCATCACATCATTTTCTCTTTATTGACTTTCCTCCTTATCTTATAAGGATCTTTGTAATTAATTATTTAGAATCCCTCCAGATAATCCAGGATATTCTCTGCCCACAACAGCCTCAATTTACTCACATGCACACAGTGCCTTTTGCCATAAAATACAAGGTTGTTGGGGATTCAAAATGTAGATATCTTTAGGGGGGAAACTATTCAGCTTAATGTGATAATCTATCCCCCCCTCGCCCCTGCACTTCAGGCAGTAGACCTGAACTCCTCTCTCCCTTGAATGTGGACTTACTAACTTTTAAAGACTAGGGTGGAGATATGCAAACACTAACTTGGCCAGGTGGTCAAAATAAATATTACTAATGTGAGGCTATAGATATGGAGAAGGAAATGGCAACCCACTCCAGTGTTCTTGCCTGGAGAATCCCAGGGACGGGGAAGCCTGGTGGGCTGCTGTCTGTTGGGTCATACAGAGTCGGACACGACTGAAGCGACTGAACAGCAGCAGCAGCAGAGGCTATAGATATTCTGTATACTCCTGATTCAAAGTCACGGGCAGGGTACTGCACCTCTGTGATAGTCCTTCCATTCCATAATCTAGTGTAAATATGAAAAAAAAATCACCTAACAGAAAATCGAGGGACTGTCTTTAAAATACCTAATCAGTACTCCTCAAAACTAAATAAACAGGAGGACTCTAAGGAGACATGATGACTAAAAGGTGCCATCTTAAACCAGATCCAGAAATAGAAAGTGGATATTACTGGGAAAACTGCTGAAATCTACATAAAGTTTCAAGTGTAGTTAATAGTGAGGTGAGGTGAGGTGAGGTGAAGTCGCTCAGTCGTGTCCGACTCTTTGCGACCCCATGGACTGTAACCTACTAGGCTTCTCTGTCCATGGGATTCTCCAGGCAAGAATACTGGAGTGGATTGCCATTTCCTTCTCCAGAGGATTTTCCTGACCCAGGGATCGAACCCGGGTCTCCCGCATTGGAGGCAGACGCTTTAACCTCTGAGCCACCAGGGAAGCCTTATAGTAAATAGTAATGAACCATTATAACTTCCTTAATTTTGACAAATGTACCATGATTATATGTAAGATGTTAGCAATAGGGGGAAATAAATGAGTGTTTAGGACCTCTCTGTAGCATCCTTGCAGCTTTATTCTAAAATTATTTCAGAAAAAAAAAAGTATACTTAATTGTGAAGGACTACATCAACAGTAATGAGTGATTGTATACGTTTTTTGCATCTAAACTTCCTTTTCCTTGCAGAAAAAAGAGAATTAGCACTTTAGGGAGACAGTCATCTAAAACCTGCTCCTCTCTTGTTTTTCCTATTTTTCCTCTTTTCCCTTCACTTGGGAAACTATTACTTGATTTAAAATCTATTACATATACACTCTAAGAATATTATAATCCAGATAATCAAAATCTCTATAAGTTCATTAACTGTACATTGTTTTTAAAATATGAACAAGTGCATGTAAATGATAGCCTATGTTACAATAAGATAAAAGCTTTGAAGCATGACAAGGATTCTTTAATATTTGGTTCTGGAATACACGGTTTAAAATTGTATTTTTAAAGGTTCACATACTATTTCTGATAAACAGTTGGATCTTTCAACAATCGGGATGAGTTAATATTGACTTAAAGACAGCCCTTTGTCCACCAGCATGTTCACTGCAGCGTTATTTAAAATAGCCAAGACGTGGAAACAATCTAAGTGTCCATCAGCAAGTGAATGGATGAATATAGTGTGTTTGGATACATATATATGCAATGAACTAGTATTCATCCATAAAAGAAGGAAGTCCTGCCATTTGAGGCAGCATGAATGGAACTTAAGGGCATTATGCTGAGTGAAATAAGTCAAACAGAAAAAGACAAATACTGAATGATCTCACTTATATGTGGAAACAAAAAAAAAATTGAATTCATAGATGAAAGAACAGACTGGTGGTTGCCAGAGGTGTGGGTGGGGAAGGACTGTGAAATAGTGAAGGTGGTCAAAAGGTACAAATTTCCGGTTACAAGATAAAAAATTCCTGTGACTGTAATGTATAGCAGGGTGACTTGTTTAACAATACTGTATGGTATACTTGTGGAGAAGGAAATGGCAACCCACTCCAGTGCTCTTGCCTGGAGAATCCCATGGACAGAGGAGCCTGGCGGGCTACAGTCCATGGGGTCGCAAGAGTCGGACACGACTTAGCGACTAAACCACCAACGACCACCATGGTATACTTGAAAGTTGCTAAGAGAGTAAATCTTAAAAGTTCTCATCATAAGGAAAAAATTGTAAATGTGTGGTGATTAAAGTTAACTAAACTTAGTGATAATCATTTTACAACATGAATTTCAAAACATTATGTTAAACACTTAAACTAATACAATGCTATATGTCAATTATATCTCAACAAAAAAGCAGTTCTATGTCTTCTCCAGTTTTAACACATGGTATTTTATATATAATAAACACTTAAAAACTTAAACCTTCTAAGTTTCTAAGTTAACTAAATGAAGTTATAATAACCAATGTCTTGAAAAAGACTTACAAAACTTCTATAACATAAATCATAAGGGCTTAATGCTTGTTTTCCAAATCCTTACATCTAAATCCAAATATATACATAATTGCATTAAATGTAAATGTTATAAATAGAGTAATTAAAAGAGTGTTAAAATGGATAATTAAAAAATAAATAACATGAATCAACTATAAGCTGTCTACAGGAAAGGTAAAATTTCACACTGATCAACTAATTTCAACAAGGATGGCAAGACAATTCAATGGAGAAAATGTGTCACTTCAACAAATGATGCTGGGACAACTGGATATCTATTCAATGTATTCAAAAGAGTGAAATTGGACCCTTTCCTTAGACCATATATGAAAAATAACTCAAACAGGGTCATAGACCTGAATGTAAAATCTAAAACTATAAAACCCTTGCAAGAAAACCGGAATAAATCTTCATAATCCTAAATTGAATAAAACCTTAGGTACAAAACCAAAAACACAAGCACAGAAGAGAAATTGGATAAAAAGGATTTCACAGAAATTTAGGAATTTTGTACTTCAAAAGACACCACTGGCTTACCTGGTGTTCTAGTGGTTAAGAATCTACATGCCAATGCAGAAGGCATGAGTTCAATCCCCAGTCCAGGAAGATTCCACATGCCCTGGGACAAATAAGCCCATGTGCCACAACCACTGGGCTTGAGCTCTAGAGACTGTTCCGCAATAAGAGAAGCTAGTCAAGGCATTAGATCTGATAGAGTGCCTGAGGAACTATGGACAGAGGTTCATGACACTGTACAGGAGGCAGTGATCAAGACCATGCCCAAGAAAAAGAAAGGCAAAAAGGCAAAATGGTTGTCTAAGGAGGGCTTACTGTGAAAACAAGACAAGCAAAAGGCAAAGGAGAAAAGGAAAGATCTACTCATTTGAATGCAGAGTTCCAAAGAATAGGAAGAAGCAATAAGAAAGCCTTCCTCAGTGATCAATGCAAAGAAATAGAGGAAAACAACAGAATGGGAAAGACTGGCGATCTCTTCAAGAAAATTAGAGATACCAAGGGAACATTTCATGCTAAGATGGGCTCGATAAAGAACAGAAATGGTATGGACCTAACAGAAGCAGAAGATATTAAGAAAAGGTGGCACAGTACACAGAAGAACTGTACAAAAAAGATCTTCATGACTCAGATAATCACGATGGTGTGATCACTCACCTAGAGCCAGATATCCTGGAATGTGAAATCAAGTGGGTCATAGGAAGCATCACTACAAACAAAGCTAGTGGAGGTGATGGAATTCCAGTTGAGCTATTTCAAATCCTAAAAGATGATGCTGTGGAAGTGCTGCACTCAAAATGCCAGCAAATTAGGAAAACTCAGCAGTGGCCACAGGACTGGAAAAGGTCAGTTTTCATTCCAATGCCAAAGAAAGGCAATGCCAAAGAATGCTCAGACTACCACACAATTGCACTCATCTCACATGCTAGTAAAGTAATGCTCAAAATTCTCCAAGCTAGGCTTCAACACTACAATGAACTGTGAACTTCCAGATGTTCAAGCTGGATTTAGAAAAGGCAGAGCAACCAGAGACCAAATTGCAACATCCATGGGATCATCGAAAAAGCAAGAGAGTTCAATAAAAACATCTACTTCTGCTTTATTGACTATGCCAAATCCTTTGACTGTGTGGATCACAACAAACTGTGGAACATTCTTCAAGAGATGGAAATACCAGACTACCTGACCTGCCTCCTGAGAAATCTGTATGCAGGTCAAGAAGTAACAGTTAGAACTGGACATGGACCAGTAGACTGGTTCCAAATTGGGACAGGAGTATGTTAAGGCTGTATATTGTCACCCAGCTTATTTAACTTATATGCAGAATACATCATGCAAAATTCGAGACTGGAAGAAGCACAAGCTGGAATCAAGATTGCCAGGAGAAATATCAATAACCTCAGATATGCAGGTGATATCACACGGCAGAAAGTGAAGAATTAAAGAGCCTCTTGATGTTAAAGAGGAGAGTGAAAAAGTTGGCTTAAAACTCAACATTCAGAAAACTAAGATCATGGCATCTGGTCCCATCACTTCATGACAAATAGATGGTGGAACAGTAGAAACAGTGACAAACTTTATTTTGGGGGTGTCCAAATTAATGCAGATGGTGACTGCAGCCATGAAATTAAAAGACACTTGCTCCTTGGAAGAAAAGCTATGGCCAACCTAGACAGCATATTAAAAAGCAGAGACATTACTTTGCCAACAAATGCCCATCTAGTCAAAGCTACAGTTTTTCCAGTAGTCAAGTATGGATGTGAGAGTTGGACTATAAAGAAAGCTGAGTGCCAAAGAATTGATACTTTTGTACTGTGGTGTTGGAGAAGACTCTTGAGAGTCCCTTGAACAGCTAGGAGATCCAACCAGTCCATCCTAGAGGAAATCAGTCCTGAATATTCATTGGAAGGACTGATGCTGAAGCTGAAACTCCAATACTTTGGCTACCTGATAAAAAGAAATGACTCATTTGAAAAGACCCTGATGCTGGAAAAGCTTGAAGACAGGAGGAGATGGTTGGAGGGCATCACCGACTCAATGGACATGAGTTTGAGTAATCTCTGGAGTTGGTGATTGACAGGGAAGCCTGGCGTGCTGCAGTCCATGGGGTCGCAAAGAGTCAGACACGACTGAGCTACTGAACTGAACTGAACCAACATGAGAAGCCCACACAACGCACAACTAGAGAGTAGCCCCCACCCACTGCAACTAGAGAAAACCCAAGCAGAGCAATGAAGACCCAGCATAGCCAAAAATAAATTAACAAAATTTCCCTTTAAAGAAAAAAAAAAGACACTGTCAAGAAAATGAAGACAATGCATAAAATTGAAGAAATAAATTGCAAATCATATTTGGTAAGGGACCTTCCTTACCCAGAATATATAAAGTACCGTCTTAGAACTCAAAAATAAAAAGACAGCCCAATTTTTTTTAAATGGGCAAAGGAATTGGATAGACATCTTTCCCAAACAAGATATAAAAATGGCCAAGACAAAAGAAAAAGAAAAAAATCTAATGAAAAATGGGGAAAAAGTGGCCAAGACATAGATGAAAAGATGTTCCACACAATTAGCTGGTGGTGTTCAGTCACTAAGTCATGTCTGACTCTGCAACCCCATGGATGCATCACGCTGGGCTTCCCTGTCCTTCACTGCCTCCTGGAATTTGCTCAAATTCATGTCTATTGGGTTGGTGATGCTATCTAAACATTTCCCTCATTAGCCACTGCTGCTGCTGCTGCTGCTAAGTCGCTTCAGTGGTGTCCTACTCTGTGCGACCCCATAGACGGCAGCCCACCAGGCTCCCCCATCCCTGGGATTCTCCAGGCAAGAACACTGGAGTGGGTTGCCATTTCCTTCTCCAATGCATGAAAGTGAAGAGTGAAAGTGAAGTCGCTCAGTCATGTCTGACTCTTCACGACCCCATGGACTGCAGCCCACCAGGCTCCTCCGTCCATGGGATTTTCCAGGCAAGAGTACTAGAGTGGGGTACCATTGCATTAGCCACTAGAGAAATGCAAATCAATGACAACTTCATACTCGCTAGGATGGTTATAATCAAGATGAACATTAGCAAAAGCTGGTGATATATGGAGAAATGGGAGCACTCACAGATTGCTATAGGGAATGTAAAATGGTGCAGGAACTTTAGAAAACAGTTAAACGTCAAAATGTTAAACAGAGTTACCACGTGACCCAGCAATTCTACTCCTGCTAAGTCACTTCAGTCGTGTCCGACTCTGTGCGACCCCATAGACGGCAGCCCACCAGGCTCCCCCGTCCCTGGGATTCTCCAGGCAAGAACACTGGAGTGGGCTGCCATTTCCTTCTCCAAAATTCTACTCCTAGTTATATAGTTTACAGAACCGGAAACATGGTCACACAAAACCTTGTGTCCAAACCTTCCTAGCTATTATATCTTCATAATAGTCAAAACGTGGAAACATTCCAGATGTCCATCAATAAGAGAATGGGCAAACTGGTAAAAATCATAAAATGTTTTTGGCTATAAAAAAGGAATGAAGTACAAATGCATGCTACAACATGGATGAACCTTGAAAACGATTATGCTAAGTGAAAGACGCTGCTTACAAAATGTCACAAATTGTGTGTGAAAGGCCCAAGATAGGTAATTCCATAAAGGCAGAAAGATTAGTGGTAATATGGGAAAATACTAATGGGTATAGAGTTTCTTCTTGGGATGATGAAATGCGCTACATTTAGGTAATGGTGATGGGTGTACATATCTGGGAATATACTAGAAACCACTGAGTGCAGACTTTTAACGAATGAATTTTCTCTTATGTGAATCATCACTTTAAAAAAAGTTTTAAAGGAATGGAAAAACATTCATCGTGCAGACACCAAAGGAAAGCTGGAGTAGGCACCTGAATAGTGAAACCTATAGGAACAGAAGGCAGAACTGTGGTTGTCAGAGGGATGGGGGAGGAAGAAGTGGGGACTTGTTCAGTGGGCTCTGTGAGTTTCTATGAGTTTGGTTTCACACTATGAAAAAGTTCTAGAGATCTGTCGCACAACAATGTGAATATACTTATCGCTGCTGAACTGTACACTTTAAAAATGGTTAAGATGGTAAAATTTTTACCACATTTAAAAGAATATTTTTAGATCTCAACACAACTATGAAAAAACACATTAAAAAGAAAGCTGGAGGGGCCAACTACATCTACTGTCATTCAATCACTAAATCATGTTGGACTCTTTGCAACTCCATGCTCTGTACACCAGTCTCCTCTGTTCTCCACTCCCAGAGTTTGCTCAAATTGATATCCACTGAGTTGGTGATGCTATCTAACCATCTCATCCTCATCCTTTTCCTTTTACCTTCCATCTTTCCCAGCATCAGAGTCTTTTCCAATGAGTCAGGTCTTCCTATCAGATGGCCAAAGTATTGGAGCTTCAGCTTCAGCATCAGTTCTTCCAACAAACATTCAGATTGATTTTCTTTAGTACTGACTGGTCTGATCTCCTTGCAGAATCTTCTCTAGCACTACAATTTCAAAGCATTAATTCCTCAGTACTCAGCCTTCTTTATGGTCCACCTTTCACATCTGTACATGACTGGAGTGGGTTGTCATTGCCTCCTCCAGGGGACCACGTTTTGTCAGAACTCTTCACTGTGATCTGCCATCGTGGGTGGCCCTGTGCAGCATGGCTCATAGCTTCATTGGGTTATGCAAGCCCCTTCACCATAATGCTATGATCCATGAATGGGGCCAATGACATTAGTATCAGACGAGTAGAATTTAAAGCAAAGAAAATTATCAGGGATAAAGTGGGACATTACATAGTGAGGAAATGATCCATTCACCAAGAAGACAGTAATCCTACATGATACGCTTCTAACAACAGAGATTCAAAATATATAAGCAAAAACTGGCAAAACAGAGAGGAGGAAGAGACATTCAGTTTTAGTTGAAGTGGTCAATACTCTTCTGTCAGTGATACATAGAATGAATAGACAAAAAAATCAGCAAGAAAAAAATCAGTAGAACTGATCATCAAACTACTAAATTTAATTGACATTTATAGAACGCTCTACCCAATACACATTCTCTTAGCGCACATGAAACATTCACCAAGATAGGTCATAAAATGAATCAAATCTTACGAATTTAAAAGAATTAAAATTATAAAAGAATTAGAAGAATTTAAATTACATAAGGTATATTCTCTAACCATGATACAATTAACCTAGAAATCAATAACAGAAAAGTCATTTCTGTTAGAAAACTAGGAAGGAAAAATCACCAAAAGGAAAATCTCCAAATACTTTTAACAACACACTTTTAAATACTCCATGGGTTAAAAAGGAAGTATCAAGGAAAATGAGAAAGTATTTTTACTCAAATAAGAATGAAACTACAACATACCAAGTTTTCTGGGTTAAAGTACACAAAGTCCAATGCAGGTCCTGTGCAGATGCCTACAAGTAGTGAATAATATACCCAAGGTGTTGTGACTCTGCCAAAACATACAAGGGCTTGTGGTTGCTGAGAAACTAAAAGAAAAATAGAACTTGAATCTAGAAGTCACCTGTTCATTTGTATCTCCATTGGCTATGGTGAGTGACATGACTTCATGTAACTTGAAAGGGATGTATAAGTTTGTTGGGGCACCTGGATAATTAGTGAGCCCTAATATCAATATATCTGTTACAGTGACTGAGAGTGTAACAGGGTTCCATGGACCAGGGTGATAATGGCAAAGACGGAAGAAAGTGTGAGGATTTGGAATATTGGCTCAGTTGGTAAAGAATCCGCCTGCAATGTGGGAGACCTAGGTTTGATCCCCTGGTTGGGAAGATCCCCTGGAGAAGGGAATGGCTACCCACTCCAGTATTCTGGTCTGGAGAATTCCATGGACTATACATACAGTCCATGGGGTTGCAAAGAGCTGGACATGACTGAGCAACTTTCACATTTGGAGGCAGAGCCAGTAGGACTGCTGATAGATGCGGGGTACAAGAATGGGGGAAGGCAAGAAAGAGGCCTGAGTTACAAAATGAGTCAGTCACCTTAGAAACTCGACAGAGGAAATAGTAAGTGCAAAGACCTTGAAATAAAAGCAGTTTTATGGTGTTTTAGGAACAGACTGTGGAAATGTAATAAACTTGGGGGACAGTGGTAGAAATGACGTCAGGAGGTAGGAAAGAATCAGATCATATGGTGCTATTTAGGCTGTTAAAAGGGAGTTTTTATCTCATCCCATTGAAAACAGAAAGTCACCAAAGGATTTTTTTAAATTAATTTATTTGGTTGTGCCAATCTTAGTTGCAACATGTAGCATGTGGGATCTTGTTCCCTAACCAAGGATCAAACCCAAATGCTCTGCATTGGGAGCATGGAGTCTTAGCCACTGGACCACCAGGGAATGTCTAGTTTTAAGGATTTTAAAGGACTTTAAGGATTTTAAACAAAGGGCTGACATTATTAGCTTTAGGTTTAAGAGCAATCCCACTGGCTCCCATATGAATAAGAAAGGGATAAACTGTGAGCCAGTTAGGAGACTATTGCTGTAGACCAGGTAAAAGATGACAGTAGTCTGAACTATGGTGATAACAAGAGATGGAGACTGAGATACGCAAATAAATATGGCATGTATTTTGTTGGTAATAAATAGGATTGATTAGGACCAAGTGAGTAATCAGGTTACCTGGTGATAATATATTCAAGGTGTTGTGACTCTGCCAAAACATTCAAGGGCTTGTGGTTGCCCAGGAATGGAAAGAAAAATAGAATTTGAATCCAGAAGTGACCTGTTCATTTATAGCTCCATTGGCTATAGCCAAAATATTTTTGATAGCTACTTAGGCTCTGGAAAGACCAATTGGCAATTGGACTCAAAGCGTTCACTCGTTGAGCCTCTATTACAAATTCATAGCAATGATATGGAAACTAAAATGAGAAAACAAACAGAAAAAAAAAAAAGAAAGAAAGAAACTTGCTGGAGCCTAAGCCAAGATAAGTATTTCTGTGGACTAGAAATGGGGAAAACATCACAAAATCATGTGTCAGCAGAAGCCAGGGGGACGCTAGCCACTGTTTTAGATCAAAAGTAATCCAGAAATAATTTTCTTGTTCTCCTGGGTGCTTGACACCACCAGCAGCAGCTCTGTTATAGCTTCTTGTTTACATGGATTGTAGAAACCTAGAATGGGGAATCAAGCTGCTTCTGACTGGGTCTGCAATTTCAGCCTGGAACTGCCAGTACAGGACAGGAAAGAGGCACCATAGGAAAAGAAAAGTGGATATATCAAACCAGTCAATCCTAGAGGAAATCAACCTTGAATATTCATTGGAAGGACTGATGCTAAAGCTCCAATATTCTGGCCACCTAATGTGAAGAGTCGACTCATTGGAAAAAACCCTGAGGCTGGGAAAGATTGAAGACAAGAGGAGAAAAGGGCGACACAGGATGAGATGGCTGGATGGCATCACCAACTCAACGGACATGAGTTTGAGCAAACTCTGAGAGACACTGAAGGACAGGGCAGCCTGACGTGCTGCAATTCACTGGGTCAGACATGACTTACAGGCTGAACAGCAACAAGAGAAGAAGCAAATAAACAAAAACTGTCTTTCCCACTCTAAATGGAACTACAAAATAAAATTGCAAAACATATCAAGAACTCAAATGCTAAAAAGGACTTCCCTGGTGGCTCAGACAGTAAAGAATCTTCCTGCAATGCAGGAGACCAGGGTTCGATACCTGAGTCTGGAAGATTCCCTGGAGACGGGACTGGCTACACACTCCAGTATTTTTGCCTGGAGAATTCCGTGGACAGAGGAGCTGGGCAGGCTATATAGTCCATGGGGCCGCGGAGTCGGACAGGACTGAGCGACTAACTCTTTCTTCTTTGTAAAGCTAAAAAAGGCAACGAATCAACAACTGAGCTGAACACACCTAAAAGGAAGTTAATTAAAGAGGCTAAGGAGGCTTCCAGACATAGATAAGGAAATCTCATCCATACTTACAAGAAAGAATGGGCTAAAACTGGAATACACAAAACAAACAGTTGCCTAGGGGTACCATAATAAATTACAGATGGTCTTGTCACCAAATTAGGTTGGTTTGTCCACTTGTAGCAAACCAAACCACTGACATGACAAGCTCTGCAGCAAATAATGCATTTATTTACAAGGCAGCCAAGCAAGGAGAGTGCGTCTCAGGCCTTCTCCCCAAAGGGGAGGGGCTGTGCGGTTTGTGAGATAAAGAAGCAGAGTGGTCTGAGGTGTGGGAGTTGTGGGGAAAGGTGACTGGAAATAACAAAAGGGTAAGGTAATTACCATTTTTCAAGGGTTCAATAAACTACAGGAGTCTTCACAGAATGCCAGTTCAGAAAATGGTGGCGAGCTCAAGATCTGAGGGTGGAGTTTTAGGCCCTCTGACATCAAAAGGTCAAATAGTGGGCACTGGTGCATGCCCAGTGAAGGGTAGGCGGTCCTAACCAGTCTTAACTGGCTTAATCTACAAGGAGACACAGCTGACTCCAATTTCCTGAAAAACAACGCAGGCAAACATCTTGTATAAGCTGCATCTTGGAGGACAGGCAAGTTTTTGGTGGTGACAATCAAAATGATCAGCAAAGGCAGGTTACAAGTGCAATGGATTTAACCTGTGATTTCACTTAACAACAAAATAAATTTATTCTGTCATAGCTCTGGAAACTAAAGGTCCAAAATCAAGGTGTTGGCAGAGCCACACTCTCTCTCTGAAGGCTCTAGAAAAGAATCCCTCCTTGCTTTTTCCTCATTTCTGGTGGCTCCCAGCAACGCTTGGCTTTCCTTAGCTTCTTGCGGCATCATCCTAACCTCTGCCTCCATCTTTGCATGACATTCTACTGTGCGTCCTCTCCTTTTCTCCCTAATTACATCTGCAAAGACCCTCTTTCCAAATAGTGCACACTGTAAGATCTCAGTGTACACGAATTTTGGAGTGAGGAGCATGATTTTATGCACCACAATAATTAATAAAGAATCTTTGAAATTAAAAGTAGCTCCCAACCCCCCAAAAATGACACTGAATCTAACAGCTCTATATGCAGAGAGAGAGGTGACGATCTCTCTCTAATATTTAAATATTAGATTAAATATTTTTTATTCAGGATAATATTTCTAGGGTAATATTTTATTTAGGGTAATATTAGGGTAAATATTTTTTCCAGGATGGATGAAACATTTTCAAAAATCTACCAATTCATAAGCAAGAGAGTTCCAGAAAAACATCTACTTCTGCTTTATTAAATATGCCAAAACCTTTGACTGCGTGGATCACAACAAACTTTGGAAAATTCTTAAAGAGATGGGAATACCAAACCACCTTACCTGCCTCCTGAGAGATTTGTATGCATGTCAAGAAGCAATGGTTAGAACTGGACATGGAACAAGAGACTGGTTCCAAATTGGGAAAGGAGAATGTCAAGGCTGTATATTGTCACCCTGCTTATTTAACTTACATGCAGCGTATATCATGAGAAATGCTGGGCTGGAGGAATCACAAACTGGGATTAAGACTGCTGGGAGAAATATCAATAACCTCAGAGATGCAGATGACACCATTCTTATGGCATAAAGTGAAGAAGAACTAAAGACGCTCTTGATGAAAGTGAAAGAGGAAAGTGAGAAAGTTGGCTTAAAACTCAACATTAAGAAAACTAAGATTGTGGCATCTAGTCCCATCACTTCATGGCAAATAGATGGGGAAACAATGGAAACAGTGATAGAATTTACTTTCTTGGACTCCAAAATCACTGCAAGGTGGTAACTGCAGCCATGAACTTAAAAGACGCTTACTCCTTGGAAGAAAAGTTATGACCAACCTAGATAGCATATTAAAAAGCAGAGACATTACTTTGCTGACAAAGGTCTGTCTTGTCAATGCTATGGTTTTTCCAATAGTCATGTATGGATGGGAGTGTTGGATTGTAAAGAAACATGGTGTTGGAGAAGACTCTTGAGAATCCCTTGGACTGCAAGGAGATCCAACCAGTCCATCCTAAAGGAAATCAGTCCTGAATATTCATTGGAAGGACTGATGCTGAATCTGAAACTCCAATACTTTGGCCACTTGATGCAAAAACTGACTCATTTGAAAAGACCCTGATGCTGGGAAAGCTTGAAGTCAGGAGGAGAAGAGGACAACAGGATGAGATGGTTGGATGGCATCACTGACTCAATAGACATGAGTTTGAGCAAGCTCTGGAAAATGGTGATGGACAGGAAGCCTGGCCTGCTGCAGCCCATGGCGTCCCAAAGAGTCGGACGCGACTGAGCAACTGAACAGAACTGACCAAGTAGTCATCCACAGGGGAAGTTTTAAAAATCCCTACAGCTGGTGATTGCAGCCATGAAATTAAAAGACGCTTACTCCTTGGAAGAAAAGTTATGACCCACCTAGATAGCATATTCAAAAGCAGAGACATTACTTTGCCAACTAAGGTCTGTTTAATCAAGGCTATGGTTTTTCCAGCGGTTATGTATGGCTGTGAGAGTTGGACTATAAAGAAAGCTGAGTGCCAAAGAATTGATGGTTTTGAACTGTGGTGTTGGAGAAGACTCTTGAGAATCCCTTGGACTGCAAGGAGATCCAACCAGTCCATCCTAAAGGAAATCAGTCCTGAATATTCATTGGAAGGACTGATGCTGAATCTGAAACTCCAATACTTTGGCCACTTGATGCAAAAACTGACTCATTTGAAAAGACCCTGATGCTGGGAAAGCTTGAAGTCAGGAGGAGAAGAGGACAACAGGATGAGATGGTTGGATGGCATCACTGACTCAATAGACATGAGTTTGAGCAAGCTCTGGAAAATGGTGATGGACAGGGAAGCCTGGCCTGCTGCAGCCCATGGCGTCCCAAAGAGTCGGACGCGACTGAGCAACTGAACAGAACTGACCAAGTAGTCATCCACAGGGGAAGTTTTAAAAATCCCTACAGCTGGTGATTGCAGCCATGAAATTAAAAGACGCTTACTCCTTGGAAGAAAAGTTATGACCCACCTAGATAGCATATTCAAAAGCAGAGACATTACTTTGCCAACTAAGGTCTGTTTAATCAAGGCTATGGTTTTTCCAGCGGTTATGTATGGCTGTGAGAGTTGGACTATAAAGAAAGCTGAGTGCCAAAGAATTGATGGTTTTGAACTGTGGTGTTGGAGAAGACTCTTGAGAATCCCTTGGACTGCAAGGAGATCCAACCAGTCCATCCTAAAGGAAATCAGTCCTGAATATTCATTGAAAGACTGATGCTGAAGCTGAAACTCCAATACTTTGGCTACCTGATGCGAAGAACTGACTCATTTGAAAAGACCCTGATGGTAGGAAAGATTGAAGGTGGGAGGAGAAGGGGATGACAGAGGATGAGATGATTGGATGGCATCACCGACTCAATGGACATGATTTTGAGTGAAGTCTGGAGTTGGTGATGGACAGGGAGGCCTGGTGTCCTGCAGTCCATGGAGTTTCAAAGAATCGAACAGGACTCAGCCACTGAACTGACTGACAACCATTTTGGAAAACTTTGATGAGTTAAAAAGTTAAACCTATATGGACTCAGTGACCAAGCAGTGAATTCCACTCCTAGGTCTTAGAGACACAAAAACATATGTCCACAAAAAGTCTTGTACTGTAATGTTGTTAGTGGCTTTATTTATAAGAGTGACAAATTGAAAATACCTCCTCCAAAAAAAGAGATTGGATTAAAACATAAAACTAAAATGTTCATTCATATAATGATTTTTAAAATGCAAACACATTGCATACTATGTACAATTTTTCCATACTAGGAGCATTCTTTTAATGTACAGAGTTAAGTCTTCCTTTATTCTTAGAAATTTTTCTTACATGTTGATACATTTCTTCTTTTGCCTTATTTTCCCTTTCTCCCTTGGGAACTCTGAAATGAGTGTACCATTGCATATTGTTTACCCGTCTTTTACATGAGTTCTTTTTTTGCCGATTATTACTTTAATAAACATTTAGAATGAGTCAGTCATTTCCAAACACTCAGTGCTATAGGCACTTAGCAAAACTTATTTAAGAATAAAGCCAACAGATCAGCAGGTTTGGATACGCAAGAACACAAGAATATGGCTCCTACTAGTCATTTTTGAAGTTTTTTCTGGTTTCATGTATCATTATATTTGCCTCCAGGAAAAGTACTCGTGGAGGCTGAACTTCTGATCGTAGTTTTTCAGGTATTATTTTAAATTTATTTAATGAGACCTGACTGTGGAAACTGCAGCACCCGTCTTCTACACACCAGGTTGAACTGGAAGAAGCTGAGTGCCTGGGAACTCTGTGGAGCCACCTATCCTCGAATTGCCTCTCTCTGGACTTATTTTATTTTTTAATATTTTAATTAATTGATTTATTTGAATATGCCTGGTCTTTGTTGCAGCACACATGCTCTTTAGTTTCAGCATGCACACTTCCTTTGTTATGGTGTGCAAACTCTTAGGTGAGGCACACGGGATCTGGTGCCCTGACCAGAGATTGCACCTGTGCCCCCCTGCACTGGGAACGTGAAGTCTTAGCCACTGGGCCACCAGGGAAGTCCTTAGACTTTCTTTAAATGAGATAAACATATACCCTATTCTTTAAAAAGTTGCACAGCTAGTACAAAATATCTTCATGAATACTTTTTCCAGAGTTCCCAATTTATATCCAAGACACGCAGGTCCATCATTGCTGTCAGTTAGCAGAATCGTTTTCTGTTGCTGACGAGCAAAGAAATTTAACTAATATGGAAATTGGTGCCTGAGAACAGGCACTCTTGGGGAAATGTGGGATGTCTGGAATTACTTGACTAAAATGAGGTAAAAAGAATCTGAGACTCCGGTTAACATTCACTGAAACAGTTCGTCCACTAAGGTTGGGACTAAGTTGCCACTGATCAACTTTAAAAGGATGAAGCATGCTGGACAATTAGGCATAATGACCTTTCTTCATCTTATGTACAACTTAAGAGAAAAGGATCAAATCTCAACACTTCACATTGGCAATATTACAGGTCTTTCTATGATTTGGATGAAAAAAATCAATTTTCACCTAAAGCTGTAAGCAGTCAAAGGCTTTGGCATAGTCAATAAAGCAGAAATAGATGTTTTTCTGGAACTCTCTTGCTTTTTCCATGATCCAGCACATGTTGGCAATTTGATCTCTGGTTCCTCTGCCTTTTCTAAAACCAGCTTGAACATCAGGGAGTTCACGGTTCACATATTGCTGAAGTCTGGCTTGGAAAATTTTGAGCATTACTTTACTAGCATGTGAGATGAGTGCAATTGGCAGTAGTTTGAGCATTCTTTGGCATTGCCTTTCTTTGGGACTGGGATGAAAACTGACCTTTTCCAGTCCTGTGGCCACTGCTGAGTTTTCCAAATTTGCTGGCAAATTGAGTGCAGCACTTTCACAGCATCATCTTTCAGGATTTGAAACAGCTCAACTGGAATTCCATCACCTCCACTAGCTTTGTTCGTAGTGATGCTTTCTAAGGCCCACTTGACTTCACATTCCAAGATGTCTGGCTCTAGATTAGTCAACACATCATCATGATTATCTGGGTCATGAAGATCTTTTTTGTACAGTTCTTCCGTGTATTCTTGCCACCTCTTCTTAATATCTTCTGCTTCTGTTAGGTCCAGACCATTTCTGTCCTTTATNTATATATCCTACCATAAGGATTATCTGGTACCATGTCAACCATAATATATCAGACTCTCTGGGAGAGAGGGAAAAATACCTTTATTTTTAGCTAGTACCTCCCCCCCCACCGGTTATTATAACCAGGATACTCAGGGGGGAAAATGAACAAACATGTAATTTCCCAATGTTGAAATGGATCCAAGTGTCTAATACTATGTATACCACTGTTTGTTTAATTGAAAAAAATTACAAAATCAAAAATATATTAAAGATTACATAAAAGAAGTTGGGAATGATGAGTATACAATGTGTATGCTAAGTTGCTCAAGTTGTATCTGACTCTTTGCAATATCGTGGACTATAACCTGTCAGGCTACTCTGTTCATGGGACTCTCCAGGCAGAAACACTGGAGTGAGTTGCCATGCCATCCTCCAGAGGATTTTCCCACACAATTCTGTAAGTATTAAATAAACGACTCTTCCTTAACTTATGTATTTAGCCCTTGATTTCCTGATCTATGTTTAGCACATCAAGGAAAGCAAAAGGAAGGGAAGCAGGTCCATGTGTGAAGAGATTATGTTGGCAGTGCACCTTTGAGCTGATATGGGAACTAAGAGATGCACAATCTTATACCATTTAGTAAGTAGCTTTGGCTTTTGAGTAGTTAATTGTTG
Source organism: Aepyceros melampus (assembly GCA_006408695.1). Taxonomy (NCBI): domain Eukaryota; kingdom Metazoa; phylum Chordata; class Mammalia; order Artiodactyla; family Bovidae; genus Aepyceros; species Aepyceros melampus. Next base: position 304,495 of record SJXQ01001258.1, read on the forward strand.
AGGAGAATGACAAAGATTAGTTTATGAATTATAAAACTTTGTGTGTATGTATTTGTGTGTATATTCACTCGTATAAAACGTATTGAAGAGGAGCTAAAAAGCCTCTTGATGAAAGTGAAAGAGAAGAGTGAAAAAGTTGGCTTAAAGCTCAACATTCAGAAAATGAAGCTCATGGCGTCTGGTCCCATCACTTCATGGGAAATAGATGGGGAAGCAGTAGAAACAGTGTCAGACTTTATTTTGGGGGGCTCCAAAATCACTGCAGATGGTGACTGCAGCCATGAAATTAAAAGACGCTTACTCGTTGGAAGAAAAGCTATGACCAACCTAGATAGTATATTCAAAAGCAGAGACATTACTTTGCTGACTAAGATCCGTCTAGTCAAGGCTATGGTTTTTCCTGTGGTCATGTATGGACGTGAGAGTTGGACTGTGAAGAAGGCTGAGTGCTGAAGAATTGATGCTTTGAACTGTGGTGTTGGAGAAGACTCTTGAGAGTCCCTTGGACTGCAAGGAGATCCAACGAATCCATTCTGAAGGAGATCACCCCTGGGATTTCTTTGGAAGGAATGATACTAAAGCTGAAACTCCAGTACTTTGGCCACGTCATGCGAAGAGTTGACTCATTGGAAAAGACCCTTACTTTGTTTTTTTTGGGCTCCAAAATCACTGCAGATGGTGACTGCAGCCATGAAATTAAAAGGCGCTTACTCCTTGGAAGAAAAGTTATGACCAACCTAGATAGTATATTCAAAAGCAGAGACATTACTTTGCTGACTAAGGTCCGTCTAGTCAAGGCTATGGTTTTTCCTGTGGTCATGTATGGATGTGAGAGTTGGACTGTGAAGAAGGCTGAGTGCTGAAGAATTGATGCTTTTGAACTGTGGTGTTGGAGAAGACTCCTGAGAGTCCCTTGGACTGCAAGGAGATCCAACCAGTCCATTCTGAAGGAGATCAACCCTGGGATTTCTTTGGAAGGAATGATGCTAAAACTGAAGCTCCAGTACTTTGGCCACCTCATGCAAAGAGTTGACTCATTGGAAAAGACCCTGATGCTGGGAGGGATTGGGGACAGGAGGAGAAAGGGACGACCGAGGATGAGATGGCTGGATGGCATCATGGACTCAATGGACGTGAGTCTGAATGAACTCCGGGAGTTGGTGATGAACAGGGAGGCCTGGCGTACTGCGACTCATGGGGTCGCAAAGAGTTGGACACGACTGCGCGACTGAACTGAACTGAACTGAACTAAAGCTGTAAGACTGCAAACATACAAAACCTACCCCAAAAAAGGATTTTGTAAGTTAGGTTCACATTCATTCTATGAAGGTTGGAGAACTGGTGAGAAGACAGTGGATCCTGACCGTGGAAAGGGTGACATTTAAGAGGATTTGTATAACTGAATGCAGTCGTGGCTCTCAAAGTGGGGTCCCTAGACAATGGTATCAACTGGGAACTCATTACCGAGGCAAAATTTCTAGCTCCAGCCCTGATCTACTAAATATGAAACTCTACTGGTAGGTACAGCTATCTGTGTTTTAGCAAGTCTTTCAGGAAATGCTGATGAAAGTTTGAGAGCATCTGAAAGTTTGAGAAGAGCTGAAGTCCTCAGCCATCCAGAAATAACTCTTCTCTCTGCTTTCTTTGGCAGAGAAAGCTTTGCACCTTTGCAGGTGAGAACAAATCATTTTCTTCTCAGGAGCCAAGCCACACTGTTGCTATGGCAACAGAATACCAATTTAGCATCGCCTGGGGGTGGGGTGGGGAGTGTGGGTGAGACAATGGGAAGAACATTGGCATGGAAGATTTAGAAATCTAGATGGTGTAGGAATTTGCTAATTTATGCCCCTCTCCCCAAACTGGGAGAATGTTTATGGGAATAGATTTTGAGGTTTCGAGATCAAGAAGCACTGTTCATAATTGTGATGGGGCTGAATGTATTGGTAGATACGGCCCTTCCCAGAGGTTGTGTATTCATTGTATGAAAAGTTGGGAGAAAGACTTCAAAGCAGATGTGCACTGGATTTTGTCCCACAATCAATTATATCTTCAAAGCCAGAAACCCTTTAACAAGGAAGGAATTCAAAGATTTCAGGAAAAGGGAATAAAGGATGGGATAGTTTATCTACTCCAGGCACCTCTTCACCACGTCTTTGATATAAACTTTTAGTAATAAAAAGGGCATTAGTATGGCTTTAGTGTAGAAAGTCGAAGCCATTCTAGGTAGTTAAAGCAGCAAGGTGTGTGCATGGATGCAAGCTCAGCCGTGGCTCTTTGAGACCCCATGGACTGTAGCCTACCATCTCCTCTGTCCATAGCATTTTTCAGGCAAGAAATACTGGAGTGGGTTGCCATTTCCTACTCCAGGAGATCTTCCTAATCCAGGGATCGAATCTGCATCTCAGGATATTTGCACCTAATTAGATACTTGCAAAATCATAGAAAGGGATAGAGCAGTTTGGGGTGGGGAACAGTAGCATTGGGACTTTTAGGTTTGGGAGTTTGATCCTCTGATTGAAAAAACCCAGTGCAGTCACTGCTGTCTCAACAGCCACTTGACATGATGAAGGTTTTGACTAGACATGGAATTCAGCTGCTCCCTTTACCCACTGACACCCTGGACACTCTGTGGCGTATGACCTTGCTTGCCAGCAAAAATTATAGCAGGAAAATCACCTCTGTCTCCTTCTGTCTTCAAGTGAAATCATTCAAGTGAATGATTAATTCAAGTGAATCATTCAAGTGAAAGTGAAAGTCACTCAGTTGTCTGACTCTTTCGGCCCCATGGATTGTACAGTCCGTGGAATTCTCCAGCCTTTCCCTTCTCCAGGGGATCTTCCCAACCCAAGGATCAAACCCAGGTCTCCCGCATTTCAAGCAGATTCTTTACCACCGAGCCACTGAGGAAGACCTGGTTGTGATTAAATTCATCAGGGGGTCCAAAGTATGACATTTAAATACAAGTTCTTATCTGATTTGTAGGACGCTTCCCATCTCACTCAAAACAGCAGGACTGAGCCACACCTTCTATGAAAGTTAGGTTTGGGTTGTGTTTTTTAGCTGACATTCCAGATCTGAGTCAGTTTAAGGCAACACATAAATGTTTCAATTGAATCGTTAAGTTGAGGCTGTCACCAAATCATTTTCTCTATTTAAGCCACCTGGGAACAATCAAAGAAAGGGAGATGATGGTACTGGTTGCAATGTGGTTTCAAAATAGGGCCTCAAAATCTTTGATGCTTCCTTCCTTCAAAAGGCAAACATGATTCCTTTCCTCTTGGGTGTAGGTCAAACTTAGGGACTCACTTCTAATGAGCAAATTTCCCCCTAAGCTCCATTTTCACTGCATCTCACAAATTTAAATAAGTTGTGTTTCTATTTAGTTCCAAACGCTTTTAAATTTCTCCTGAGATTTCTTCTCTGACCCATATATTACATAAAAGTTTTGGTTAATCTCCAAATATTGGGGAATTTTCCAGCTATCTTTCTGCTACTGATTTCTAGTTCAATTCTACTGAGGTCTGAGGACATGTGTCCTATGATTTCTATTCTCTCATGTTTGCTAAGGTGTGTTTAATAGCCCAGAATGCAGCCTATCTTTCTTAACGTTTCATGCAAGTTTGAGAAGAACATGTATTCTGTTTTTCATTCAGCTCAGTTGCTCAGTCATGTCCTACTCTTTGCAACCCCATGAATTGCAGCATGCCGGCCTCCCTGTCTATCACCAACTCCCGGAGTCCACCCAAACCCAAGTCCATTGAGTTGGTGATGCCATCCAACCATCTCATCCTCTGTTGTCCCCTTCTCCTCCTGCCCTCAATCTTTCCCAGCATCGAGGTCTTTTCAAGTGAGTCGGCTCTCCACATCAGGTGGCCAAAGTATTGGAGTTTCAGCTTCAACATCAGTCCCTCCAATGAACACCCAGGACTGATCTCCTTTAGGATGGACTTTTGTTGGCAAAGTAATGTCTCTGCTTTTCAATATGCTATCTAGGTTGGTCATAACTTTCCTTCCAAGGAGCAAGTGTCTTTTAATTTCATGGCTGCAGTCACCATCTGCAGTGATTTTGGAGCCCAGAAAAATAAAGTCAGCCACTGTTTCCACTGTTTCCCCATCTACTTCCCATGAAGTGATGGGACCGGATGCCATGATCTTCGTTTTCTGAATGTTGAGCTTTAAGCCAACTTTTTCACTCTCCTCTTTCACTTTCATCAAGAGGCTTTTTAGTTCTTCACTTTCTGCCATAAGGGTGGTGTCATCTGCATATCTGAGGTTATTGATATTTCTCCGGGCAATCTTGCTTCCAGTCCAGCATTTCTCATGATGTACTCTGCATATAAATTAAATAAGCCGGGTGACAATATACAGCCTTGATGTACTCCTTTTCCTATTTGGAACCAGTCTGTTCCATGTCCAGTTCTAACTGTTGCTTCTTGACCTGCATACAAGTTTCTCAAGAGACAAGTCAGGTGGTCTGGTATTCCCATCTCTCTTAGAATTTTCCACAGTTTACTGTGATCCACACAGTCAAAGGCTTTGGCATAGTCAATAAAGCAGAAATAGATGTTTTTTTGGAACTCTCTTGCTTTTTCGACGATTCATTGAATGTTGGCAATTTGATTTCTGGTTCCTCTGCCTTTTCTAAAACCAGCTTGAATGCATTATTTTATAATTGCCAATCAGATCAGGTTGATTGATAATACTATTCAGGTCAATTTTGTCCTAGCTGTCTATTTATTGTTAAAGAAGGATGTTGAAATCTCCAAGTGTAATTGTGGATTTGTCTATTTCTCTTTGCAGTTATGTTTTGCCTCATTTATTTTCATGCTCTGTTCTTACGTACACACAAGTACATACATAGCTGTTTAGTATTATGTCTTCTGGAACATTGACCCCCTTCAACATTATACAATATTCCTCTTAATCCCTGAATATTTTTCTTGTTCTGAGGTCTCCTTCGTCTGAAACTAATTCAGCTGCTCTAGATTTCTTTTGAATTGTGATGTATCTTTTTCCATCCCTTTACTTTCACACTATCTTAAGTTTTATATTTGCAGTGAGTTTCTTATAGATAACAGACTGTTGGGTCTTTCTTTTTTTTTTTTTTTAAATCCACTCTGAGAAGGCTCTGTTTTTTAATTGTTTCATTTAGACCATTCACATATAAAATGATTATTAATATCATTGGGTTAATATCTTCCATGTTTGCAACTGTTTTCTATTCATGCCGCTTATTCTTTCCTTTTGCCCCCTTTTCCTGCCTTTTCTGTTTCTAATGGAGCAGTTTATATCATTCCATTTATCTCCTCTCAGCATATTAATCATACTACTCTTTTAAATTTGTTAATGGTTGCCCTAGAGAGTTTGCAGGGCTTCCCCAGTGGCTCAGCTGTAAAGAATCCATCTCCAAGGCAGGAGGCACAGAAGGCAGAGATTTGATCCTTGGTTTGGGAAGATCCCGTGAAGGAGAGCATGGCAACCCACTCCAGTATTCTTGCCTGGAGAATTCCATGGACAGAGAAGTCGGACAGGCTACAGTCCATGGGACTGCAAAGAGTCCCACACGACTGACCGACTAACAAAACAACATTCTTTACTTTTAAGCTCCCAATCCAAGTGACTTTCCTTTATGTGGCAGGTCAGCTTGAGTTGGCAGAGGGATCTGCCTGGAGCTAAGCCCTTAGCCTTTAAGACCACAAATTTCCCAGAGGGAAAATCACGTTTGCCCCTGACATGACACAGGGCTGTGTTTGACAAAGCCGGGCGTGTCACTGGTTCATCTTACCTCTCTTCCAATTCTGCACATGTGTCATAATATACTCAGAGTTGGTAATAGGAATACCCATAATACAAAAGGTGTATTATCAAATCATGTTTATGAAGTAATTAGCCTATGCGCGCGCATGCGTGCGCACAACCCCCTCCTTCCTGCCCCTCACGAAGTGCTAGGAAATATAGATTTTGCAAAGCAGTGGCCACATTTTCACTACTTTGGAATATTTTTATGGGATTGTGGATCTTTACAATTTAAGCATTAAATTGAAATTGAACAAATTAAAAAAACAAAAACCGCCAAGGCTGTCCCGCATGCGTCCTTTCGCTTCCTGTCCAGCCTCTGTGCCCCCATGGACAATAGCCCACCCTGCTCCTCTATCCATGGGTTTCTCCAGGCAAGAACATGAAGTGGGTAGCCATGACCGGCTTCAGAGGATCTTCCTGACCCTAGGAGCAAACCCACCTCTTCTGTACTGCAGGTGGATTCTTTACCCACTCGAAGTACCATTCTTTACTCCGAGCCACCTGGGAAGCCCAAGTCCTTATGATTTTAAGTAAAAACTAAAACAAGGAAGGAATTCAACATAAATACATGCTGAGCTATTACTATGTTTAAAGCCTCGAGCTACATAGTCTCTAAAGCAAATTCCATCAAGGAGAAACATAAGGAAAGGCCTTTTACAGTAACATAGCATCTAATAAAAATTCTGTAGTTACTCCTTTCTAACCGAAGAACAGTTTTGCTACAACAGGTACTAAGATTTTGCAAAAGATGCACTCAGATTTCTCAACCTGGGTCAACCTCAAGGTTGTTAAGGGTTACTCATTATTTAAAAATATGGAATTTTGTCCCATTGTTAGAGACCGTGTTCCACTTTTAGCTTCAAAGATGGTAACCTTGCTCTTGACCCAGGACATCCATCCCCTCTACCCCACTGACAAGCTTCCTGTCAACAGAGATCCACGCTTTTCGCCCTGAAATGGGCATAACCAAAAGAAAGGGAAATCACGTGCCAAGGCACAGAAATCTTAAATTCTTGTGTGCTTTGGCACATGGTCTTTATTCCGGTTTTCCCAAGGTTGCGTTAGCTAGACTCTTCAAGGTCTCTTGCATTTACAGACTACTGCGATTAAAACGTACAAGGAATTCACATAAAGCTCCTGACTCTATGGGAAATTAGCTAGCTGAGGGTTTAGGCTAACCACAGGGTAGGAGTGAATCTGGTCTCTCTTTTAAAAACCTTCCAGGGGCTAGCATCCCCCGCCAGCAACAGAGCGCGCCTAGGTACCACGTGTCTGCACCAACAGCGGGATTGGCCCAGCGCATTTTAGCTCTGCGGTCTAGACGCGCACGGTCCCGCCCAGCTGCCAGAGGAGCCTGGAGGCCGAGAGAAGAGGCTGGAGGGAGATCGCGGAAGA
>SJXQ01001258.1:315623-390664 GCA_006408695.1 Aepyceros melampus
GCCGGCGGCGGCCTGGAGGCACCCGACGCGGCCGCGGCGGGCGGGGCCGCCATGGCCTGTGGCCCCCCCAGCGCGGCGTCGGGCCCCCTGCCCTTCTTCCAGTTCCGCCCGCGGCTGGAGAGCGTGGACTGGCGGCGGCTGAGCGCCATCGACGTGGACAAGGTGGCGGGCGCCGTGGACGTGCTCACGCTGCAGGAGAACATCATGAACATCACCTTCTGCAAGCTGGAGGACGAGAAGTGCCCGCACTGCCAGTCGGGCGTGGACCCGGTGCTGCTGAAGCTCATCCGCCTGGCGCAGCTCACCATCGAGTACCTGCTGCACTCCCAGGAGTTCCTCACCTCGCAGCTGCACGGCCTGGAGGAGCGGCTGCGCCGGAGCCTGGCCGAAGGCGAGCACAGCAAGAAGCTCCTTACCAAGCAGGCCGGAGAGATCAAGCTGCTCAAGGAAGAGTGTAAACGCAGGAAGAAGTTGATCTCCACCCAGCAGCTGATGATCGAGGCCAAAGCCAGCTATTACCAGGTGGGATGCTGCCTCGCGATTGGCCAGTAAAACCCTCAGTGCCTACTGGCTGGGATATTGAGAGTCCTTTCCTATAGCTCTGCCCTCTGTGTTTGTTTAAATCAGGAGAAAGTTCTCTTTAAGCGAAAGAGTACTTTTAACTAACAGATGACATGGCTCATTACCTAATGCAGACTAACACAGGGTTAATAATTTAACGAGCAGCCCTGTCTGCAGTGCTCTATTGAATTATCTAAAAGCTGGTGGTTCAAGAAGCTGTTTCCTCCTCCTAACAGGTGTAATGAAAAATAAACCAAGTGCAAATTGCTGTTGAGGTTGGGCCCCAGATGATATGGAATGCTTGCATGTTGTGGATTCCCCCCCCCATTTTAAAATTTTGAAATGTTTTAAAATTTACAGGAAGATTGCAAGAACAGTGCTAAGACTTCTTATACCCTTCAACTAAATCCACCAATTATTAGCATTTGCTACATTGGCTTTATTTCCTCTGCTCTGTATCAGCTATTACTGTTAAGCCATCTGGCAGTGAGTTGCAGAGTCCTAAATATCTCAATGTATATATTTTCTAAGAAGAAGAAGACTTGCTAGTATAACAGCACTGTTTTAAAATTCTTGTCTTTTTGTTCTTAATCTCCAACTGTTTGTTCTTGAACCCAAGATAAATATTGTCATTTCTGAGTGTAATGATGTCAGTGTATGTATCTTTTATGAATTAGGTGGAGGAAGGAAGAATGCTTGAAGATATCAAAGTAGGCAATAGACTGACAGAGACTGATTTCACACCTAGTCATTGTGGCTAAATAGGACTGAACAGGCCTTAGTGGATGTAGGTGGAGCCAAAGCAGGAGAGAGTGTAGAGAAATGGGTGTAGGTGCAGAAAGCAGTGTGATGAATTGTCCTCAGGACCATCCCAATAGGAGCCTTGGGAGAAGTGTACTTACACTAGGTGAACAGCCAGGAAAGAATCCTATTAGAAAGTCTTAATGTTTAGCCTTGGGTACACAACCCCTAGGTGAAATTATCAATGATCTCGGATATTGATTGCCTATTTGTTTCATAAATGCTATTTAAAAACTAAATATTGATAAATAGTGCTGAGATGGTTCTCTAGAAATATATTATTGTAAAATGGATAGAATGGGTTCTGTTTAAAACCTTTAAAGAAAGTGCAACTGGCTTTGATGTTAAGCAGTGAAACATTAAAACCTGTGACATAAAAATTTTATGTTTATAAACATTTTTTCATTCTTTTGGTTACATAGAAACAGCTGTTAGTAAATGAAGACTCTAAATGTTAATAATATATGTGGATAATAAACTAATGGCACACTTCTATCAAATGAGTGGAACGTGCCAACTCTTGACCACTCAACAGACTCTCTGAGTGATAGTGGCAGCTGCATGGTGTGCCCAGGGGGTGGCCAAGAAGAGGCAGGAAAGACCACACCACCTTTTCCTACTTAGTATATTTAGTGTAGGTATGCTCTGCCCTCTATTAAGTGACTTGCCATGGTCTGTTTGTGAGCTCTTGAGCTGTGAGAGCATTGAGGGTGACAACTCCAGAGTTATTCTACTTGGGTTTGAATCCCAGCTATTTCTCTGCACAAGTCATTTAACTTCTGAACCTTAGTTTCCTCATCTGGAAAACAAGAACCTTAGTAGCAGAATCCCATGAGATAATGCATGTATAGCATGAGGTGGTCAGTTTAGGTGGTTTAGTTGCTAAGTGGTGTTTGACTCTTGCAACCCCATGGACTGTAGCCCTCCAGTTTCCTCTGTCCTTAGGATTCTCCAGGCAAGAATACTGGAGTGGCTTGCCATTTCCTTCTCCAGTAGCATGAGGAAGGCTCAGTAAATAGCATCTGACAAGTGGACGTTGATATCTGCGGGGGCTTCTCCATAGTGAGCTGTGGTTACCTGTGATCTGTGTCTTTGCGATATAATTTGAGATAATGCATGTATAGCATGAGGTGGTCAGTTTAGGTGGTTTAGTTGCTAAGTGGTGTTTGACTCTTGCAACCCCATGGACTGTAGCCCTCCAGTTTCCTCTGTCCTTAGGATTCTCCAGGCAAGAATACTGGAGTGGCTTGCCATTTCCTTCTCCAGTAGCATGAGGAAGGCTCAGTAAATAGCATCTGACAAGTGGACGTTGATATCTGCGGGGGCTTCTCCATAGTGAGCTGTGGTTACTTGTGATCTGTGTCTTTGTGATATAATTATAATGAATAAGCCTAAAGCAAAACCTGAATAGGAAAGCATGTAAATAGCACAGTAGGATTGAAGCAGCAAAATCCAGACTGAGAGAAACTCAGCAGGATAAATGTTCATTTTCTTTATCAAGAAAGTTATAAGGAAAAGAGAGCTGGAGGTTCAACCTATAGACTAGCGGAGAATTAAGAGACAAAACAACTAATTGCAAGATATAACTTTATTTGGGTCCTGATTCAAAACAAAGCGCAAAGGATGTCCCTGGTGGTCCCGTGGCTAAGACCCTGTGCTCCCAATGCGGGGGGCCCAGGTTCTGTCCCTTGTCAGGGGACTAGTTTCCACATGCCACAACTAAAACCTGGTACAGTCAAATAAATAATAAAAATAAATAATTATTTTTAAAAAAATGCAAAAATGTTTTCTAAGGCAATGTGTGAAATATTGGGAAAAAATAAATGGCTGGATATTTGTCAACAATTACGGAATTTATACATTTTAAAAGGTGGGATGATAATATTATGATCGTGTTAAAAGAAAATCCTTTTGGAGATAGATTCTGAAATATTGGCAGATGAAATACATAATATCTAGAATTTACTAAGAATAGTCCTGGGGAAGGATATAGATGAACAAGTTGATTTTTTGTTGTTGTTGTTTAAAAATTATGTTAAAAAGTAGAGAATAGAGATATTGGCAAGATTGGTTTTTTCCAGTAAGTTCATCTTAGGAGGCCAAATATTCCTAAGCGTGTGATCATTGTCAGTAATTACGGAATTTATACATTTTAAAAGGTGGGATGATAATATTATGATCGTGTTAAAAGAAAATCCTTTTGGAGATAGATTCTGAAATATTGGCAGATGAAATACATAATATCTAGAATTTACTAAAAATAGTCCTGGGGAAGGATATAGATGAACAAGTTTATTTTTGTTGTTGTTGTTGTTTAAAAATTATGTTAAAAAGTAGAGAATAGAGATATTGGCAAGATTGTTTTTTTTTCCAGTAAGTTCATCATAGGAGGCCAAATATTCCTAAGCATGTGATCAGTGATCTGTTAATGCTGGGCTCTGGGGATAAAGCTTTGAATAAAGAGAAGAGAGTTCATACTCGCAGGAAGCGGACATTCTAGATCCTAGAGGAACTGGACAGGAGATAAGAAGCAAAGGAAGTAACTAAACCTGATAATATTAAGTGGTGAGATGGACAGTGATGCGAACAAGACAGTGCCTGGCAGGGAGCTTATCCAGGAAGATTTCTTAAGGATATGCAGCACAGCCCCAGCATGGAAGATGTTCCATAAATGACATCTCGAACGTTGGGAAGGAGTCAGACTTTCGCGGGAAAGTCTAGGGAAAATTCAGGCGGGGGACTGGCCAACGCAGAGTGTCTGAAGCTGGCCTGCATGAGGGACAGGAAGAAGGCTGGCATGGCTAGAATGTCATGGACAAGTTGGTGCTGGTGGGCTGGGAACCAGCTGTGTAACTGGAGCAGCCTCAGGGGTTCCAGAAACCACCATGATGGGGCTCCATTAACAAAGATGGTTTTCACTGGCGTGTGTTCAGTTTGGGAAGAACACCCTGGTTGTAAATGTCTTTTTAGTTATGCTTTCAGCATCAGTTGCCAGGCTGGTATCTCTTAGGAAAAAGCCCCCAAGAGGGAGTGCTTCAAGTACCCAGATTTTAATTCAAATTAGGTGGAAGGGCACTTGTTAGAGACACTTCGATTCATTGCTCTCCCCTTTTCAGTGCCATTTTTGTGACAAGGCCTTTATGAACCAAGCTTTCCTACAAAGTCATATTCAGCGCCGCCACCCTGAAGATTCGCATCTTGGTAAGTAGTGAGCTCTGCTTCAAAGAGCTATTTTCTTTAGCCCTATAATAAAGGTACTATTTCTGGTAGCTTTTTCTTTTTTCAGTGAGACATGGTCCAAAGCATCTCTCAATCCTTTTAAAAGAAAGCGTCGTAGTCCTTGTTTGAACACTCATTAAGTGAATATTGATCCCCTGTATGCGCCATGTACTGCATTAGGGCTCAAGGATGCCGCCATAAGCAAAACAGACCCTGTCTGGCTCTCTTACGTCCTAATAGAGGGGATGGAGGAGTCACATCTAAACAAATGAGTGATGTTTTCAAGTGGCGGCAAGTGCAATGAAGAAAATAAAGTAGGAGAATGGGACTGAGAGTGAGTCCTGGTGGTCAGCCAAGGCCTCATTAAGGAGGTGATATTTGATCAGAAACCAGAATGATGAGGGGGTCCCGGCATGCAGGAAATCTAAGAAATGAAGATCTCAGGCAAAGGGAATTCTCACTGTCAGCTGTGTTTGGGGGGCGGGGCAGGCCAGTGTGTTTGGGGAACAGATAAAAGTTTGGTGGAGCAGAGTGAGCAGAGGTGGGCTAGGAAGGGGCCAGGTCACGTAGGGCCTCAAATGCCCTGGGTAGGAATGTGGGTAATTTAACCAGCATAATGAGAAGCCGCTGGAGGATTTTAAGGGGTGGGGACATGATGTCATTTGGACTGGTATTTTTATATTTTTTTGGCTGAGCCACTCAGCTTATGGGATCTTAGTTCCCTGACGAGGGACCCAAAGCACTGCCAGGGAAAGCACCAAGTCCTAACCATGGGATGGCCATGGAATTCCCTCCAATTTGTACCTTTACACGACCCATCTAGTAGTGGGCGGGGAACAGACGGTAGGGATGGAGGTGGAAGCAGGTTGAAGCATGAGGAGGCTGCAACAGGTAGCCCAGGGGAGAGAAGGTGGCAGCTGGACCAGGACGGGAGGTGGGAGACGTGGAGATGGAGAGGATTTATTCTGGACACAGAGCCCACAGAGATGTGACTCCACGTGGGAGCTGGAGATGAAGTAAAGATGATCCTGGGCCTCTGTCCTGTACAAATGGGTGAATGGTTATCATGTTTACTGAGGGGAAGGCCAGGAGGGGAGCACATTGAGGGAGGAAGAAGGATGGGGAATTTGGGTTGGCTCTGGGTACACTCAAGTCACACATACAGTCACCATGCATGTGAGATGCTGGAGGTCAAGGTAGAGGCCCAGGCTGGAGATAAAAACCTGGGAGAAGTTAGCAGAACTGGGCTGGGTGAGGTCACTTAAAAAGAGAAGACAACTCAGGGCCAGCTTCCCACTAGGAGCCCAGGAGGAGCCGCTGACAGTGAGAAATTGCAGTGATGGAGGCAGGAGGGAAGTGGAGCATGTGTTGTCATGGAAACCAAGGGGCATGAGGGTTCCAAGAAGGAGGCAATGACCCCCAATGATCTTGAGGCACAGAGTAAGATAAAGACCAAGAAGTGACCAAATGGCCGTTGGTGGCCTTGACATAGCGGCAGCGAACTGCTTGGGGACAAAAGCTGGACTGGAGTGAGCTGAGCTGAGGATCTGGCAAGGAAGTGGTCTTGTCGATTACAGCCATTTATTTCCATAATGTTTCCCGGGAGAGAAAGCAGGGACAGGAGGCAGTATCTGAAGGGAAAGTGGGACCAAGGGAAGATTATTATCTTATTTGCAGTGGGAGATACTAAGATGTGTTTGGGTGCCATTGTGAATTAATCAGTGCCTAGAGGGGCTAATTGAAGAAGCAGAAGAGGGGAGGGGCTCTGTGGCTTGCAAGGAACCAGGTTTGCAACTAATCTAAATGTTCTCAGAAGCGAAGAATGCAAGGCCTGTTTCTCCATGAGCAGATCAGAGCAGCTCTACAGATTGCCACAGTAACCCATGGAAATGCTCGTTACGATCTAAATGTTTTTGGTACCTGGACGTTTATACTTCTAGCTTGTTACTCACTACCTATACCTGCTTTGCCCTCCCTTTTGGGCTTGTTTCCATTTCTGCCTATTTCTGATAGATTTATTTAGGAAATAGCTGAGCTTTGTATAAACAATATGAATAGCATAAAATTTCACTTATAATCGCGGATACAGTTTAACAGTAGATTGGAGAGACTGGGAAGATTAAATATATTTTAAATTAACCTATCATTCTTCAGTGTGAAACTGACCTTCTTTCTCTTCTGTTTCAGTATCTTATTCTATCTCTACTCGTTTCAGAGAGTATTTCAGACTCTGAAATGAGTATTATTTCTTCAGGTCATCTTTGAGATTCTGACTTTCTACTTTGGTTTCCATACCTTTCATGTCTACACTCACAGACACATGTATATCCATTCAGTCATGTGTGCATCTGCATGTAAGTACATGAACATAAGTGTTCTTCCCTTCACTTGTTGCTTCCTTTTACAACTTCTCAGTAGTTCATTTTTGCCCCGTGGACGGGTTGTGGCCCAAGTTTGCATTTTGAGTGCCAGCCTCTGCTTGTCTGAGCACTGATGACATGTTCAGGAGAGTTCCGTGGGAGCCAGAAAAATGGTGACCGTAGAGATTTCAATATTGCGGTACCTGCGGTCGAAGCTGTTGGTTTCCTTTCTCTGATTGAGACAGGCCTCTTGGAGAAGAGCCCAGGATTATTCCTTTGCTCCCTGAACGGGCTCTCACCCTGCCTCTGCAGGGTTAATCCAACCTCAACCCAATGGCTGAAAGAATCTACTTAAAACTAATTTGGTGCCCTTGATGCAAAGGGCTGAGAATACATAGTAAAGAGTAAAGTTGGCTCTTGCAGCATGAAAGAGTAATATCCCAAGAAAAAGCAGTTTCCTTTGTCTTTGTCTTATTAGTAGCACTGTACCCTGTAAGTTTTCCAATGGGTTTCTAAGAGATGATATTTTAACGATATTTCTGTTACAACAGAGTATAAGGCAAGGGTGCAGACGGACAAGCTCCAAAGTGAGATCGACATGTTGAAGGAGCAGCTGCAGCTCACCAAGTCTCAGCTAGAGGCTGCACAGCATGCGCACGCAGTCAGGCTCTCTAAGGTATGATGCTGAATTCTGAAGCAGTGATGTGTTGGGAAGGATTGGGGTTCATTCCTTTTAAATATTCAGTAGAGTTCACCACTGAAACCATCAGGTCCTGAACTTTTCTTCATTGGGAGTTTCTTTGGATTACTGATTCAATCTCTCCTCCTTATTGGTCTGTTCAGATTTTCTGTTTCTTCATGATTCGTCTTGGCAGATTGTATAGTCTCTAGGAATTTTTGAGACTTTAGACCTCTGTGTTTATACTTTAAGAGATGTAAGGACAAAGGATGTTATGTGCTGCCTCTGATTTGGGAAAATCATTGTGCACAGACCTCCCTTTATACACAGTGTTTTTTGCAACAAAACAAGAAAGGCCTAACTGAAATTTGCAAGTCTCGCCGACCCATGTGAGGTGAAACTGTGCCCATTTATTTAAAATTCTGCAGGCTTGCTTCATGTCAGAGCTTTAAAAACCATGTATTAAATCAATTTCAGGAATATGAAATGCAGAAAACAAAAGAGGAAGAATTTCTGAAGTTATTCGATAGATGGAAAGAAGAAGAAAAGGAGAAACTAGTTGATGAAATGGAAAAAGTCAAGGAAATGTTTATGAAGGAGTTTAAAGAACTGACTTCTAAGAACTCAGCATTAGAATATGTAAGTATTAAACCTAGGAGTCCTCATAGCATTGACAGAGTTGTGGCCTTTATTCATGTCAGAGCTTTAAAAGCCATGTATTAAATCAATTTCAGGAATATGAAATGCAGAAAACAAAAGAGGAAGAATTTCTGAAGTTATTCGATAGATGGAAAGAAGAAGAAAAGGAGAAACTAGTTGATGAAATGGAAAAAGTCAAGGAAATGTTTATGAAGGAGTTTAAAGAACTGACTTCTAAGAACTCAGCATTAGAATATGTAAGTATTAAACCTAGGAGTCCTCATAGCATTGACAGAGTTGTGGCCTTTAGAGGTGGTGTAACAGTGGCAATATGGCCCTGAGATCTGCAAGTTCCTTTATCGTGCCTGGCCCAGACTCCCATCATCCCTAAGAGTCTAGGGAGCTCAGGCATATGGAAAATAGAGCAAGTCCTTAAGAGCAGGAGCTCCCGCCCCAAACCCCAGTGCAGAACACTTGATACATTTGGGTCAGATCAGAGAGGAAGGGCCCTCTTGCTTAACTCATTAGGTTTGGATAGCCTGAAACCATAACCCCTTCCCCAAGTTTTGGAGCCTATGGGCAAACTATGACTTGGGACCCAAATCTAGCAAACTAGCTGATTTTGTATGGCCCTTGATCTAAGAAAGGTTTTTACACTTTAAAGTGGCTGAACAAAGTCAAAAGAAAATATATTTCATGACATGAAAATGGTGTCAGTTGACCTTCCGGTGTGTCTACGAGAGAGTATTTTGGAATACAGCTGTGCTGTTTCCTCTTCACTTTCTCCATGGAGCTTTCGTGCTGCCGCCATGGAGTTGAGTCGCTGTGACCAAGACCTTACGTGTCTCCAAAGTCAAATACTATCTGGCTCTTTACAGAAAAAGTTTGCCAGCCGCTGTCATATCTTTATAAAGCAAATGTGGCCCAGAGTTAGTTAGCTATTGGTGGCAGTGAAATGGATGTTCATTATACTGTCCTTTCAACTTTTCCGTAAGTTGTAATTTGCAGATAAAAAGTTGGAAATTAGCGTGGGGTGGCTCATTGTGTCTTTTCTGTAGGGCTTCCTTCAGGCAGCTCCCTGTTGCTTCAGGTGTCCCCACATCACCTCCCTTGGGTCTGAGCATCAGAGCTCTTGGACAGCTGTTGTTGTTCAGTTGCTCAGTCGTGTCCGACTCTTTGCGACGCCGTGGACTGCAGCATGCCAGGCTTCCCTGCCCTGCACCATCTGCTGGAGTTTGCTCACACTCGGAGCCGGTGATGCCCTCCAACCATCTCATCCTCTGTCGCCCCCTTCTGGCCTCCTCACTAAATCACCAAGTCAATCAACTGCACCCAATTCCTGTTTCTGGCAACTGTTAACCTGCCCATCGCCCATCACCTAAGATTAGAAAGTTAGGTTTTTCTTTCCTTTTTTCACCCTGTGCATATTCTTTTATTGGAAGAAGTAAAACAGGAAAACCACTGTGAAGAGAAGCACGAGGAATGTCTTGTAGGATAGTCAGATTTAATACGTGGCTATGAAGTGAAGTGAAGTCGCTCAGTCGTGTCCGACTCTTTGTGACCCCATGGACTGTAGCCTACCAGGCTCTGAGGAGCCTCTCAGTCCATGGAATTTTCCAGGCAAGAGTACTGGAGTGGGTTGCCATTTCCTTCTCCAAATATGTGGCTATAGGTGCCCCAATTTTGTTCTTTGTTTCAGTCTTTATTTCTTAATTAAAAATTAAAAGCATTACTTTTTTGGCTGTGCTGGGTCTTCGTTGCTCTGCAGGCTTTTCTCTAGCTGGGGAGAGCTGCAGCTGTGCTCTAGTTGTGAAGCTCAAGCTTCTCATTGCAGTGGTTTCTCTTGTTGCAGAGCATGGACTCTAAGACACGCCAGCTTCGGTAGTTGTGGCCTGCGGGCTCGGTAGTTGCGGCTCCCAGGCTCTAGAGCACGGGCTAAATAGTTGTGGCGCAAGGGCTTAGTTGCTCCATGGCATGTGGGATCTTCACGGATCAGGGATTGAACCCAGGTCTCCTGCATTTGCAGGTGGATTCTTTACCACTGAGCCACCAGCGAGGCCCTCTGTTTCAGTCTTATAGAAGTATGAACATTTTTACCAGTGATTTTTACTTTTATTTTATAGCAATTGTCAGAAATCCAGAAGTCCAATATGCAGATCAAGTCTAACATAGGCACGCTGAAAGATGCACACGAGTTTAAAGAAGAACGTTCCCAGCATCCCCAGGATTTCCAAAATGTGATGCAGCTACTTGACAATCAGGTATGTAGAAGTGGGTGACTACTGATTTTTCTCGGTGAAGCAATTTATAGGAGACATCATCTAAGAAAAAGTGTCTCTTTCAGTGATGGTGACAGTGACTAATTCTTTTTTTCTTGTCTCATGTGTAATTCATAATAGATGTTTATTAGATACTTCAGTTCAGTCACTCACTCGTGTCTGACTCTTTGCAACCCATGGACTGCAGCATGCCAGGCTTCCCTGTCCATCACCAACTCCTGGAGCTTACTCAAACTCTTGTCCATCGAGTCAGTGATGCCATCCAAGCATCTCATCCTCTGTCATCCCCTTCTCCTCCTGCCTTCATTCTTTCCCAGGGATCAGGGTCTTTTCAAACGAGTCAGTTCTTCACATCAGGTGGCCAAAGTATTGGAGTTTCAGCTTCAGCATCAGTCCTTCCAATGAATATTCAGGGCTGATTTGCTTTAGGGTGGACTGGTTGGATCTCCTTGCTGTCCAAGGGACTCTTCAAAAGTCTTTTCTAACACCACAGTTCAAAAGCATCAATTCTTTGGCGCTCAGCTTTCTTTATTAGATACTTACTGGTGGACTAATAGATGTGGATACAGAACATCTGGCAAAGTTGTTTAAGTTTTCCTCGAGTGAAATCTGTTTGAATTAGTTCATATTACCTTAGTAGTTATTTTTCATGTTTCAGATGTAGGCCCACTTTCAAAAGGCATAGAAAGGCATTTTGAAGCACAAACTCTTTTTTCAGAGCGTATACAGCTGCACTGGTGAACTGATGGTCTTTTACACGTGTCAGATGAATTACAGTCATCTGGAAGTGAACCTCGGTAATCAGTACGGCCTTCATCCTGGCTCTTTTGGTCACACTGACTTAGGAGAACTTTTTTTTAGCCAGAAAACATAGAGATTAAAGCTTATGAAGTCACGATATTTTTTCAAAAAGCAGTATTACATCATTTTAAAAAGTAAATGTGTTTTTCAGGGACCTATTGTATAACACATGGAACTACTCAATGTTATGTGGCAGCCTGGATGGAAGGGGGTCTGGGGGAAAATGGATACATGTATGTGAATGCTTGAGTCTCCTCGCTGTTCCCCTGAAACTATCACAACATTGTTAAACGGTTCTGCGTTTGTGTGCTAAGTCATTTTACTTGTGTCTGACTCTCTGTGGCCCCCTGGACTGGAACTCACCAGGTTCCTCTGTCCATGGGATTTCCCAGGCAAGAGTGCTGGAGTGGATTGCCATGACCTCCTCCAGGGGATCTTCCCATGATACAGAACATCTGGCAAAGTTGTTTAAGTTTTCCTCGAGTGAAATCTGTTTGAATTAGTTCATATTACCTTAGTAGTCATTTTTCATGTTTCAGATGTAGGCCCTAGAAAAAGCATAGAAAGGCATTTTGAAGCACAGACTATTTTTTCAGAGCGTATACAGCTGCACTGGTGAACTGATGGTCTTTTACATGTGTCAGATGAATTGCAGTCATCTGGAAGTGAACCTCAGTAATCAGTACGGCCTTCATCCTGGCTCTTTTGGTCACACTGACTTAGGAGAACTTTTTTTAGCCAGAAAACAGAGATCAAAGCTTATGAAGTCACGATTTTTTTTCAAAAAGCAGTATTACGTCATTTTAAAAAGTAAATGTGTTTTTCAGGGACCTATTGTATAACACATGGAACTACTCAGTGTTATGTGGCAGCCGGATGGAAGGGGGTCTGGGGGAAAATGGATACATGTATGTGAATGATTGAGTCCCCTCGCTGTTCCCCTGAAACTATCACGACATTGTTAAACGGTTCTGCGTGTGTGTGCTAAGTCATTTTACTTGTGTCTGACTCTCTGTGGCCCCCTGGACTGGAACTCACCAGGTTCTTCTGTCCATGGGATTTCCCAGGCAAGAGTACTGGAGTGGATTGCCATGCCCTCCTCCAGGGGATCTTCCCAACCAAAGGGTCGAACCAGCATCCGTTTTGTCTCCTGCATTGGTAGGCAGGTTCTTTACCACTAGCGCCAGCTGAGAAGCCCAATCAACTATACCCTAAGACAAAATTTAAAAATTAAAAAAAAAGTAGATGTGTTTGTGAATATGGACTACAACCACAGCTTCTTGTCTTGCCTCTCTCCCCCATATCTACCTTCTCCATTGCAGCCAAGCTGAACACATCACCACCCTGCCTAAAATCCTTCGGTGACTCCCCCCTTTTCACAGAACAAACTCTAGAACCATTAACCAGCATTCAGAGTCCCTGGGCATCTGGTCCTGCTATCTCCCACCATTCTTGGCTTTACCTCAGACACCAGCAGCCTGGTTCCAGCTTTCTTTGTCATGTACCTCCTAGTTTTCAGGCCCCGTCACTTACTCAGCTGGAATGGTATCTCTTCTGGAAAGTTCTCCTGGGCCTCGGGGTTAATGCATGCCACAGTCCTCCAAGCTGGACCTGACCACGTGCACATTATGTGGAAACCTCCCATTGTTATGTCCACCTTCCCCCCGACCTCCTCCAGGGAGGGCAAGGCCTGCCTCTTAGTCCTCTACCAGCCTGGTGGCACCAGTGGTAAAGAACCCGCCTGCCAATGCAAGAGACATAAGAGGCGCTGGTTCAATCCCTGGGTTGGGAAGATCCCCTGCAGGAGGGCATGGCAACCCACGCCAGTATTCTTGCCTGGGAAATCCCATGGACAGAGGAGCCTGAAGGGCTATAGTCCAGGGGGTTGCAGACTTGCACACGACTGTTGCAACTTAGCATGCACGCACACAGCCTGCTGCAGCTGCACAGTGTGGTGCAGGTCCACGGTACGGAATCATGAATTGGGTCCTGATGGTTGCTCCCAGCAGGCTGCTCTCTCACTAGCTGAGGGACTCGGCTATGAAACTCTCAGATGCCATTTGAATTTGTTTTGTCTGAGGCCTTCCTGCGAGCTCTGCCAGTTCATAACCCATAAACTCAGAGACCGTGACGTTTCCTTTTGACTTCTTAGGTTGGCAGGCTAACACCTGGTTTTTTTAAGTGAGCTTTTATTGAAACACAGAGCTTTCCTGGTGGCTCAGACGGTGAAGAATCTGCCTGCAATGCAGGAGACCTGGGTTCTATACCTGGGTAGGGAAGATCCCCTGGAGGAGGGCATGGCAGCCCTCCAGTCTTCTTGCCTGGAGAATCCCCATGGACAGAGGAGCCTGGCAGGCTACAGTCCATGGGATTGCAGGGTCGGACTGGACTGAACAACTAAGCACTGAGACGCAGCCTTTCTCCCATGTATCATCTGTGGCTGTTCATTCACACATTACTTATGGCTGTTCTCCCATTCCTAGTAGTGTGAGTCATCTGGCCCCCAGAGTCTAACATATTTCCTATTAGCCCCTTAATAGAAAATATTTGCTGACCCCTGCCTCAGAGTGTAAGGTGAAAACCGGGTGCAAGTGTGATTAAATGTTTCTGACTGTATTCGTCTTTAAAAATGGCTGCTAAAATGTTACCCAGATAGTTGGGTTTCCTAGATACTCACTGAAGAAGCTCTCATTCTGAGTAGATGTCATTATTATGAGTGCATGCTAAGTGACTTCAGTCATGTCTGACTCTTTGCGACCCTATGGACATAGCCCACCAGGCTCGTCTGTCCATGGAATTTTCCAGGCAGGAATACTGGAGTGGGTTGTCATGCCCTCCTGCAGGGGATCTTCCCTACCCTGGGATCAAACCCACGTCTCTTATTTCTCCTCCATTGGTAGGCAGGTTCTTTACCACTAGTGACACCTGGGAAGCCCATCATTACTATAGTTGAACCTGAATTTCTCCTGTTTTGCAGGAAAGCAAGTGGACAGCTCGCGTTCAGGCTCTTCATCAAGAACACAAGAAAGAAAAGAGCCGGGTAAGATTAAGAAATGATTGGCCTATAAAAAGTGGGTCTTTCCCAAAAGAATATTTGCTCTCTTTATAGTAAAGATAATATTTGTCCACTGAAAACAATTTGTAGAGAAATGTATAACAAAAACTTAAATTACTTATAATTCCAATACCAAAGATAAACAGTGCTCCTGCTTTCTTATAATTTCTTCAGTCTTTCTGATGCTGTAAATGTGCTTCTTTAGGTATACAAACCCATACATATAATTTGTCTCACAGTTTTTAAATTATGCTTTATATCTATAACTTTATACATTTTAATTTAATTTATCATAAACATTCTCCTATGTTTTAAAATATTCTTCAAAATAGTGATTTTTTTTAAATGATTCCATGATGATCTTATTGATGTATCATCAATTATTTAATCTCTTCTTCATTGTTGAATACATATTTCTAATTTTTCAACATTACAGGGTGGCAATCAAAGTTTTAATACAGGCCTACCTTGTTTTATTGCACTTTGCAGATAATTGTTTTATTTATAAATTGAAGGTTCGTGGCAACCCTGCATTGTCAGATGATGCATTTTTTAGCAATAAAGTATTTTTAATTAACATATGTACATTGTTTTTTAAGACATAATGTTATTGCACACTTAATAGGCCACGATGTAGTATAACATAACTTTTACATGCAGTAGGATACTATTATCATAAACATTCTCCTATGTTTTAAAATATTCTTCAAAATAGTGATTTTTTTTAAATGATTCCATGATGATCTTATTGATGTATCATCAATTATTTAATCTCTTCTTCATTGTTGAATACATATTTCTAATTTTTCAACATTACAGAGTGGCAATCAAAGTTTTGAATACAGGCCTACCTTGTTTTATTGCACTTTGCAGATAATTGTGTTATTTATAAATTGAAGGTTCGTGGCAACCCTGCATTTTCAGATGATGCATTTTTTAGCAATAAAGTATTTTTAATTAACATATGTACATTGTTTTTTAAGATATAATGTTATTGCACACTTAATAGGCCACGATGTAGTATAACATAACTTTTACATGCAGTAGGATACTAAATGGCACCCCACTCCAGTACTCTTGCCTGGAAAATCTCATGGACGGAGGAGCCTGGTGGGCTGCAGTCCATGTGGTCGCTAAGAGTTGTACACGACTGAGCGACTTCACTTTCACTTTTCATTTTAATGCACTAGAGAAGGAAATGGCAACCCACTCTGGTGTTCTTGCCTGGAGACTCCCAGGGACGGGGGAGCCTGGTGGTCTGCCGTCTATGGGGTCGCACAGAGTCGGACATGACTGAAGTGACTTAGCAGTAGCAGTAGCAGATACTAAAAAATTCATGCGACTCATTTTATTGCAGTTTGGCTCTATTGCTATGATCTGGAACTTAATCCACAGTATCTCCAGGTCTATCTATAAAAACGAGGGTTGTTCATATTAAAGTCACTTTTTAAGTCATTTTAATGAAAACAAAAATTAATTGTAATGCCTGTTTCCTTTCTGCTAGGTACATCAGAAATTTAAGTGTTAAGATGCTTTTATAGTAGTGCAAAAATATAAAATAAATTTATTTGAGATTTTTAGGTAGGAAAACATCTGTTTATTTTTTCACTTTAAATTGTATGTGTTTTGTAGCCCTTTGTATCCCCTTTTGGGCAAACAGGATAGACTGGGTGGCTGATAAACAACAGAAACTTATTTCTCATGGTTCTATTGCTCCAGCAATTGGACAGAGAGAGTTTGGTAAAGGGGAATAGTGGCTGGCCTATGAGCAGATATAACACCTAATTCATTTCTCCAACCTAAGTCAGCCTTCTGAGCTCCAGAAGAGATAGCCAGCTCGGTACTCGGCATCTGCACAATTTCTTAAATGTGAAGTGTCTAAAATGAGCTCCTTGCGTTTGTTCCCAGACATCTTTTTCTTTTTGGTTGATGGTGTCCTCGTCCACTCGAATGCAGACATTGATTCCCATCTCCTCCTCAACTCCCAGTTCCAGCTATTGATGGGTCCTGCCGAGGATCTCATATCCATGTTTTTTCAGACATTTCTATGCCTTCCATTATGTTTCCACTGAGCTCCCAGCATTTCCAAAAGGGCCCCCTATCCAGTCTCCCAGTTCCAGCCTTCCTTTCTTGTAATCCACTCTCTGCAGAGCAGACAGACCAACCTGGCTGCTCAGCTCATCCTGATCCTCTCTCTCAACCAACTATTTTAGCTATGATGGCCTTCTGGTAATTTATACAACATGTAGCCTTTTTTCTCCTTGTACACGTGGTTTGTTACTTCTGGGAGGTACTTCCCCTTGCTCCTTATGCAGCTGGCTCTTTCCCCTCTGATTTAGTTTTCTCTGAAAGTGAGAGTGTTAGTCACTCAGTCGTGTCCTACTCTTTGTGATCCCATGGACTGTAGCCCACTAGGCTCCTCTGTCCATAGAATTCTCCAGGCAAGGGTGCTGGAGTGGGTTCCCATTACCCCCATTCTCCAGGAGGTCTTCCCAACCCAGGGATCAAACCCAGGTCTCCTGCATTGCAGGCAGATTCTTTACCATCCGAGCCACCAGGGAAGCCCTAGTTTTCTCTGCTGTGTTGCAAATTAGTACAGATTTAGTATGTCACAGTTTCCATGAGATAGGAGTCCAGGCATGGCTTAGCTGGGTCTTCTGCTCGGGGTTTCATGAGCTGCATTTGAGGTGTCAGCCGAGCTGTCTCCTCTGGGGCTCTGGGGCCTCTCTGATGCCTGTTCAGATGGGTGGCAATGTGCAGTTCCTCATGGTCAGCCGTGAGAGTCAGGGTGGAGTGAGACCCTTAGCTCCGCAGTTCACAACCTGACTGACATCACTTCTGCCTTCATTCTTCTCCTTTAAGACACTTGAAGTCACCCAAGACCACTCCATCCAGGGAAGCGATCCTCTCCCTTAATTATTCTCATCACTTCACAAGTGTAATTCTGACTGATCACTGTTTTAAGTAGTTTATTTGTTTACTTGTTTATTGTCTGTCTGTCCAGCCAGATCATCAGCTTTCGAGGGAAGGGCTTTGTTTACTCCTCCACTGTATTCCCAGAACTAATAATGTTCCTAAAATGTGCTTGTTGTTCCTGTTCAGTTGCTCAGCTGTGTTTGACTCTTTGAGGCCCCATGGACTGCAGTGCACCAGGCTTCCCTGTCCATCACCATCTCCCTGAGTTTGCTCAAACTCATGTCCATCAAGTCAGTGATGCCATCTGACCATCTCATCCTCTGTCCCCCAACTTTTCCTCCTGCCCTCAGTCTTTCCCAGCCTCAGGGTCTTTTCCAGTGAGTTGGCTCTTTGCATCAGGTGGCCAAAATATTGGAGCTTCATTCAGCTTTAGCATCAGTCCTTCCAATAAATAGTCAGGGTTGATTTCCTTTAGGATTGACTGGTTTGATCTCCTGGTAGTCCAAGGAACTCTGAAGAGTCTCCAGCACTGCAGTTTGAAAGCATCAGTTCTTAGGGGCTTACTAAATATTTGCTAAATGAATGCAGAAGGTTGATAGGTGGCCAACAAGGGGATCACTCAGCCATTATTTTTTTCTTTGCAGAGAGAGAAAGATGCTGATTTTAGGGGGCAGAAGAGCACGGTGGAAAGAGCTGTCTGTTAGTGTGACCGTGATATTTGAATCCAGGTCCTCTTAACCTCAGGTCCCTGCTTATCTGCCCCGCTGCCTTGCTCGCCTGTCATTCTTGAGGCACTTAGCCAGCAGGGGAGGGAAACAGCCAGTGACAACATAGAGCAGTTGCTTTTCTGTAAGAACCCTGAATCTTTCCTTTGAGATGGTCTAAGGCAGCAGTTCCTGAGATTCATTTGGCAGGTAAGTCTGGGACATGCAGAGTTTGGAAAAAAGTAAACACCAATAACAACAGCAGCAGACCCCAGATCATTGTGTTTTGGATCCATGGTTTGAACCACTGCTCTTACGATTTGAAGTCCTACTTTTATTCTTCAAGGCTTCTTTAGCACATGGAGGTTTAGGGACAGAAATTCAGGTTTCATTTTTAATAGGGGATTTTAGCCCGAGCTTTAAGCCTCTTGCGTTCCAGGCAGCTGTGGGAATTTCAGTGGCTTTCTGACTAGCCTGCTGTGTAAGCTGAAGACGTTCCCACTTGGCCCCTGCAGGTGGTGACAGAGAGGAAGGGAAGGTCTGGTTCTGAGGGAGGCGTCTCACCCCATGTGCTGGGAGCGGGGAGTTTTGGTGCTGCCACCAGGCTATGCTGCTCCCTCGTCTGTTGGCTTTGCTTGTCCAGAAGCTCCTTGCTTCTCCCTTCATTCCTCTTAAACCCCAGCAGAGGGGTGAATTCCCTCAGATTTAGTAATCTGTGCCCGAGACCTATCAATTATTCCACATGATTGGTGCCGACTGTTCCTACAATGCACATATTGTATTTCTCTGCTTACGGGAAGTGGTGTTTGCCAACTTTTTATTGCTTTACCTAAATTCTTGGCAATGTTTTTTTTTTTTTTGGTTTTGTTTTTAAATAACATGGTAGGAGTTCAAAGGGAACCACAGGTAAATGGTGGCATGCCCTTTTCCGCCCAACAGAAGACTCTTAGAGCTGGGGACGTTGTGGAATGGTCACATGGTAAAAGGACAGCAGAATGGGGTGATGTGGCTGGTAGAGAAAAAAAATGTAAAACTCGCAGTTGTAGAAAGTCACAAGAAGTGAGCTCTAGGACTTCCCTGGTGGTACAGTGGATAAGAATCTGCCCGCCAATGCAAGGGACACGGGTTTGATCCCTGGTCCATGACAACTTCCTGTACCACAGGGCAACTAAGCCCGTGCACCTGCACTCTAGGGGCTGAGAGCCGCAACGACTGAAGCCCCCGTGCCTAGAGCCCGTGGTCCACAACTGGAGAAGCTACTGGAATGAGAAACCCAGGCATCTCAATGAAGAGTAGCCCCTGCTTGCCCCAACTAGAGAAAGCCCTCTTGCAGCAATGAAGACCCACTGCTACCAAAAATTAATGAATGAGTTAATTAAAAAAGGAAAAGAAATGAGCTCCAGGGCCACAAGCTTTTTGAAATAACTTCTGGCTAGTCCCATCTTAAGACTAGCATGTTCCTCTCTCAGCAGACTCTTTCTGTACCTTCTTGGTCAGTTCTTAATTCCAGTATCAAAAGGATGCCATCCCATCATTTTTCTTATGTCCTCCTTCTCTTTGGGTCCTGCAATGAGTCCCCATACTGTTGATCCTAAACGTCCCCCAAGACCCCTGGACATTTTTACTGGGTTTTCCTTCTACTTTCCTGCTCAGGATTTCCCAGACTGTCTTGGGAGGGGCACTCTTACAGTGGTCTCTGAAAATGTGGGCAAGGTTCTTGACAGTGTTCTCCTGTCATTGAGGTTGTTAGCATCCATTGGGATATGAGTTTCTTTCTAGTCTTTACCCAGGAAACTTTTGCAACTTGTTCAACCTATTGTTTGTCCGGGCTCATGTGAGCACACAGCCCTTCAGAGGGAAGACCCTGCTATGTATTGATGGAGAGCTTTAACTTTTTGTTGTTGTTTTTGTTATGTGTCTATTAAATGTAAATTAGATTATTTTTAGAGTAGTTTTAGGTTCATAGAAACATTGAAGAGGAAATGCACAGAGTTCCCAAGTCCCCAACCCCCCACACCCCTGCCATGTACAGCCTCCCGCGTTATCAACACCCTGTACCAGAGTGATACATTTATCAACACCCTGTACCAGAGTGATACATTTATCAACACCCTGTACCAGAGTGATACATTTATCAACACCCTGTACCAGAGTGATGCATTTGTTACAACTGATGAATCTATATTGATATGTCATTATCCACTGAAGACTTCCCTGGTGGCTCAGACGGTAAAGCGTCTGTCTACAATGCGGGAGACCCAGGTTCCATCCTTGGGTTGGTAAGATCCCCTAGAGAAGAAAATGGCAATCCACTCCAGGACTGTTGCCTGGAAAATCCCATGGACAGAGGAGCCTGTTAGGCTATAGTCCATGGGGTCGCAAAGAGTCGGACACGACTAAGCGACTTCATTCATTCATTCATTTATTCATTATCCCCCAAAGTCCACCATTATTTTAGGGTTATTCTTGTTCACTCCTGTGAATAGGGATTCCCAAGTGGTGCATCGGTAAAGAATCTGCCTGCCAATGCAGGAGATGCAGGAGACACGGGTTCCATCCCTGGGTCAGGAAGATCCCTTGGAGGAGGAAATGACAGCCCGATCCAGTACTTTTTCCTGGGAAATCCCAAGGACAGAGGAGCCTGGCGGGGTACAGTCCATAGGGTCACAAAGAGTCAAACAAGACGGAGCGGCTGAGCACGCATGCACAATTTCTTAACACGTCTCATGACACAGACACTAAGTTTGAGAGTGTGGACTTGGAAGACAGGAAAGCTGAGGTCTGGGCTCTTCCCTCCTCCAGCTGTCTGCATGTGGGTCAGCTACTTACCTCTCTAGACCTGAGTTTCCCCATCTGAACAACGGGGTCAAAACATGCATCCATGATGCTGTGGTGTAGATTCAATAAGATGTGCTTAACGTTTTAGCCTCTAAAACATGTTGAGTGTTTGTTTAAAAAACAAACGAACCTCTCCAGTTAGGAAATGCTGCTCCAGGCTCTCTCTGTGCTCCTCTCTGACCTTTTCTAACCTGCACTTCCCTGTCTCCATTCCCAGGCCACAGGCTTGGAATGTCCTTTGTGCCATTTACCAAGGTTTTTTCTCCTCCTTTTAAGTAACATCTGAAATTGCTTTAAGAATGTTTCCTTGAATTTTTGAAACCAAATTCTTGTATTCTTTTTCAAAAAATATTTAGTTAATTAATTTGGCTGGGCTAGGTCTTAGTTGCAGTATGCAGGATCTTAGTTGTGGCCTGTGGGATCTAGTTACCTGACCAGGGATCAAACCCAGGTCCCCTACATTGGGAGCACGAATCTTAGCCTTGACCATCAGGGAAGTTCCTTTTCTTGAATTCTTGTCCAGAACTGATATTCCCTCTAGAGATGAATCTGTGCATCTTTGGATCTATCTGGCCTGTGCTTCGCTTCCTCCATTCATCCTTTCCACCTCTCTCCACCCTTCTCCCTCCTCTCTTCCTCTTTTCCTAACCCCCAACCCCCTTCCATTTCTCAGTAAATATTTATTGAGAACCTGCTAAGGGACAAAGACTGCTAGGTGTATAAAATAATTAGGTTGGGCTCTCTCTCTGGCTGCGGGAGTGTGCTTTCCAGCTGGGATGATATGTGTGGACTTGTAAGGACAGGACTGCCTGGGGTCGGAGTTGCTCTGTGGGTGGCCCGGTCCTTCATCCTCACTCCTCTCCGTGTGATTTCATGTAATGGGTCACTATGCCATTCACATGATCAGTGTTGTCTGTTTTAGGCCATAAGCTCCCTGGGAACAGAGATGAAGCCCCTTATAACATCCAGGGCCTTGGGACACAGTGATCAGAGAGTTAGTCAATGTGTAGATGACATAAGCCAGTGAGAAGACGAGGTGTGTACATACAAACTGCAGAAAGAAGAAATTTATGTGCAAGTTCCATATGCATGCCTTTCTTCCTCGTTTTCTTGCAGCTCCTGTCAAATATAGAGAAACTTCGAACTTCAATGACAGATGATCTAAATACAAGTAATGTCTTCTATCAGAAAAGGATAGAAGAACTAGGGCAGAGGCTCCAGGAACAGAACGAGCTGATCATCACTCAGAGACAGCAGGTATTTTGGTGTATATATATATATATATAGGCACCCTTTTTCTGTAACCAGTGCAACTTATTTAAGAACGTGTGTCTTTAGAGCATTTGTAAGTTGGATAAGATAAAGATAGAATATCTTCCCACCTCCCTGCCCCCACCACGGTTGTTTGTCCACGTCAATAAAATAAATTTTTTTAAAGTGTTTTTGAAATACTGTAGAGCAATCAGATTTATTCAGTTAGAATTCAGGATAAATGTGAAGGCACCTAAGAATTTCTTACGCTAATTCCTTTGAGAAGCAGGTGAATCCAAATACTGCTTTTATAAAATGTTTGTCTCCATGTCATTAAAGTCCACATGTCCTGTGTCTTTGGGGCATTTAGTGAAAAGGTTCATTTACTGAGTCGAGTACCTGTTGACCATCCAGTACATCCCTGTCTAGTTTCAAACACGGATCTCTGAAAGACTGTTCTCCTTTGCAGATTAAAGAGTTAACCAGTAAATTGTTAAACAGTGTCAGTGAACCCAAAGGTAAGTGGACGAGGATCTCAGGGCTGAAGGCAAGGTGGGCCATCCTAACCGTGTGCTGAACGTTGGTGAATGTGGGGCTGAGATGGTTCATGGGTGCTAAGATGATATTCCCCTAGTTATTTTGACTTGGAGCTCTATTACCACAACCCAGAGAGTTGAAAAATTTCGAATACCTAATTTGTCATCAAATGGTCTCCTGTCCTTTTTATCAGAGACTTGTCATGCACATAATACATGCTCAGTGACTGTACCTCTGGATGAATGTGCAGTTAGGTGATTTAGGATTAAAAGCGCAGAGTCCAGAGGCAGGCTGGGTTCAGCTCCCATCTCTTTGTAGCTTTGTGAGCCTCTGCCCGTTTCCTCAGGTCATAAGCTGGAATATTAGTAGTATTTACATCATAGACTTGTTATGAAGATTAAATGGGAAAACATGTAAAGAGCACCTGTTAAATACTCATCAGTGTTGGCTATTGTTATTTATAGTAAACTCTTAATTAGCCTAAAGTGCTATGGAGGCTTGATGTGCAATTCTATGTTATGGTCGGCTGGGGTTGAGGATTTGCTCTAAGCATAGTAGGGGGATATACAGCCTACTGAAAATAGCAATGATAGCCACCCATCTCCACAACATTCAGGAACTGGTCTAGAAGCGGGACTGGGAGGAAGAAGTACAGAGTCTCCCATCATAGCATCAAGCTTGCCTTCTGCCTGATTGCCTTCTGAGTGGTCCCAGTCTTGGTTCCCATCTGTCTCAGATAGTAGGGCATCTTTTGTCTACTTGAGGGATGCCAACTGGGAATTGGTACTGGGTGTATGAGTTGCATTTCCTCCCTGTTTCTGGGGTCATGAGAAATGCAGGCATGTCTTGGAAATATTGCAGGTTCAGTTGTAGACCACTGCAATACAACCAGTAATCACAATACAGTGAGTCACACAATTTTTTTTTTGATTTTCCAGTGTATATGAGTTATGCTTATACTATACCATAGTCTATTAAGTGTACAATAGCATTATGTCTAAAAAAATGCACATATACTGTATTGCTAAAAATGCTGTCATCTGACAGTGCAGTGTTGCCACAAACCTTCAATTTGTAAAAGTGCAATATCTTCAAAGTACAATAAAGTGCAGTAAAGTGAGATTGGCCTATAGTTGACCTAGACACTTGCTTTCCTTGTTTTAAGATCAAGTTTTGGAAAGGGTGGCTGTAACTTCTCTTGGAATAGTTACAGTTCAGATAATTAGGAAAACCTGAATAATTAGAATAAATATTTGAAAAATAATTTTAGGAAAAAGTTAACTTTTAAGGGATTTATGTTAAGCATCTTTGTTGTAACAACAAATTGCTACATGTTGGTACATTTCATGTATTGTATTTTTGGGGAAAATATTAGGATGTACACTAGCAAAATATAACCCATAGCTTGTGGGTTTTGTTATTAATTTATCTTTTTTATTTCAGGGAATCTTTTAACCTGGCAAACTTTTGAATCTAAGCCAACTGCCCCAACTGTACCAAGTAAGTAATAGGCTCAGGGTTCTAAAGATAGTTTCAAAGTGCTTAAACCCATATATAACTTATACTATTCTTTTTAGAGATGATTCTTGGAACATCAGTGTGTCTGGAGATTACATAATGATCTATTTTGATTCCTGGCCTTGACCTAGTTCTAAAACCCACTATTACAAATGTCCGTGTGATTTTGTGGTGGTTTTGGTTAGCCATACCTATTACCTTAACAGTTTGCCTAATAAAGGAATGGCTAAAAATTCCTTGGCATCACCCCAGCGTGTGCTCTGGGTTTCCCAAGGCAAAGCACTGTGACGATGTGACTGTGTGTCGTGACCACCACATTTTGGCATCTCTGAGACCCCGTGCTGCAGGGGTCTTGGGTCAGTCACTCACAAAGTCACAGCACTGCTGTCTTCCAGAACTGTTCAGGATTGGGCTAGAATCCAAAAAGACATAATCTGTACAGTTGAGAAATGGATGGATTGTCTTCTTAATATTAGTTGAAATATTTTTGTTCCATTCAGGAAAGCGTGTGAACGGGATCTGAATACTAAGGGAGGGCCTGTCCTGAGGCCGGGCACAGAACGGCATGCATGTGGGCCCAGGACTTGTAATGATGAAAGGACACTGATGACCATGTTTGGGAACTGGGCACAATTGCTAGAAAGGGCTAATGGCTTTAAATGCTCAACTGCTTCTTGAGTCCTGTTGATGTTGGTCCTGGAAGCTGAAGAGGTTGAGAGATGCTGAGGAGGAGAGGGTGGTTGAAGTGCCAAGAAAAGAGCTAAGGGGAGAATAGAAGCATTTCAGAGAAGTATGGAAAAATTACAAGACATTCAATTACTATTGTTGATATTTTAATTATACTTAGTGTGGGCCCAGGACTTGTAATGATGAAAGGACACTGATGAGCATGTTTGGGAACTGGGCACAATTGACTAGAAAGGGCTAATGGCTTTAAATGCTCAACTGCTTCTTGAGTCCTGTTGATGTTGGTCCTGGAAGCTAAAGAGGTTGAGAGATGCTGAGGAGGAGAGGGCGGTTGAAGTGCCAAGAAAAAAGCTAAGGGGAGAATAGCAGCATTTCAGAGAAGTATGGAAAAATTACAAGACCTTCAATTACTATTGTTGATATTTTAATTATACTTAGCACAATATTGGAACAGTTGTGCTAAGTTGCGTTAGTTGTGTCTGACTCTTTGCGGCCCCATGGATTGTAGCCTGCCAGGCTCCACTGTCTATGGGATTTCCCAGGCAAGAATACTGGAGTGGGTTGCCATGCCCTCCTACAGGGGATCTTTCTGACCTAGGGATTGAACCCATACCTCTTAGTCTCCTGCATTAGCAGGTGGGTTCTTCACCACTACCACCACCTGGGAAGCCCATTGAAACAATAACATCTTCCAATAAAACTTTATTTACAAAAACAGGCAGGTGTTGGTTTAGACTGTAGTTTGTCAAACCTGGATCTAGCTTAGCAAGTTGCAGATAGGTTCAAAGGCCATATTTCCAGAATCGTTAGCAGTTTACCCATAGTTAGAAGCTGAACACTTTCACACTAGCCATTGTAAAGATGAAATTTTATGCCTACAAGGGGTAGCTGGGGCTTGTGACCAGTATTTCTTAGATAGGATTAGAATTAAAGATCTGTTTCTAATAAGCTGTGGAAAGAGTCAGTAAAGACAAATAGTTGAGAGAGGAACCTCAGATAGAAATTGTCAGTATTAGAAGAGAGGCTGTGGAATCTAATTTTCTGAGATATTTTGATGTAAAGAGTGTTCATTCTTACTTGAATCAGGTATACTCTTCTAAAGGCAGTAGCTGAATTAATGCCTTTAAAAGGTGTCTTTCAGCCCAGTGATTGGGGTAGTCTTATAAATTGGTTTATTGTACATGAATATTCATA
Organism: Aepyceros melampus; assembly: GCA_006408695.1. Classification (NCBI taxonomy): domain Eukaryota; kingdom Metazoa; phylum Chordata; class Mammalia; order Artiodactyla; family Bovidae; genus Aepyceros; species Aepyceros melampus. The sequence continues at coordinate 341,663 of SJXQ01001258.1, forward strand.
ACAGCATTATTCTTAATAGTCAAAAAGTGGAAAAGGCCCTAATGGCCATCAACTAATGAATAGATAAAATGTGGTCTGTCTACAAAATGGAATGTGATTTGGCCATAAAAATACACGCTAATGCTGACACATGCTTCAACATGGATGAAACATGAAAACATGATGCTAAGTTAAAGTAAGCAGACTACAGAAGGTCACATAACTAACTGTGTGATTCCATTTATAAGTAAAGACCAGAATAGGCAAATCCATAGAGATAGAAAGTAGATCCTTGGTTGCCCGGGCCTGCAGGGAGGGAGAGATGGGGCTGGTAGAGATGGGTATTTGGGGAGGTGTACATGTAATGAGTATGTTCAAAAATTTGAGAGTGGTTATGGTTGTACACCTCTGTGACTGTCCTAAAACCTACTGACTTGTACATTTGAAAAGGGTGGATTGTATTTCAAATTGTTATAAGTTTGGTTTAGGTTAGTTGGTGCTATCTTTGTCATTTGAAACATTTGTTCCCTCATGATCTGTATATTAATATACCTTGACTAATTTAATGAATACTCAGTTTATCCTCATGTTCAGATGTTGGTGCTGTACATACAGGACCCTGTAATTACATTTTTATGCTTTTTCAATGAATGCCCCAGCCCCTCAGACACTGGATGCGAAGTCAAGTCTAACGATGGCACATGGTAAGTTTCAGCAAAGTCTCAGCGTTTTATATACAGTTTCCACCTGAGTTAGATAACTTATTAACTGAAAAGTGTTTCTGTGGGGGTTATTTATGCAAACAAAACATTTTGATGAATGCAAAACAGTTAATAAAACTGTAGTCTTCCTATGTAATGTTACTATGAACTAGTCAAACCTACCAGTCATAAAGTAGAAAATGTATCTATTGCTGGGCTCACAAGTAGAGATTTTTAACTCTGAATAGTTCTTGGAGCATTTGTGATTTTTGGTGGAAAGTAGTAGGTATCAGGTAAGAGGGTGACTTTCCTACTAGACCAGCCAACCAGCACATGCCACAGGGCATACGTGATTGTTTGTATAACTTTCAGTGTGGCAGCTAGTCACCTTTTTTAAGCAAACAATTTCAGGGATTGGTTGAAAAAATCTAGAAAAGACACGTGATGGAAACCAAAGGAAAAAGTAGGAACCCCTGGATGAAATTGCTGCCAGGATCCAGGTCTTGGACCAGGTCACAGAGTAATAATTGTTATTAACATGATCCAGTAGATAGGGCGAATATTTATAAACATTTTTATACAACTAAGGTGCTAGCAGTTTTTATGGTATGTTTTCAATATATTATTTTCCTGTGGTCTGCTGTGTGTTAAATGAATTAAAGTGGGAGGGGGACCATCTTTTTCCTGTCTTACCTACAAATGTTTCTGGAATCTAATGATTACTTCATTCCACTTCTCTATTTAGCCTTTTACTTTGGACTTAAATCCATGGCCAGTTGAGTTGGACTTTTTGTCTTCAGAAATATTGTGGTTCATGTATGATGGCCTTTTCTAATTATTCTCTTTACGCACTAACTGATTCATGAAGTGTTTACTGCCCCTGATTTTTTTCCTAAGATCATTTCAGGGGGATTGGTTCTCTTGGGCATGTGTTTATAATATGTAATGCATAAATTCTTCACATATTGGATGTTATTATTTTCAAGTGTTTAGGACATGCAGGGTTTTTTCCCTTTGAACCAGTAACAGAGATAAATATATGAATATATTCAATATGAATTATATATGAATATATGGGGAAATCATTTCCAACAGTTATTGTCTATTCATATTATTTATGTCAGGTTAATATCTCTCTGTTGCCTCCTTTTTTAGGGTTGATTTTTATAACGCATTGCTGGCTATTTCTTTTTATATGCCAACTTGTGTTTTAGTTTCTTTCCTTTCCCCTTTGTTATTGCTAGCCTCCTATCTGACATTACATGAGGGCCGTGTTTTCGTTGTTCTGTATTTTTGGTGCCCGAGCAGGGACACGTATGGTAGGCATGGAATGCTATCTGGGCTGATTCCAGGGTCCCAACAAGCCTGTCAGTGTTAGAGCATCGTGTTCCATGTGGATCTCGCCCTGCCCAGGCTGGAGCTGCGTGAATTAGCCATGCTCCCTTGCTGGCATCTGCTGTGACTGAAATGCTCATTTTAAATGCCAGTCTGGCATGAGGCCCACAGCCCTTGGATTGGGATCAAAGCTGATTTGTGAGCATCTCAATGGTTAGGAGTGAGGAGCCAGCTTGGCGGGGGCCCAGTGCCCCCGCCCCCAGTCGTGGCAGCTTCCCCAGGTGCTGGGGAGGGGCAGGGGGTTGGAGGGGATAGGGAGGGTTGATCACGGATTGCACAACATTAATTAGCTCAGCATCCTCTCTGTCTTTCCTTTTGTCCTTTACCATGAAAAATCTCATGATTACTCACCAGCTGAGGTTGGGTTCTCCGAGACACAGGCTGCGGGGTGGAGGCTTGCAGGTGAGATTTGGGAACTGCTCTCAGATGACATCTGTGAGAGAAGCAGGGTTGGGCGTTAAAGGGACGTTGATCCCAGAAGCAGCTGCAGTAGAGGTCTCAGCAGGTCTGACTGGAGGTTTTAGAGGTGGGAAGGGCATTCTGGAGTTGTCCAGAGTCAAGGTGAACAGTTATAAGATAAATGTTGCCCTAGAGAGAGGGGTACTGGCTGCACCTTTCCTGCCTTTTGAGACAGGCAAAAATTAGCAGCAAAAGGTGGCAGGAGAGCACTGGATGTGAATTATTGGTGCCGATGAATTCGTTGACAGAGTGGGGAATGTGCAGAAGAGATTGAGGGATGCTGGTTGAGGTTGCTTATGGCAACCTCTGACTGATGGACTGAAGCTGTTTGGGTCGTTCTTGCGGCATTTCATAGCTGCTGAATGTTCAGAGGCTGAGCATGGCAGGATTGGAGAGCTGGGCTGCAGGAAGAACTCAAAGAATCTGAGCTGGGAGATCAGTTGGTGATGTTAGACATAGTCTGAGAGATTCCTAGTCTGTCCTTGAATGGTCTCCTCTCCTTTGTGACAGGCTTCCCAGGTGGCTCAGTGGTAGAGAATCTGCCTGCCAAGCTGGAGATGTGGGTTCAGTCCCTGGGTCAGGAAGATCCCCTGGAAAAGGGAATGGCAACCCACTCCAGTTTCGTTCTTGCGGCATTTCATAGCTGCTGAATGTTCAGAGGCTGAGCATGGCAGGATTGGAGAGCTGGGCTGCAGGAAGAACTCAAAGAATCTGAGCTGGGAGATCAGTTGGTGATGTTAGACATAGTCTGAGAGATTCCTAGTCTGTCCTTGAATGGTCTCCTCTCCTTTGTGACAGGCTTCCCAGGTGGCTCAGTGGTAGAGAATCTGCCTGCCAAGCTGGAGATGTGGGTTCAGTCCCTGGGTCAGGAAGATCCCCTGGAAAAGGGAATGGCAACCCACTCCAGTATTCTTGCCTGGAGAATCCCATGGACAGAGGAGCTTGGTGGGCTACTGTCAGTGGGTTTGCAAAGAGTCAGACACGACTGAGCAACTAAGCAACAAGAGATTCCTTACCTAGGGATTGGGGTTATGGTGACGAAATGGGAGAGAGTGAACATAACAGCTGTTCTATGGGATTGGTGGAAAGGCTGTGCGAGTGATTGGGGACCAAAGGAGAGAGAAAGGCCAGAACATGATAAGCTCAGGTACTGGCTGGGTGATGTCTATACAGAGATAAATATATGAATATATTCAATATGAATTATATATGAATATATGGGGAAATCATTTCCAACAGTTATTGTCTGTTCATATTATTTATGTCAGGTTAATATCTCTCTGTTGCCTCCTTTTTTAGGGTTGATTTTTATAAGGCATTGCTGGCTATTTCTTTTTATATGTCAACTTGTGTTTTAGTTTCTTTCCTTTCCCCTTTGTTATTGCTAGCCTCCTATCTGACAATTTACCATGAAAAATCTCATGATTACTCACCAGCTGAGGTTGGGTTCCCCGAGACACAGGCTGCGGGGTGGAGGCTTGCAGGTGAGATTTGGGCACTGCTCTCAGATGACATCTGTGAGAGAAGCAGGGTTGGGCATTAAAGGGACGTTGATCCCAGAGGCAGCTGCAGTAGAGGTCTCAGCAGGTCTGACTGGGGGTTTTAGAGGTGGGAAGGGCATTCTGGAGTTGTCCAGAGTCAAGGTGAACAGTTATAAGTGTTGCCCTAGAGAGAGGGGTACTGGCTGCTCCTTTCCACTGAGACAGGCAAAAATTAGCAGCAAAAGGTGGCAGGAGAGCACTGGATATGAATTATTGGTGCCGATGAATTCGTTGACAGAGTGGGGATGTGCAGAAGAGATTGGAGGGATGCTGGTTGAGGGTGCTTGTGGCAACCTCTGACTGATGGACTGAAGCTGTTTGGATCATTCTTGCGGCATTTCATAGCTGCTGAATGTTCAGAGGCTGAGCATGGCAGGATTGGAGAGCTGGGCTGCAGGAAGAACTCAAAGAATCTGAGCTGGGAGATCAGTTGGTGATGTTAGACATAGTCTGAGAGATTCCTAGTCTGTCCTTGAATGGTCTCCTCTCCTTTGTGACAGGCTTCCCAGGTGGCTCAGTGGTAGAGAATCTGCCTGCCAAGCTGGAGATGTGGGTTCAGTCCCTGGGTCGGGAAGATCCCCTGGAGAAGGGAATGGCAACCCACTCCAGTATTCTTGCCTGGAGAATCCCATGGACAGAGGAGCTTGGTGGGCTACTGTTCGTGGGTTTGTAAAGAGTCAGACACAACTGAGCAACTAAGCAACAAGAGATTCCTTACCTAGGGTGATGAAATGGGAGGGAGTGAACATAACAGCTGTTCTATGGGATTGGTGGAAAGGCTGTGTGAGTGATTGGGGACCAAAGGAGAGAGAAAGGCCAGAACATGATAAGCTCAGGTACTGGCTGGGCGATGTCTGGAAGACAAACCCAACGGGCATCAGTGGAAGGCATTGGAGCTTCATGGCCAAGAGCCTGGAGTTTGGAAGCAGTCTGGATTCATGGTTGAGTCATGAGACTGTGGACTTGGGTTTCCTTGTTTGCCAGATGGGGAGAAGAGTCTTGGCTACTCCACTGGGCTGTGGTTAGGGTGGATGAGGCAAGGCCTTTGGAGCAGAAGTCGCTGAGCATACACAAGCTAAACATTAGCTTCTAGGGTGGGGCAATCAAGTCCAACAAAGTCAGCCAGTGGAGAAAGGGCTGGGTGAAGAACTGGGAGTTTTTCTTCTGGAGGTGATGGTGGGAGACTGACATAAAGATTTTTCTGGAAGCCTCTGAGCGTTTCAGCTCTTACCCTGGAGGTCTCAGCTTATAAAGCATGAGGATGGCAGGCCTTCTGTCCCAAATTTGGGACATCAGCCTGCTTTCGGTGCTCTGGGGTCTAGTCAACCTCACTTCTTCAGCCTTTATCATTGTAGGAGTCCAGATTCAGGAATCTGTCCTTCCCCTGCCTTCTGCTTCACTGCAGGAAATGTCAGATTTTGACCATTAATCCTGACTCAGGAAAGATAAATCATAGGATTATCCCTATAATATAATAAGTGTGTATATTATGATATTGTAAGATTTTATCAAAGTTTTCCTCATAACTTTTATTTTTGTCTTTTTCAGAAATTACAATAAAATATAAACTATGTGACTTAAAAAAATGAAATTAGCTATCCTTTTAAATCTCTGTTTTCAGCAGTTCAAATTAGGAAAATACTTGTGCAACCTTACTTTTTTAATTTTTAAACTTTTTATTGAAGTATAGTTAACATATAACATTATATTATTTGCAGGTATACAATATAATGATTTGATATTTGTATATGTTGCAAAATAATCACCATGTCTAGTTAACGTCCACCACCACCCATAGTTACACATGTATAACTTTAAAATCTTGATGCTGAATAATAAATTCAAAAGCACATTTGTGGTGTTCACCACTTGTGTTACAGGGTTCAAATCACATGCTCCTTTGTGGGGAGCCATGTTTATGTTTCAGAATTAAAGTGGAATCCTATTTACTGATACATTGTATGCTAAAGTTCATTTGAAAGTAGTTCAAAATGCATTTCTCCCATATAGTCAGTATTAGAGATGTTGAGTATATTGCTGAACTAGCTGTAAGAGCCTAGTTATAAACACTTAAATATAGCTATTATATATATGTGTGTGTATATGTATATATATTTTTATATGCCTAAAATAGAGTACCATAAATACCCTTTAATAAATTAGAACACCTTCAAAGTGGGAGGTAGTAAATCTGAGATAATATATGCAAAGCACTTAGGTCTGTGCCTGGAAGCCCAGGGAGTAATTGTTGGCCACTATTACCCTCCCCAGTCACCCACCCTGGGGTCTGGTGGTGGAATAAAATGGCTTCCATTTGTGGGAGCCAGTGGACAGCTCTCTGTTCAGGCAACCTGTGTCAGCCCCCAGGCTGAAAATGAGTGAACCAGGCACCTCCTAAGCCAGACTTTTGGTTGCATTTCCCTCTGTGCCTAATGCCTGACTGCTGTGGTTAGTTAGACCTTCAGCCAAACCCTGCCCTCCTCTTCCCTCTGCTGATGGATGGGGTTTGCTTTATCCATGCTGCCCCAGGTTTTCTTGTGTGCATGGTGACATTTCCCCAGGAAGTCACCCAGAGGCTTCATCTCCCCGCTCACTCTTCTGGGGTGGGATTGAGAAGAGCCCACCTTCATCTGTCATGTGTTGATGACAGCTTTACCCTGTTGATTCTCTGGGAGCACGTGAAACGTTGCTTAGGGACACAGAGGTGTATGATGAGAGTGGGTCTAAGTCCTCCTGCTGATCCCAAGAGACCTCTCCTTGCCCTTCTACTTATTCTGGTCCTTCTACTCGAAGGCCTTGGAGCTAACAAGAAGTGGGAACCACAGGGCCCTGGGAATTTTTTATGTTTTTATACTTGGAAATAGAAATTGTTTCAATAATTTTCTATTTAGCTACTTAATTAAGATATAAGGGGAAAATATATATATAATAATATAAGGAAAAATATAGATACAAGATATAAGGAAATATATATAAGACATTAGAAAATATATATAAGATATAGGGAAATATATATATATAATATAAGGGAAATATGTCTGTCAAAAATATTTTTAGGGATAAGTGAAGAAGAACTTTTGCAGTTGTGTCCTTGTGCCTTAAAGAAATCATGTCTGGCACTAAGTTGGTGAGCAAGAAATTTTAACCTAATGATTTAAAAATATAATTTCCTGAGAGTGAGGTTAACAGAAAATACATAGAAAGGGCGGATACTGTGGAAGAGTAACCAGCTTTAACTGACTGCCTAGCCTTGATATTTTTTTCCCATTCCAGGCTGCTATTTCAGCCTGGTTAAAGTACAGTGGAACGATGTCTTTCAAAACTGTTTGAAAGGAACTAACTTTACCCTGCTGTTGTCCTGTTTGTACTATTCTTCTTTTTCCTCATTAATAGAACAGACATTCTCATCGCACATACTGGAACCAATAGAAGAGCTTTCAGAGGAAGAAAAAGGTAACCATGAGCTTGATCAGGGTTTATATCTGCGTCAATCACATTTAGATGCTAAAACCCAAGCTTCGAAAGTACTTCAGTTTTCTCGTAGTGTATCAAAATTAGGAAGGCATTTAGGTTTGCATTACATTTCCAAACTGTCTGTAGTATTCTGGCATCCTGTTCCCGTAATGTGCTATTATAGTTCCGCCCTCCCTTACCATTTTTTAGCATATGAGTAAGAAATTTTCTATGTCAGGGAACTTGAAAAAAAATTTTAAGCCATATGTCAGTGCCAAGATTTTCTGATCAGGTGAAAAATTGACAGATCTGTGTGCCAGATTATATAACAATATTAATACCACAATAGGCATTTCTCATACCCTGAATCTACCAAATGAATAAGTAAAGTGCCCATTTCAAAAATTGTTTTTAACAGCAAGGAAGGCATAATGTCTAAGCTCTGAATGTGGAATATTTACATGCAGAATATCTCAATGGCAGAATTTGAGAGCTGTATAGGTTTGGGGAGTTAAAGTTATTACTGCTTCCTCATTTTATTTGGCAGTAATAATAAAAACTTTCCTATCAACTAATTTTTAAAGTTTGTGAATGCTTATTTACATTATTAATAGTATTTTCTAATGACTTAGAGATCCTAAAACAATTATATTTAGATCAGTTTATCATAATTTTCTCCTTAGTAATGCTTTACCATATTTTACTTCTTTCAGTCAGTTCAGTTCAGTCACTCAGTCGTGTCCGACTCTTTGCGACCCCATGAACTGTAGCACGCCAGGCCTCCCTGTCCATCACCAACTCCCGGAGTTCACTCAAACTCACATCTATCGAGTTGGTGATGCCATCCAGCCATCTCATCCTCAGTCGTCCCTTTCTCCGCCTGCCCCCAATCCCTCCCAGCATCAGAGTCTTTTCCAGTGAATCAACTCTTTGCATGAGGTGGCCAAAGTACTGGAGTTTCAGCTTTAGCATCGTTCCTTCCAAAGAAATCCCAGGGCTGATCTCCCTCAGAATGGACTGGTTGGATCTCCTTGCAGTCCAAGGGACTCTCAAGAGTCTTCTCCAACACCACAGTTCAAAAGCATCAATTCTCAAATTGTTAATATTTATATGGGCTGTGGTTGTATCATTTTTGTTAGGAAGAAAAGTAAAACTATACATTCTAATATGTAAATTCTTAATGTTATAACTTCTGTGTTCTCTAGACTTGTCCCAATTTTTTTTTTTTTTTGTAAAAGGATACAGATTGAGAAGGGACTAAATCAAGCATATCTGTAACATCTACATGATGTGTTTTTTCATTTTACTTGCATGTAACGTGCTTGCTCTTTCATAAGTATCATTTATTGATGTCCGGAACACAAGATCCCTTATTCTTGGAAGAATCCCAATGAAAATGTCAGGAGGTTCATAGGGTCCAAAATTTTGAAACTAGCGTCTCCAATTACATAGTTCATACTATTTAAAATGAGTCAGCTAGGTTCCAAGAGGAGTCCTGGTTTGTCCATCATCACTATTTAGTTCCAGGTCTCACCCACTGCATATTCTGCCTGGGCTTCTTTTAGGTGTCTTTTACTCAGACAATGTAAGGTTTGCGTTGCTGATGGCAAACACCATCATTGGCTGTTGCCACATTTAGAGAGCCGAGTTGGGAAACTCATCTTTGCCACCCACCATGTGCAGACACCACTCTGGTGGAGATGGGTGAGTGCTGAGGACCACTGGGATCAACTGAGTCCCGGCACACTGTTACAGAAACCAGTGATCTTTTAGGTGTCTTTTACTCAGACAATGTAAGGTTTGCGTTGCTGATGGCAAACACCATCATTGGCTGTTGCCACATTTAGAGAGCCGAGTTGGGAAACTCATCTTTGCCACCCACCATGTGCAGACACCACTCTGGTGGAGATGGGTGAGTGCTGAGGACCACTGGGATCAACTGAGTCCCGGCACACTGTTACAGAAACCAGTGAGCGCATCTTTCTAGTGCCTCCGTGGAGCCAGCCGGCTAGCAGCAGACTAATTGCCATCAATAAATTCCTCTGCTTGTACTAACATTTGCAGACAAATGCCTGTGCAGCTGAATTTTGGCAGTGATTTGCAAAAACACTACAGCTTTTTACCGAGAATTAACTCATCCTTTGAGGCAGACTTGATCTCATTTCCGTTGGATGTTAGAGTGCAAGGGCCAGGAGGGATCTCAGGGGTTATTTTATTTTTCAGAAACATGGAACACAAGGAGATTAGGAGCTTGCTCCAGGTCATTGAGTTTAATTAGTGACAGTGGCTGGGACTAACATCCAGGTTTTCTGTTTTCCATGGTTTAATGCAATGAACAAAGTGATGGAGGAAGGCGAACAGGTCCAGCCTTTACAGGACTGGCTGGGTGGCCTTTGAGGAATTCTCTACCTCTCTGGTTTTAGAGTCCTGTGAATAATGAGGAAATTGAGTACTAGACGATCAAGTCCCTTCCAACTCAGAAATTCTGTTGTATGTTGCTTTTTGTTTTGTTTAACTGCTTGCTTTGCGCTCCAGTTATTTGCTTGCCATGAATGGTATGGTGCGTTAATGAGTCTGATATAACTGATTACATGTATGGGCTATTATGCGTTAGCCTGGCCATCTGCTTGGGCATGCTTTACCTTTTTTAATTAGATGAAATGCAGATTTCTAGAATAGTTTGTCTTGATCTTGGTGAAACAATATGTGCTTTACGTAAAATCTTCAGTTCTGATCATCTTTCAAGTCATTCATTTCACCTTTACAGAAAAGGTTTATCTTTATTACCTTTTCCTATCTATTCTGCCTTCTTTCTCTTGCTTCTGTCTTGCCAGCCCCAGGCTCATAAGACTTCTTCATGTAAAAGTTTTTCTAATTATTCACAAATGACTTTCCAAAGTGAGCACCCACTTATGAAGGAATTTAAGGACAGAGGGAAATCTTCCATCATTTGGGGAAACTTGGGCATCAAAATGAACTTGTCATCAGGGCTGAAGGTGAACTTGGACCAGCCAGCAAATGAATTCAGTTACCTCGGTCAACGGCCTTGCAACTCTTCTAGACTGTGGCCAGTCCGTTCCGGGTGTCGCTTGACCCCTGCTTGTGGCCCCGTGTCCCAGAGCCTCTCTTCAGACTGCTTCTGTGTTGTTTCTTTTGTATCTGAGATGCTGGCCAAAGAATTATCTTTGCCTAATTGAGACAGGAGGTGCATCTATTTCAATAGTAGCTCTATGACTTCCAGGCTCTCTTTTGGTATTCTTTTTACTTTCAGCCTTCGACAGTTGCAGACTTGATGGCCAACCAGCAGCCAAAGTCAGCGACAGCCATGTCTGCAGCTAAGCCCTCTAGGTTTTGATGGACTCAGTTCCTTTTTTTTTTTGTAGTTTCAGTATATTGGGAAAACAGCAGCAAAAATGCTGAGACTATAAAATTTAAGATTATGTGTGATTTTGTCCATATAGACTCATATAAAATTGCATGATTTTGATTTAGTGAGCCATGGTAGCAAAGTGTAGAAAAGCATCATCATGCAGGTTTTTCCCTCCTATTTAATGGACCAATAATATGTGGCTAATTTTGCCTGAAATTTGTTAACAATGGACAGAAATATTCTTTACTGTTGGAATTAAATTAGTGTTTAGAAAGCATCTTAACCAAAAGGCATGTTGTTAAGATATTCTGCAAATCCACGTGCCATGGAAACCTAAAAATCCCATCTGCTGAGGCAGGTGAGACCTCGAAAGAGTGGACTCTCTGTGGGGACTTGCAGCCCCAGACCTGGGCAGTGGAATTTGGTGCCACTTCCTTTGGGTGAAATGCTTTTGTTAGGAGAACAGGCTTCAAAGTGACGATAGTACCATCATCACCTTCTCCCAGATCCGCCTGTGGTGTTCACTAAGGGTCTGAACTGCCCAGCACTGAGATTGTTTCCTAAGCCTTCATTTTCCTTTGACATAAGCACTCGGTTGTTCAAGGTCATACAAGTCCTGTCCCTTTCTCCAAACCTTCTTAAACTAGACATTTTTTTCTGGAAGGAAATAAAAGGAATAAGGAAGGACACATTAAGAGACTCTGTCCTGTTATTTTTTGTTTCAAACTTTAGGTTGTTTTAAGCAAAATGTACTTTTCCTAGGACTTTTGTTGTTAATTTCTTTTTCATTTTGGTGAGTATTTTGAGAGAGATCATAATCTTCACATTTTGAAATTTTATGTGAACTTAACATCCACTAAATTTATTACATAAAACTTAATTATTTAAAAGAAATAAGGCTTTTTCTTCATTAGATGATACCTAAATTCTAACTGGATTTAGGAGAGATGATTTCTTTAGAAAGTAGTAAAAATAATTTTAGGATAAACCGTTAAACTTTTAAATACTTTTTTTTTCCATTTTGCTTCTCTAGAGACTTATTTCTCACATTACTTATCTAGCTATAATTTGGTTGAGTAATCAAGAAAAAGTCTTTGAAGATCCTGAAGTTTTGAAGCAGGCTTAAGATAATTTTAAAAAAAGTGATGATAGTACCATCATCACCTTCTCCCAGATCCGCCTGTGGTGTTCACTAAGGGTCTGAACTGCCCAGCACTGAGATTGTTTCCTAAGCCTTCATTTTCCTTTGACATAAGCACTCGGTTGTTCAAGGTCATACAAGTCCTGTCCCTTTCTCCAAACCTTCTTAAACTAGACATTTTTTTCTGAAAGGAAATAAAAGGAATAAGGAAGGACACATTAAGAGACTCTGTCCTGTTATTTTTTGTTTCAAACTTTAGGTTGTTTTAAGCAAAATGTACTTTTCCTAGGACTTTTGTTGTTAATTTCTTTTTCATTTTGGTGAGTATTTTGAGAGAGATCATAATCTTCACATTTTGAAATTTTATGTGAACTTAACATCCACTAAATTTATTACATAAAACTTAATTATTTAAAAGAAATAAGGCTTTTTCTTCATTAGATGATACCTAAATTCTAACTGGATTTAGGAGAGATGATTTCTTTAGAAAGTAGTAAAAATAATTTTAGGATAAACCGTTAAACTTTTAAATACTTTTTTTTTCCATTTTGCTTCTCTAGAGACTTATTTCTCACATTACTTATCTAGCTATAATTTGGTTGAGTAATCAAGAAAAAGTCTTTGAAGGTCCTGAAGTTTTGAAGCAGGCTTAAGATAATTTTAAAAGCTATAATACTTAAGGATTATATGTTGTGCTGAATGACTAAAATATTCAAAGACTTGAAAACATTATAAATGCTCGCTTGCTGTTTAGAAGTTGTGTTTTGCCATTTTCTGCTTAGAGGTTTGATACATTTGTTTAATTCCTTTTAACACATTATAAAAACCTTATTTTAGGAAGAGAAAATGAACAGAAATTAAATGACAACAAGATACATATAAGGAAAACTTTGAAGAATAACCCTTCCCTCACTAAGGAAATAAGAACCGTCTTGGAGCAGAGTTTGGTGGAGAAACTGGAAACCTTGGGAATTAATGCAGTAAGTTCACCCACTTTGGGAATATTTACTGGTTTAGTTTTATTTTGTTTTCTGAATAATAAATGGTCAGAGACGAGGACGTGGCATGTCAGTTCTGTTACATTTGGAGACCAGAGCCTAATGCGACATGATTCATTAAACACTTTGCTGGCATTCACCGTGTGCCTGACACCTTTCAGAGAGCTTTCCCAGTGTTAACTCATTTAAACATAGATTGATCTCTGAGGTAACTGGCAGTCAGTTCATCTGCATTTTGCAGAGGTGAAGTCATTGATTCAGGTCACACGTCAGTGATGAAGGAGCCAGGATTTGCCCCTAGGCAGTTGCAGAGCTGCTTACATTCTGATGTTAGCTCCAAACTATGTCTATTACAAAATCAGCAGCACTTATTAAATGAATGGGTGAATGAATTGTATTTCATGGTGTTGCCAGTTGAATGGTTGCATACATAAAATAAACAACCTTAATTGAACAACCTGAATTTATATATTCTTGTTTCTGCATGTGAGTATAGATATTACATGTGCATGTGTGAATGTGTAATGCGAAAGTATGCATACATGTGTGGGTGGTTTATGCAGTTGTGTGCACATGGACACGTGTGCACTGTGTACATTGCATGCATGCTTATGTGTGCAGATGCACGTGCTGTGTTTGTGTATGTTGGTCTGTGTGTATTGTGTATATGTGTGTATAGGTGCATGAATCTCTATGTATACATAGGTATATGTGTATTACACATGTGTGTACATTTGTGTGTATCTGAATGTATGTGTGTATACAAAGATGTGTATTTACAGATTTGTATGTATGTGGGGTGTGTGTGCATGATCTGTAACTATCACCCGGGTCAAGAAATCCATCATTTCCAATATCCTAGAAGACTCTTTGGCTTTCCTAAGTCGATATTGCTCCGTACTCCCCAACCAGAGGCAATGGCTATTCGGATTTAGTTTTGTTTGTTCTTAAACCTCATATGAGTGGAATCCTACACTGTGTAGTATTTGTGTCATTTGTTTTGCTTATGATTTTTTCTTTAAGATTCATTCATATTATTTCATTTCACAGTAGTTTGTATTATATACATATGTTGTATAAATACACTCCATTTTATCTGTTCTCCTGTTGAGGGCCATTTAGGTTTCCAGTTTGGGGCTTTTTGGCTTTACATTCTTGTACTGTCTTTTGGTGGACGTGGACATTCCTTTCTCTTGGATGTATATCTAGGATTGAAATTTCTGAGTCTAAGATGATACATGTTTAGTTTTAGTAGGTGTAGCCAAATAATTTTCCGAAGTGTAAACATTGACAGTATCCCTATGAGTGTGTGAGAGCTCCTGTTGTAGCTGCATATGGTTTTGGGGTTATATGTTTTATACACTCCATTTTATCTGTTCTCCTGTTGAGGGCCATTTAGGTTTCCAGTTTGGGGCTTTTTGGCTTTACATTTTTGTACTGTCTTTTGGTGGACATGGACATTCCTTTCTCTTGGATGTATATCTAGGATTGAAATTTCTGAGTCTAAGATGATACATGTTTAGTTTTAGTAGGTGTAGCCAAATAATTTTCTGAAGTGTAAACATTGACAGTATCCCTATAAGTGTGTAAGAGCTCCTGTTGTAGCTGCATATGGTTTTGGGGTTATATGTTTTATTTGGGACATTTATTTTTATCCTATGAGTATAAAAACACCCTTTTTTTTTTAACATAATGCATAGTTTTTTGTTTACTTTTTTTGTCTATCTGGGCTTTAACAATTAAGTTTGGAAACACTGAGTTGGAGATCTAAACTTATTTCCAGTTGGATCAGTTGTTTCAATATCTTTTGTTGAATAACCCACCCTTTCTTTGTTTGAAATAGCAGTTTTATCATAAAGTACATCTTTACATACATTTGGATTTATTTTTGGACGTTAAATGATTTTATCCTTTCAATTTTTTGGTATTTGTTTGCTAACACCATACTGGTTTAATTTTAGTAACTTTGTCCTGTATTTTAGTATCTGTTACAGGCCATGCCTTTTTATTAGTCTTATTTCAAAAATTTCTTGGCAGTTCTTTCATATTTTGTTTTCCAGTGAACTTTAGAAACAGCTGCTGCAGTTCCAAAATAATCCCTGTTGGGATTCTGGAACTGCTTTAAATGTTGTGTATTATTTAGGAAGAACTGACATTTGTACAGAATTGTGTCTTTGCATCCAGCATCAGGGAGGGTATAGGAAGACAGGCACTGAACACCTGCTCACACAAATAGGTGGTAGATCCAAAATGATTATAAGATGTGAAATGAAGGAAAAGTAGAAGGGATTGAATAATTGAGGTCAGAGAAACTGCTTGGAGGTGGCAGTCGATCTGATGATGGAGATTTCTGCCCTGGGCAGCTGGATGGGTGGTGGGGCCACTTCCTGGAATGAGGAAGACTGAGGGAAAGGTGAGGGAGGAGATGGGAGTGTGTGTGACACTGATATTGAATAAATGAATTATAAATCACTCTTTAACTGGTTTTCTTAGAACCTTTCAAATACTGAAGAATTTTCTCAAGTCACCTCTTAAATTATGGCATTTTCATAATTGAAAGCCTGATGATTTTTCTCTTACCTGTGGCATAACTAGCCTTGAAGGTTTTCATTGTGGCATCAGTCTCCTTTTCTGCTCTCCTCACCTGTCCTCTATAGCATTAACCCCTGGATGCCTTGACTGTTACTGAAGACTGTCACCCACTGCGATTTCATGTCTGCGGAAATATTAATAGAGCAACCATTTCATGATTTTATATGGTTCACAAACCTTGGCACTTAATTGGCAACTCTGTTACTGTTTGAACCATTAAATGTTGCATTTTAGATTGTGTTTTTACAATTAAAAACCTCCTGTAGTGTGGACTCTAGACCTTTGAATGGGCTTGTTTGTTTCAGTGCCAATGTAGACAATATTGTAGCATTTTCTTCTGCTTTTCATGCAGTGGAGACTCACAAATGACACTACTATTCCAGACAGGTATGGTGCTTCTCAAATGGACACCCTTTCAACTGGAGAACTACCCAAAGCAATACACCTTCCTCCCAAAACCAGACAGCTGGTTAGACAAAGACCTGTTTTTTCTGATAGAACACCTGTTCCAAAGTGAGTATTTTCAACTCTATAATTTTTTAAAATATTTGTCTCAGCTTGGGCTGCTATAACAGAATACCATTGACTGGGTGGCTTCAACAACAGAAATAATATATTTTCTAACACTTCTGGAGGGTGGAAGTCTGAGATCAGGGTGCCAGCCAACACAGTAGGACACCCTTTCAACTGGAGAACTACCCAAAGCAATACACCTTCCTCCCAAAACCAGACAGCTGGTTAGACAAAGACCTGTTTTTTCTGATAGAACACCTGTTCCAAAGTGAGTATTTTCAAATCTAATTTTTTAAAATATTTGTCTCAGCTTGGGCTGCTATAACAGAATACCATTGACTGGGTGGCTTCAACAACAGAAATATATTTTCTAACACTTCTGGAGGGTGGAAGTCTGAGATCAGGGTGCCAGCCAACACAGTCAGGTTCTGGGAGGCTTCTCTCCCAGGACTCACAGATGGCCAGCTTCTTACTGTGTCCTCATATGCCAAGGAGAACAAGAGAGCCTTGGTCTCTCTTCCTTTACTTACGGAGGCACTAATTTCTTTCAGCGTGGGCCCCATCCTCATGACCTCATCTAAACCAAATCACACCATCTCCAGATACCATCACACTGAGGGCTAGGGCTTCAACGCAGGAATATTAGGGGGCCACAAGCATTCAGCCCACAGCAATGTGTGACCCAACAGAGAATCACACTTGGAATGCCTACTCTTCTCTCACTTCGGGGAGACTGATAAGTGCTCACCCTCTAATAAAGCAAAAATCACCAATTCTATAGAACTCTATTTTAAATTACATGGTTTGCTCATGCTGGAAATATTTTTCTCTTGCTTTTAGAGTTAAGAAAAATGCCACAGAAGATCATTTTCCCAGGAGGTCTTCCACTATTGCGTGAGTACTGAGGGAGCAGGGAAAGGTGGTTTTTAAAAGTTCTTTTCACTGAACATTCCTTTCACTGTAAATTAGTAGTTCATTGTGGTTCACTAGAACCATAATTATTACATATCATATTTAATCTGTGATTCCTTTGTTACACCTTCATTTCTTTATCCTAAGTCAATAGCACTTGTGGCCTCCATTAACAAGTGGGACCACACCTGAGTCATGTTTGTTATTCCCAACCCCCACCCGTACCTAGTTTAGTAATTTTCGATAAGCATGATAAATTAAATGCGTGATGTTGCTTTTTGGTGGCTGGATCCATGATGGTATATCTGGATAGAATTTTAGTGTTCCAGCTTCTTGTGGAAGTTGTTAATGGCCTTAGATCTTATTCTCTTAGGCTTGCTTAGGATACTGAGAATCCTATCTCAGTCATTCCTTAACTGTGTAATACTGATTCAGTTGATTACCTGTTTTAAGCCTCAGTTTTTCTATCTGTAAAATGGGATGATGCTTCCTCTTTCACAGGATAGTTCTACAAATTAAAATGAGAACATATGAAAAGGACTTGGCTTCAGTGCTTGGCACTTGTGGGTACTCAATAAGTTGTAGGTATATCATTGTTATTAATTATGAGTAAAACTAATTTTACGATAATTGAATTCCATAGTAGAGAGAATAATAAAGACACTATAAATGATAACTCACCCTTCAGAAGCATTTATCATGTAATAATCTCTTGGGAAGAGCTTTATTTCATGGGATGTAGTGTAACTGAGCATTGTGTGGAATTTAGGTGCTCAGTGAATATTTTTTAAATGAATGGGATTTATTCCATTCTGAATTTATTTGGCATGCTCTGAATTTGTTTCGCTTTAAAATGGGTTGATGATTTACATATTACAAATGAGTGTGTGTATTCATATAAAAGTACTTTGTAGGGTACAGTATAAAGGTAAGCTGTAAGTAAGGCATGCATGCCTGCATGTGTCCTCAGTCATGTGGACTCTTTGCAAATGACTCTATTTTAAAAGCATAGTTTCATCCCAGAAATATTTTCTTCCACTATAAAATGTTTCTTAGGTGTATAAAAACTAATATTAAAAAATACAAAATTTGAGTTTAGAGGAGTAATGTCCTAACTTCAGTCCACTTTGGTAAATAGGCCATGTGGCATGTGGCCCGCAGATGTAAATTTGAAATGACCATTCCGCCTTTTGCATAAGAAGTCCTCGGCCTGGCCGCCATCTTGCTCTGTGGCCACGCAGGCGTTTGTTAGGCTCTCTTGGGAAAGTTCCGACCTCTTTAAGGGGCATGCTGCTGCTGCTGCTGCTGAGTCACATCAGTCGTGTCCGACTCTGTGCAACCCCACAGACGGCAGCCCACCAGGCTCCCCCATCCCTGGGATTCTCCAGGCAAGAACACTGGAGTGGGTTGCCATTGCCTTCTCCGTATCGTCTGTAAATCCTGAAACGTGGAAACAGCGCCCCCTGTCTGGGCTTTGATTTGTTTAGGACTCCTCCCTTCAGTTCCGAGGAGGAGCCGGATGCTGACGACCTCATCCAGGCGTTCACTTCCCCAGATGTACTTCCTGTGCTGTCGTCTAAAAGCAACAAGAGTAGTTTCGGAAAGAGCACCGTCGTCAAAAGCGACACTGACTGGACCGAGGGAAGTGAAATTGAGGACTCTGATATTTCCCCCAAGCCCACAGGTAAGCTGTCCTTTACTGAAAATCCACCTTGAAATTTTGCTTTTAGGACAGTGGTTCTCAACCACAGTGCTTCTGTGGACAGTGGTTCTCAGCTCTCCATACTGGGCATCTGAGCTGAGAAAGTTCTCGAGGAAACGATGTGAAGGTAAAATGAAAGTGCTAGTCCCTCAGTCGTGTCCGACTCTTTGCAACCCCCTGGACTGTAGGCTGCCAGGCTCCTCTGTCCTTGAAATTCTCCAGGCAAGAATACTGGAGTGAGTAGTCATTGGCTTCTCAAGGGAATTTTCCCAACCAGGGATCCAACTCTGGTCTCCTGCATTGCAGGCAGATTCTTTACAATCTAAGCGATCAGGAAAGAAAGTATGAGGTTAATCTAAAAATTGTTGATACCTGAGGAAAAATGGAAGGGGCTTAGCAAGAGTTGATGTTCAGGTGGAAGGAGAGGAAGGGGTTGGGGATGTCTGGGTATATTAGTAACAAACACAAGGGCTGCTGTAATGAAGCACACACACTGTGTGGCTTAAACCACAGACTCTGTCTCATAGGAGCTGGAAGACCACAATCAAGGTGGCAAGGTTGGTTTCTTCTGAGAGCTATGAGGAGAGGACCTGCCCTGACTCTCTGTCCTTGGCATGTAGATGGCTGTCTCCTCCCTATGTCTCGTCACATTGACTTTCTCTGTGGGTGCCTCTGTGTCCAAATTTCCCACTCTTGTCCAAGGACACCAGTTGTGTCAGATTAGGGTCCTCCTTGATGACCTCACCTTAATCTAATTACCTCTTTAAAGGTAAGGTCACCTTCCAAGGTATTGGGGGTAAGGACTTCAACATAGGCATTTGGGACACAATTCAATCCCTAATACTGTGTGTCTTTGAATATAACTGTTCTAACACACCATGTTGCCTTTTGGAAACGGGGCAATTCTAAAGGAACGTGAGGTCCAAGTTGGTGATTGCTGATAATTTGCCAAGGAGAAGAGGCAAAATGGTCATTAAAAAAAAAAAAAAGAAAGAAACTCTGTTTAATGCAACTTAAAAAGTGTATATTTTAAACATATCAGATGTAATTAGTTTATTGTATAGAATTTGTGGCGCCCCACTCCAGTACTCTTGCCTGGGAAATCCCATGGACAGAGGAGCCTCATAGGCTACAGTCCATGGGGTCGCTAAAAGTTGGACACGACTGAGCGACTTCAGTTTCACTTTTCACTTTCATGCATTGGAGAAGGAAATGGCAACCCACTCCATTGTTCTTGCCTGGAGAATCCCAGGGACAGAGGAGCCTGCTGGGCTTCCATCTGTGGGGTCGCACAGGGTCGGACACGACTGATGCGACTTAGCAGCATAGAATTTGTATATACCATGTATTTTTATAATTATGTAAAATATAACTTAAAATAATTGTTTTTGAAAATACCATATGAATATCCATTCACACAGGCGCCTCACTGAAATTAAAGTTTCTGATCATGAGTCTGAATGACATCCTTTTTTGATTTAAAATAAAAATGTTATTCTTCTAGTCTAGAGGATCATGATTTTTTAAAAGGCATTATCTGTGATGCTTGGACTTTCTCTGGAGAAGGAAATGGCAACCCACTTCAGTATTCTTGCCTGGAAAATCCCATGGATGGAGGAGCCTGGCAGGCTATACAGTCCATGGCGTCACACAGAGTAAAACACAACCGAGTGACTAACACACAGACTCTCTCACATTGTAAGATTATTTTGGAACTGAAGATTTAATTTTTTTAAACTTTACCTGTTTTCTATGGGTCCTATAGGAACCTCCATTAAAACATTAACTGGAAAAGTTGAAAAGACGGTTTCAAATCACAGAAATATGAATAAGCCAGTTGGTGGAATTAATGTTGCTGACGCATTCATCAAAAAGGAACTAAAAGAAGATCTAAAGGTGAAGTCACTTTTACTTGTTAAACATACACAAATTCGTCTTTCAATGAATGTATCATAATAATTGTATTTTGTAGTGAAATGTAAAACAAGTACAATTATTAGTATAGTAGAGGTTGAGATTTTTACTTTATCTTGTTTTCAGTATTGCATTTCCATAGGGAATCAAAGATACTGAAAGGATAACTGGTAATAATACATCCTATGCTTATCAGGTTTTACAGGTTTTCAGAATCCTGTCACGTGTATTATTTGACACTGGCAGATATTAGGTAGTTTGTTCACAGAAACTTGTGACTGAACAGAATCTGGGCTTTCAGATCTGAGTCCAGGAACCTTTTTGTTACCAAGACATGACCAGGAAGTGAACTAGGGACTTTTCAGAGTTTACCCCCACTTGGCAGCTGGAGTCCATAGGACATGCTTTAGAGAGACTGTGACCCGAGCGGAGGACAAAGCTGAGCTCTCCTCCCTGAGACTTTAGACACACTCCAAGGTCTGGTGCCAGGCCCCGGAAGTGCTCCTGTGGATGGAGACCTTGGTGGGCTTCCTGTGTTGACTGGGTCTTCCAGTAGTGGTTGCTGTTTCTTTAATTTTTCACTTACATTAGATTTAATTCTTCCCCTGCTCATCTGTGGAATCCAGAGCATTCTGTCCAACTACTTTCATAAGTTAGTGCCATTTGTGTTACACAAGCCCAAAATGACAAAAAGTCACATCAGTCAAGAGCCACTGTGTCTTCCTTAGAAGGTGCACTGGAGAAATACACAGTTCCCATCCAGGCCGCTTTTGCAGGGCCCTCGTATGATGTCTCCTGCAGTTAAATGTCTTAGCATCACAGAGGTAAGAGCCCCAGAGCCGGTCTGACTGCTCCTTGGGAAGCATTCTGACTTGACTTTACAACGTAGTTTCTGGAATTTTCTAATTTCACGATTGCTGTGTAGGAAACATACATTTCCATGGCAACAGACAAAAAGAGGTGGTTCCCTCTGTTTCGAAGCAGAGACTTCCAAACCCATTTCATTGCCCTCGGAGATAACCAGATGAGAGACCCTCTGAGGCCCCCAACTTCTTACCATTTAGCGTCACTGGCCCAGTCTGTTTGAGGGGCTCTAACACACACGGTTTCTTTAGGGAACATTCATTATTCTCCGCTTTTTTTTTTTTTTTTTTTTAGTGTACAGATGTGGACGATGATGACTGGGACATATCATCCTTAGAGGAAGACAGATCTATAGGGAGAAAAGCTGGGAGAGAACAGAAGGAACCTCCTCCACCTGTGAAGAATGAGTCAAATTCTACTCAAGTGCCAAATGCCTGGGGTGCAGCTAACCCGAAAGGACCAAAGGGAGAAGGTTCGCAGCTTTGGTGTCTACCGCAAGCCTGTATAAATACCAGACTACCCTAATGGGCTTCCCTGGTGGCTCAGCGGAAAAGAATCTGCCTGCCAAGCAGGAGACGTGGGTTTGATCCCTGTGTCAGAAATATCCCCTGGAGAAGGAAATAGCAATCCACTCCAGTATTTTTGCCTGGGAAATCCGACTTAAAAAACATTATTTTAATAAGGACTGACGCAAACAACTTACTGATTTAGTATCTATTTACTAATTTTCTAAATTTTAATTTCAGTTTCTAATCTTTTGTCTTTAAAATTTTTAAATATCTATTTTTGAAAGTGCCCCTACAAATACTCTTCATGTAGATGCCGCCTAGAAATTTACATTTCTGATACATACCTAAATGAGGCCACTTTTTTCCTGACTGTCTCCCTGTATTCATCTGTCTACGTGTTAAATATTGTTATTTTCTTCCAAAGAAGATTTCTTCTTGGAGCATTGTGGCCAGTGGAATGAAGGACCAGGGAAGCTGTTCACTGCCATTGATCCTATCCACCCAGGCTAGAGTCTGGATAATAAGTCCAGTCACTTAACCTCTCAACACATTTAATCTTTAAAATCAGAAAATATAATTTGTATTTTTTTAAATCAGAGAAGTTCTTTTCCACGTCCCCCAACCCCCTCCCCCCGCCGTCCATACACACAGTGCCTCCTCCCAGCCATCCTACATCCCTGCAAGTAACCAGCTCAGACTTGTTTCTAAACTTAGCGATTATAGACATGAACTTTCTAGGTGCTGATATGACAGATGAAGATTTGGCTCCTTCTCCACTGCCTGCACCTCTCATGCCCCTTCTTCAGTACTTTTGTTCCCTCCCATCTATAATTTTATTTTAGTTTTTTTGAATGTTAAAATATTTTATTTCATTTAGAAAATATCTATATGTCTAAGAATTACCTGTTAATTTGCTCAATTTAACATTAAGGTTTTAAATATTACAATTAACACATTATAAATTACTAGTGTTATAGAAATTCCTTAGAATAATGACTTAATTTAGTTAAATACAAACATATTTTTCATAATCTTAATATTGTATAGGAGTGTTAGCTTATTTGATCTGTAGTCCAAATCCAGTATGAGTTTAGGATTTTCAGACTAACATTTTCTTTTTTCTTATATTTATTTT
Source organism: Aepyceros melampus (assembly GCA_006408695.1). Lineage (NCBI taxonomy): Eukaryota > Metazoa > Chordata > Mammalia > Artiodactyla > Bovidae > Aepyceros > Aepyceros melampus. Next base: position 364,841 of record SJXQ01001258.1, read on the forward strand.
AATTGGAGGCTAATTACTTTACAATATTGTATTGGTTTTGCCATACATCAACATGAATCTGCCACAGGTATACACGTGTTCCCCATCTTGAACCCCTCTCCCTCCTCCCTCCCCGTACCATCCCTCTGGGTCGTCTCAGTGACCAGCCCCAAGCATCCAGTATCATGCATCGACCTTGGACTGGCGATTCATTTCATATATGATATTATACATGTTTCAATGCCATTCTCCCAAATCATCCCACCCTCTTCCTCTCCCAGAGTCCAAAAGACTGTTCTATACATCTGTGTCTCTTTTGCTGTCTCGCATACAGGGTTACCGTTACCATCTTTCTGAATTCCATATATATGCGTTAGTATACTGTATTGGTGTTTTTCTTTCTGGCTTACTTCACTCAAATGAATACATGCATATCTCTTGGTCTGTTTGTAGCGGGATCTTGTACCCCGCACCCCGCAATGCTATGATGAGCCATTGCTGTCTCTGTCTTCACTTGATCTCTTCTCTCCACCGATGTGTCGGTTGTTAACACTGACCTGTTCTGGCACCGTCATAAGTTTTCTGTGCTATGTCTCAGCATCCATCCTCATCATTGAAAAAGCAAAAGACGTGTTTACGCTCCAGTGACTGTGGAAGGACATGGGACACTCAGGACACTCAGAATGCCCTGAGTACATTTCCTTCTGCCGGTGCCATGACCCCACACCCCTCAAAGAAAATATCCCTAATCATGCTCAAGTGGAATTCTCTGTACTCTGTTTCAGTGGCTCAAGGCACTTTTGATCTAACTTCACCTTTAAGCTCATCTATGCTGGAGAACCTATTTTTAGCATTTAGTCCCTCCCTGGCTTGTTAATTTTATTCTCCTCTCTTCATGGCTGCCCGCCTCCAGGCACTGTGCTGAATGCCAGGAGGTGGGGGCCGGGTGGAAGCTTCGTTTCAAGGGCCCTGTGAGGCTGACCTAGAGACATGGTCATCCTGCGGTGGTGGGATGGTCCGCAGCGTCCTGCCTCAGCCTGTGGGAGCTGGGGGTGGGGTTGGCAAGCCGACTCAGGCCCGAGTGACGAATTACAGTGTGAAGTTATGGAGCTTTTACTGGCTGGACAATGTGCTTGTTTAATCACTGGGGCCTCCTCTCCCTCCCTCCCTGTCTCCCACACAGGACCTCAGGATGAGTCCAGTACACTGAAAAGCAGCTTAGTAACCGTGACTGAATGGAGCGACTCTTCAGACGTGTAACTGTCACCCTGTGCGTCAGGAGGTCTGTCCAGACTTCAGCAGTATTTGGTATCATGCTGTTTCAGCACTGCCTACACAACTGTGATTGTCCTGCCTGACAGTATCTCCTGCAATAACAAGGAAACCGGCTCCCAGAGAACAAGAGTCTCTTTAATGGCACCTAATACAATGTTAAAAACACACACACACACACACAAATTGTCAACAATATTTTGAAGCATATAAAGGTGTTTAAGAATGCTGCTGCTGCTTAAAAATAATGTGTCACTGAAGTCATAAAAAGTTTTTTCTTCAGAATAGTACTCTAGTGTTTAGGTGTATTTTTTTCAACTAATTTTTAAGTGAATTTTTTTTAAACTAATAGCAGGTTTTAGTTTGCATTTAAACTTTTTTAAAAAATATCTTTCTTATGTACATTGTCATGTTGGAAGTGTTTCACTATAAAGTTCTGTTAGTATCCTTAAAATGGCATTGGTGGAAATCAGTGAAATTTTAAGAGTAGACAGCTTATGTTTCATCTAGAAGTAAGTTTAGAGTTAATAAGAATATAGTTATGCCCATATTAACTGCATTTTCCAGAAGTACTTTTACCATATGCAGCTTTGGGCCACTGTAAGCATGTTTTAGAACTTAAAAATACTATTTCTGCAGCATAACCTTGACCTTAGATATTTTATGAATAAAATGTAGCCATTTTAAATATCAGTTAATTTATCAGACTATGAATAGATTGAGTCAATCCTGAATTTGTGTCTATAGTTTTTTTTTTTACTTTTTTAAAATGCCCTTTCTGCATTAGAAAATACTTCAAAACTAATTTAGTTATATTCTTAACAGTGACATTATCAATAGTCAACATGTTCATATAAACTGTTTTTTGCATTTTTTTATACTTTATGGTACTATCTCTACTTTTGTTTCCCCCCAAAAAGTAATATTTTAACTAAATGGTCTGTTAGGATTTGGACCTCTCTTTGTTTTGTCAGCCTTTCAAGTAAAACCCTCAGTGACACCCTTGTGACTGTGGCTGAGTTATTAGAGCTGATTTCAAGTTAAACTCATCTCATTCAAGGATTTAAGCTTGTCTTGGTAGCTATGCCATGTAACATGCTGATCTAAAGGAGCAATTTTTCTCTTATCTGTTTCTGCCCCACCAGGGTCCTTTTTACTTGTGGGCCACTTACCTTTTTAAAAACTTCCCATAAAGGCCATTTAATGCAAATATACCTGCTTTAAATATAAGTTTCTAAAAGCTCTAATAAACCCTGAATCAAATCTTCACTGTAGTAAGACACAGGTAAGTAACCTACAACGATGCCTAAGAAGGCACGTGGGCTCCTATGCTCACTCACTTATCCACTTAGATCTACTGAGCTGCTTCTTCTGTTTTAATGTACGTTATTAGTTCATTTTGGCAACCCACTCCAGTGTTCTTGCCTGGAGAATCCCAGGGACGGGGAAGCCTGGTGGGCTGCCGTCTATGGGGTCGCACAGAGTCGGACACGACTGAAGCGACTTAGCAGCATTAGTTCATTTGATGAGAACTTTGAGACATATTATTTTAATCTTCTTAAAGATGTGAGAAACTAAGCTATACAGTAACTTGCCAAAAGCCGTATGACTAGAAAAATGACAAAAGCAGGCTTTAAACCGGGCCTCAACTCCCAAGTCCTGGTTTTGCAGGGTCTTCCTAAACAGCAAGGATTGGGGAACTACGATGGCTGTCTGCTAAGTAACACAAGTCTTTATGCATCTGTGTCGCAAAAGCTGATGTTCTGTTTAGTCCTGTCATGTTAGGTTGTACTAGCATTGCTCATTTTCCTTTGGACCGTCGCCTTATATTTCCTGTCACGGACACACGGCCAATGTTTCTGGCTCTTGACAGTTTTTCTCCACTTTGACTCCTCGCCCTAAATTCTTCAGGAGCTGTGATCATTCAATGCAGTCAAAATATTTTCTTCACCAGTACAGCTCTAAAAATTTAAAAATTTGTTTTAAACATACGTTCACCAAACCCTGTGCCCACACTGCTTGTAGTACCCAGCCTCCCTCAGTGGTTTCCAGTTCATTTGTATCCCCGGAAAAGGTATTTAAGTACTATCATCGTCTGGAAAAAACAAGTTTACTGTATCAGGAATAAACTCGTCCATTTTCTTTTCAGTGAGCACCTCCAAACAATGTGATTTTTCCTTAAGTCCTTCAGGCTTGAGGAAGATGTCCCGGTCACCCATGCTGTGACTGGTATTGCTGGGTGCCTGAGTCACAGATGACACGGCTACGCGATTCGTAGCCACAGCCTGAGACTGGATACACTTCACTCTAGACTGCCTCAGCTCAAAGTCCTTGAGGTCTTGTCACTTGCTGTGGCAAGCCACTTCAGCTTCTCTGCTTTCATTTCATCCTCTGTCAGTTCAGGGTCCTACAGTACTTACCTCAGAGGGTGGCTGTGAGGCTGCCGTGACGGAGGGCGCCCAGAGCGTTCAGAGCAGCGACGGGCACACCCGGGCTGAGGTAACTGTTGCCCTGTGGATATGAGATGAACGGGCTGGCTTGAGACATAAAACATTGTCTCTGGCCAGAGATCCCTGGAGGAACTTAACACATCTTGAAAAAAATGCTCTCTCCATTGCCAGTTGGTTCCCCACACACAGCCTGAGCGACACAGGTCCTCAGGAACTCGGTCCATTGTTTCTGAGGGAGGCAGGGACCGTGCGGCTCCAGGCCCTGCTCTGTCAGCCTCAGAGTCGGCCATGTCCAGCGCGTCCAGATCTGCTCTCTATACCGGAGGAGGAGGAGGTGTTTAAGGAGGACTGGCCGGGTAGTGGGCAGTAGCATCTTGGCCCCATGAGCCCTTCCTGGAGCAGCCGTTGAGAAACACAGTGGTGACAGACAGGTGTCAGCAGCTAGCAATCGGCTCTACCCAGCCAGTACATGTCCATTCAACCCAGACATCTGAGGAACAGTCTCAGATCACCCCCATACTGTTTACAAGTCATGACTCCTTAATACACTCTGTAATATATGAAGGAACAAACAGAAAAAATGGGGACAAATACTGCAAGGTCTGGGTGATTAGCAAGGCTGCATTACGAACACTGCTGGAATCTTTGGTGTTAAACACAGATGTGTAAGATATATACAAATCTTGTAAATAGCCTGTTTATTATTTTTTTTTTATAGAAAGCCACAACAGAAAGTGATTAGTATGTAACTATAGAAGAACATTTACATCCAAGAATCAACAAATCCTTCAAATTCATATTTTAAAAATAGTTTGAGTGTTAATTATAGGAGGGCCTTGATGGCATCATTTTGTGAACAGTTCACGTTTAGAACAAGCTCAAGACACAGCTTGAAGGCAGCTCTTTTTTTTTAGACGTAAGCGTTTTTGTCAAACTGTTTTGAAGGGTTTGAGGTTTTGAGATCTCCTTCTCTGCCGTGATACTTGGTCCGAGAAGACAGGACAGACGTGGCCCCATTGTACGTGTATCCCATTCTGAAAGGCAAAATGGTTTGGCAGATGGTCTTTCACACGTAGGACAAACAAAAATGAGAAGGAACCATATCCCCCTGTTTCTGCCACAGCTAAGTCGTCTTCCCCTGATCATGTTTAGCTTTCTTCCCTTCTCAGCCCAAGAAATCGTTCAGTGTGATTTCAGAACAGCTAGTGTGACTAAGAGGATCTCAGAAGAAACTCATGGCTAGTTTGTTCATTGATTCTCCTTCAAAACTTACATAAAACTTATCTTCCTGGAATCTTGGAGACTGTGATGACCTTAATCAGCAATTTCCACCTATGTGAAAATTATGAGGCCAAAGTGAAGAATATGCCCCTGAAGTTAGACAAGATTTCTACTTACAGCAATAGCTTTGGAACATAAGAATGTCAAACTCTGCTTTTTTTTGATGCTTCATCAAAAACATTTTTTTAATTGAAAGATAATTGCTTTACAGTATTGTGTTGGTTTCTGTCCTATATCAACACAAGCTCTGCTTTTTAAATTAACTATAATTATCTATATTTTATTCAATATAATTTTACCTTATTAAATGTTATATTTACTATATATTCTTAACCTTTCCCAATTCTGAGTATTTGAAGTTTCTAAGAATCATAAGAACTACCTATAATTTGTCCCACATATAACAATTTAGAATAGTATTGTACTTTTTAACAGGTCATTTTTGTTCTTTTCATACCTGGGTGCTTTGCTGTTGTCAGATATTGAAAAGCAAAATATGACACCACCAATGATGCAGAGTGAGGCTCCTGCCCATCCAATAAACAGAGCAGCTCCTAACTCATACCTGTGAAGAGCAGCACACGAGTGTTAAAGCTTACTGACTGGGGGAGTGAACAGCATTTAACACTACTAGCCAACGCTTAGTAAATGCTTATAATACACTTGCTATGGGAGCTTATACAGGAAGCAATAATATCTGTAAAGAATGCTTTATACTTTTCTCAAAGTGTTTTTATAGCCTTCACTCAATTGTATCTTCCCAACATCCCAAAAGGAAGCTGAAAGGAAGCCGAAGGCATCAGGATGCCTTTGAGTAAAGCAGAAGCCCTGGACTCAACGTGAGGCCTCCTGGCTCTGCCAGCATATTGCCTCTGGGCTCTGCCTGAAGCCCAAACATTTCCATCTATTTATCCTGTTGTGCAGGGTAAATTATTTAGGCAGGCTTTAGATGGAAAAAGGAAAGTTGCCTCTGCTTTCATTTTGGTTCAACTCATTAAGTGGTTAAGCATCTGCTGTGTGCAGTCATGTGCAAGGTGCCAAAGGGTGACAGAACATGCCACCCCAACTATGCCACTTTGGCACAGGGAACCAAAAGCAACTGAAAAGAAACAGGAAAGCTCTCTGCCTTCTCCCTGTATGTCTAAAAGCAGGGCATAAATGTGTAAAACTGTGCCCTATCCCCTCACTACCAGCAAGAAGTTAGTTCTCAGACACACTGAACACCCTGCTTAGCCCACAAGTGGCACCAGAGCAATCTACATGAACAAACTTCACTAATTTGCATCTTTCATTAGTTCCCTCCTCACAATCAGGTAAGTCACTCAATTGTGACTGACTCTTTGCGACTCCGTGGACTGCAACATTCCAGGCTTCCCTGTCCATCACCAACTCCCAGAGCTTGCTCATACTTATATCCATCAAGTTGGCGATTTCATCCAACCATCTCATCCTCTGTTGTCCCCTTCTCTCCTGCCTTTAATCTTTGCTAGCCTCAGGGTCTTTTCCAATGAGTCAGTCCTTCACATCAGGTGGCCAAAGTATATTGGAGTTTCAGCCTCAACATCAGTCCTTCCAATGAATATTCAGGACTGATTTCCTTTAGGATTGTCCCTCCTCACGTGCCTTCCCACAATTCATGCCTCTAGAAGCTCAAAGTCCTTTTCCTTTGTCTTGTCACTTCTCTACAGATGTACTGTTCTTTTGTTAAGATGCTATATAAGCCCAAGTTCTAGCCACCCTTTGAATTACACGCCACTGGGTACTCTCTTGTGTAGGGGCGATGCACATATAAATAAACTCCAGTTTTCTCTTATTTATCTTTCTTCCCAGCAGAGAACCTAGGAGAGTAGAGGAAAAAATCATTTTTCTTCCTCTACGGGGTCCACGATAGATACAGCCTCATCATGCTTATCACTACAGTCCAGTGAGAGATGAATAAAAAAGTATCATTTAGTGACAGCCTGCTATGAAGCCTCTCCTTGATGGCAGGCCATAGCACACGACTGATGACTAGAACAGAGGCAAAGGTAAGATAGACAGCCCTTGCCCTGGAGACGTTACCATACAACAAACAGCACTACCGAGAACAACAAAGGAAGTCACAGTGGAGGGCTGGAGGATATCCTTTCAGGGGAGATATATATATGTTCAGTTCAGTCGCTCAGTCGTGTCCGACTCTTTGCGACCCCATGAATCGCAGCACGCCAGGCCTCCCTGTCCATCACCAACTCCCGGAGTTCACTCAGACTCACATCCATCAAGTCCGTGATGCCATCCAGCCATCTCATCCTTGGTCATCCCCTTCTCCTTCTGCCCCCAATCCCTCCCAGCATCAGAGTCTTTTCCAATGAGTCAACTCTTCGCATGAGGTGGCCAAAGTATTGGAGCTTCAGCTTTAGCATCATTCCTTCCAAAGAAATCCCAGGGCTGATGTCCTTCAGAATGGACTGGTTGGATCTCCTTGCAGTCCAAAGGATTCTCAAGAGTTTTTCCAACACCACAGTTCAAAAGCATCAATTCTTCAGTGCTCAGCCTTCTTCACAGTCCAACTCTCACATCCATACATGACCACAGGAAAAACCATAGCCTTGACTAGACGGACCTTAGTCGGCAAAGTAATGTCTCTGCTTTTGAATATACTATCTAGGTTTTCGCATGAGGTGGCCAAAGTATTGGAGCTTCAGCTTTAGCATCATTCCTTCCAAAGAAATCCCAGGGCTGATGTCCTTCAGAATGGACTGGTTGGATCTCCTTGCAGTCCAAAGGATTCTCAAGAGTTTTCTCCAACACCACAGTTCAAAAGCATCAATTCTTCAGTGCTCAGCCTTCTTCACAGTCCAACTCTCACATCCATACATGACCACAGGAAAAACCATAGCCTTGACTAGACGGACCTCAGTCGGCAAAGTAATGTCTCTGCTTTTGAATATGCTATCTATATATGTATGGAGAAACAAATATAGAACGAGGAAAGTATACCAAAATCTCAGGGGTTGTGGTGTTCTCATGTCTGCCTGTCCTTTTCCTGAAGAACTATTATTATTTTTTTAAATAAAGAAGTGATTCTCAGACTTTTGGCTCAAGACCTCTATCACAAGGTGAAAACAAATGGGTGACATTCCCTACCTAATGGTGCTTTTCAGTGTTATATGAAGTCAGAGAGGGCAGGGTCTGTTTTGATCATTTAGAATCCACAGAGGGGCTGAGAATGAAAGAGTAGGAGGGGAAAGTTGGGGTCGAGGTCAGGCTACCCGCCCTGGACCTGGTGCTGGGTCAGGCTTAGGTATCAAGGCCTCCCCACACTGTGGACAGCATCTGGCATGCGTGGCCTGTGCCTGTCCTGAGCTTTGTCTCATCCTTTTTGGCATGCTGGGTCACTATGTCTGAACTCCCATCTGGCAGGGGCAGGCAGCGGTGGTGGTGTGCCAATGTGGCCCCAGCCGCCAGCCAGTGGAGCAGGAAGCAGCCTTTACACAAGACAAGGGCCTGGTGATCTACTTGCCCATTTCCAGATCTGGCTTTTCCATTAATTTCACAGCTCCCATTTGTAGCTGGGAAGAGGTGAATTATATAATACACACTACAACTTGGCCTGTGCATGCAGGCTAAGTCGCTTTAGTGGTGTCCGACTCTTTGTGACCCCATGGAATGTGGAGCCAGCCAGGCTCCTCTGCCATGGGATTCTCCAGGCAAGAATACTTGCGTGGGTTGCCACTGTTACATAATACACACTGCCTCGTGATCCCTTCTTTTTCACTCTTGCATTGCTTTACCTGGGGAATCAAAGTAAGAGCTAAAGGAAGAGCTTATAAGCACCCCATCCTGCACTAAGGCACTGATTAGGCTCTGGGAACCGAGAAACTTCTCAAACTGTTCCAATCTGAGGCAGTGGCAGAAACAGAAGGTCAGTGTACGTGGGGAAAAAAGCCTTCAGTGTCCGCAAAAACCAGCTTGAAAGAGGACTGGACAGTGAAGTGTACAGGTGAAAAGAGCTGACCAGATCATGAGTGTTAACCTGTAGTTTTATAAAAGATACCTTAATTAAATATCATGTTATACATCTACAAAGGATATCCTGGATTCCCACAATAGGCCCTTCTTGTACAATGTTTGGATGACATTATACAAATAAAACAAGCAGAGGGCCTGCCAAGTTGTAGGTACCGATCAATGGACCTCTTTAAAATATCTGCAATTTCTGGCATCCAGTCCATCCATTGTCATGCTATAAAGACAACTAAAGGATGAGCACACTGAACATTTCGACACGGAGGATGTTATTATAGAATTACAATTTAACAATACTTTCTATTTTTCTTTATTTTTCTCCTTAGAGCTTAGGCTGTCTTCTCTCCTGAAACTATGTATTAGTAATATTAACTTTCAGTGTAAATACTCCTGGAAAAAACAGTCTGAGATGTTTCTTAAAACATTTAGCTTTCTAAAACAGGATGCCAGTGCCAGGATCATGGTTAAAAATAAGTCTCTAATAATTGATAGTGGTCCATTAGGGCATAGGTTGGTAGAACTCAAAGCATAGCTCAGCACTGGGAATTCATTTAAAAAGAGCATGTAACTGGGGAGAAATCAGGGGATAACCACCCACAGCGCTCAGATGTTGGGAACTATGTCTTTATATTCATTTAAGCAAACTGAAACTTTCTGAAGGGATTTAAGAGTCACCAGTGTGGCTTAATTAAAAACTGGTTTGGGAATTCCCTAGAGATCCAATGGTTAGCATTCTGACCTTTCACTGCAGGTGCACGGGTTCAATCCCTGGTCATGGAACTGGTTCACTTACTCCTGTTTTTAAACGTATTTTTAGATTTTCCTGAAGTCACTAAATATAGACTCTATTCCAAGGAGAGTATCATTTCCTTTTGAGCTTTTTATGAATTCTGAAATATTTATGAAATATTTAATAAATAGAACCATTTTAAAGCTGAAGTGTTAAAGAGATTCCACATATATACCAATAGCTTCTAATAATTGGATGTGAAGGATTCTGTGACGTGGTTCTCTTAGAGACTTTTTCTTCCTCCTGTTGAAAGACACGTACAGCAGACTTATTCAACAGTGGCTTGAATTCACACCCATCAGTGTGCGTGATCTGGCAAAAATGGAAGTGTTACTGAAAGACAGGACTGCGGGTGAGCCACGGAACATCCATTCAGGTTTGTTCCGGGCCACGCCTCCTCTGACATTCATTGGGAAACTCCACCTCTGCCTGGAAATCTTTCTTCACTTTTGGTAAAGCTGAAAAGCTGACTTCAGCGCCTCAGGAGATTATCCAAATTTCAGATGATCTGCTGCAGGTCTGTCTTCTATTAACAACATCTTCCTGGCTCTAGACCAGCTTTCCCATTCTTTATTGAGCTGTTACAATCGCCAAAATTTCTTCATTATTCGGAAAGGCTACCAGTCTGCTTAGCACCAGACAGATACAGGATCGACAGGCTGAGGACTGATCTCTGTTTTACAGATCAGAACATTGTTCTTGGAGTATCTCTCACATATTCTGTTCAATGGAAAGGACTCATAAAAGTAGCCTTATGACCTGAATTCATGTATATAATTGTGAATCTAGTAAACAAGCAATAGGGAACATTTTTCTTTCTAAAGAGAGAAAGTAAAGCACAGATTAATGACCAGAATTTTCCCAAAAAAGAACCATAATGATCCAAGGCATTAAAATATACCTTGAATTACTAGATGAATTAATTCTCATTCACCTGGCTGTGCTAGGACTCCAGGCTACTGTTCATTTCCTAACGAGAGAGCCTGGACTAGAACCACACTCAGTGGTCTAAATTCTGATGCATTTCATACTCACCTCCTATTTTAGCCTAGTAACATGCACAGTAATCCTTAGGGAACAGACTGAGGAACACCTCTTATCTCTGTCTTTCTAGCACCCAAAGCCCTGTTATCATTTGATCTGCCATCTACAGGGAGCATGTGTATCCGACCTACCCTGTCACCTACCATCAGAGCAGTGACAAGCTAGATATTGTTCAAATCATGTGTTTCAGAGTGAATGAGAGAACACAATGCTATTCTCAAGGACCCTACAGTCTAGAGGCAATGGTCAGACATTAAACAAATAATTAAAGGACAATGAAGCCTAACAACAGACGCAGAAGAACATGTGTTTGCAAAGTAAACATTACATGTTCTCCTAAATCTGTACAGATGTGGTCCAGGCAAGAGTCCACCATAACAACAGCTACCGTCAGATCACTGTAGCAGGATTTTGTTTTTATGTTAAGTATTTTGGCATGTATTATCATATTTGATCTTCAATTCTAAGAGATAGTTCTTCCTACCATCACAGAAAACTGAACCTGAGTGAGTTTAAATTACTTGCCTCCCCATACCTCAGCTAAGTAAATAGTAGAACCAGAATTTAAAACCCACAACTGATCCCAATCCTTGAGCTCTTTTTTTTTTTTTTTCAATTAATGTTTATTGGAGTATAGTTGCTTTAAGAGCCTGGTGGTAAGCTACAGTCCACGGGGTCACAAAGAGTCAGACACAACTGAGCTACTAACACACCTAGTTGCTTTATAATGTTGTGTTAGTTTCTGCTATACAGCAAAGTCAATCAGTTAATCTCAACCTTTTTGACCCATCTCCCAGAGTAATAAAATAAAAACAAAAATAAACAAATGGGGCTTAATTAAAAGCTTCTGCATAGCAAAGGATACCACAAGCCAATCCCAAACTCTTAGCCATCACTTTTCTCCCTTTTCACCTTAGCTAAGGAAAAGATGGGATCGAAATGAAAAGATACAATCAGTGCAATGTTTTGGGCTTGTCATTTCAGAAAGATGTGAGTTTTCCCTCTCTCCCCAGCTCACTGCCTTCTCAGTGGCTCTAGGGTATGGAATTTTTTTTTTTTTTTTTTTTTCAGAATTCCCTCCAGCTGTCTTTTCACCCAGCACAAAAAGAGGTGAGGGTAGTAATTAAAATCAGGGCTTGCTGGACTTGAAAAAAGAAACTGCGGCTCCTCCGTAAACAAAACAAAAACTGTTTAACAAAAGAAAAAAACCTCATCCTTTTAAGATCCCCAGAGAAAAGTGAGCTTGCTAGAGGTTGCAGAGCTAGAAGCCAAGTCTTTTGACCTCAAGGATGGACTTTTTTCCAAACATACTGCCCTACTCCTTATGTTAATCAAGGTTGGTAGCAGCCAAAACATTGCCGTTACCTTAAAACAACTAAATATGTTTTAAAAGTTCCAAGTTTAGGAAGTACGTCCATATAGTATCAATGCTAACTTTTAAAAATTGAGTTCCATTGGTATACTGATCTTTTAAACATTACCATCAAAAAGAAACTTAACTCAAAGGCTAATATAATCCTTGGAAGAGGAAATGGCAATCCACTCCAGTACTCTTGCCTGGAGAATTCCATGGACAGAAGAGCCTGGCAAGCCCCAGTCCATGGAGTCGCAAAGAGTTGGACATGACTGAGCAACTAACACTTATATAATCCAAGCTCTGTATCACCGCATGGATGGATTTTATGTGAACAAGCATTCTACAGGCATTATCTACAAGCATACCTTTCCCTCAAATACCCTGCATTCTTTTGGGGTCCCAGGTACTGGAAGCAGGCTGTTTAGTGCCCACCAATCCATGCATCTCCCAAGGCTGCTGCATTCCCCTCTCCCTTATGCAACTCATGTTAGTTAACAGCTTACTCAGTGATCTGCAAGACACCACAAGATTTCCTACCCAAGACTTCCCAAAGAGCCACGAATAGTGGCAGGCACCTCCCAAACCATGGCTCGAGTAGAAAGGGATAATTTAAATAAGCATCTACTTGCATATGGAAACTTCGTGGAGAATTCTCAAATTTAGGAAATGTAAAATAAATGAACTGCTATGTAATAGCCTCTGCTTAAGGGTCAGTTCCATTTAAAAGAATAGCGTTCACTGAGTGCCTATTCTAGGCACCAGTCTAAACAGCTGAAATGTACTATCTCATTTAATCCTCATGATAAACTTGTAGTTCTCATTCTTCCCATTTTACAGATGAGGAACACAGGACACAAGAAAGGACAAGTAATTTCTTCAAGGCTATACCACTAAAAGATGGCAGAGCTGGGGTTTTCTCCCAGGCAGCCTGGATCCAGGGCCCTCATTCTTGAGGTCTCCCCTCCTCCATCCCTTTAACCAAATCTTCCCAAGCATGCTCAGTCTTTCCACCCTGAGAGAGATGCAGACAGACAGACAGACAGCTATACACCATTGCTTACTAATCATCCTTACTGTAAACATCATAGAGTATGGACTAGATACAAGAGATGCCCAAATCAGCAAGATGTAGTCTTCGCTTCAAGATACTCCTGGTTTCGTTTGGAAGATGGACCAACAGGCAAGTGCCACTGCCCAGTGGGATTGTAACAGAAGCACCAGGAGCAAAGGGAGCACCCTGGTGGGCACCTCACCCAGAATGCAGTTCCGGCAGGATACACAGAGGTGGGCGGGATGTGAAAAGGAGAGGGAAAGGGGTGGTGGTAAAAGCTGAGTCACCAGGAAGCATGGCAAACTGGAAATCGTGGCTTCATATACTGGTCAGTGAAAACAAAACGCAGTTGCCAAATGTTTGATTTCTAAGTATATTAAGTTCTGCCAGCATGAAAAAGGCATTAGAACAATTCTGGTGATCTCAAGTGGTCAGTCCTACCATAGAACAAAGTGAATCCTTCTTAATATTTAACAGTCAAATTCCGGTTTGTTCTTAACACTTGGCACTGCTATGGAATCCCTTACCTGAGATCTATGAACCTCTTACCAGCATTAATTCATTCTCCAAATAACCTCATGATTGGAACAAGCTTAAGTAAACAAACATCTATAATTCATTAAATTATAACAAGGACAGAGTAGAGAAGTTAAATAAATATCTTGGCAAGGCCACCTAGTGAGATCGATTGTCCTTTCAAGTTCACCCGGGAAAATGTGTCTAATCTAGAAACATTACTTCTTGAATTGTCTGCTTGCATTTAACTTGATAGATAACAGGAATGAGAGGATTTACCAGGAAGCAGACAGCTGTTTATTTCTAAACTACTAAATAACCACAACAGTGAAAAGATTTTACCGTAGTAAAACTTAGATATTAAGTAGAAACTAACTGTATACCAGGAATAAAGCATGCAAAAGGTAAGTAACTCTGTGGTTTCAAAAACTCTGAAATTAAAAAGGCTTGAGTATGATAAGACCCATTTCCTTCTGGAGAAGGAAATGGCAACCCACTCCAGTACTCTTGCCTGGAAATTCCATGGACTGAGGAGCCTAGTGGGCTACAGTCCATGGGGTCGCAAAGAGTCGGACACGACTGAGCGACTTCACCTTCACCATGATAAGACCCAAACCATTAATATTTGAGCCAAAATGTTAATGATAAATCTCACTGACTGAAAGAGAATAAATCTAAGATCAGATGTTCTGTTTTCTCAATTAAGGAAATTGTTTTAATACTCTAACTTTGCATGATTTGAAAAGGAGTTTCTTGACGCCCATCAATTCTTTGGAACCGTCTATTTAAGAAAAAAACAAAGCAAGAGACTCAGGAAGATACTGGTTTGGACAGCAGATGGTGAGAATAATGTATATTTCAACAAAATGATAGGGTGAATCATACTAAGTGGTGCTTATGACCATGAGCTTTCAGGAGGACAGATTTTGTTTTAATTTGGTATATTTTGCTTTAATAAAAAGGAGGAAGTTGGTTTGAAACAGCCCAAAGGGAAGCATTGAGAAACAGTTTTCAAGGCTTTGCAGGAGTCCATCCTAGACCATAAAACATAATCACAACTTGAATAAAAGCAAGAAAGCAAAACAAAAGGGGAAAAAAAATGGGGAAATGGCAGAACACAACCAGAGCCAGGTGAAACTCTTTAAAGATTGCAATTGTAATCAAATGATTGTAGGCAGGAGGAAAAATCTTCCCAGATAAGTTGTGGGAAAGAAAGGGTTTCAGAAATAATCAGCCACTGAATACAAAGCCTGATACTGTTTGCAGTGCAACTGCCACAATCTTCATCCCAGTGATACCTCAGAAGCCACTCATTTTGTTCCCTCATCAATAAAGCACCTCCTGAGTTTCCTGCAGATAGTAGGAATGTGGTGGGAATTCTGCGGATGAGCTTAGTCGTGTGTGTTTAACGTAAGCAACCAAGGTGAGTCTTGGAAATCCACAAAGATTCAGTTTACATGGTAGAGAATCCTTAAGAAAAACAACAGCAACAAAATCAGGTTCTGTGGCCCAAACTGTTTTTCAATGCATCTTAGGGCAGGTATTTGCTCTCCAGAAGTTTATTTATATTAATGAAAGATTTAATACAGAAAGAAATAAAACAACCATAAACATTTATGCACATAATGACAATATCTATGAAGCAAAAATTGACAGAACAGAAAAAAAGAATAAACAGTTCTATTATCATAATTGGAGATTTCAATATCTCACTCACAGTAATGAACAGACCAATCAGCCAGAAGATAAGGAAATAGAGGACTTAACACAATAAACTAATGAGATCTAACAGGCATATACAGAGAATACCAACCAAACAACAGCATAAACATTATTCTCAAGTGCACAAGCCATTTTCCAAGCTAGTCCATATATTAGGCCATGAATTGTCACCAGAAATTTAAAGCAGAGCATGTGGCAAACACCTGACCCTCACTGCTAAACACACACATCCCTGTGCCCAGCTGAGCCATCTAGGGCTGCAGGGCGAGATGCTGCTCTAGGAAGATGAATGCATGATACAGATGGGAGAGGAGGATCAGCCGGCCTCTGTCTCCATCTCGCAGAGGCTTCCTCAGTCTGCTGAGATAACAGAAGCCCTTTCTACTAATCCCGAGAGGACTAGCTCTGCAAATCAGAATTTCACTTAACCAGGCACCGTGCTAGGCAAATAAGAGATGATATATAAGTGTTTTCTGATGTCAAGGAACTTACTCTCATGAACATCAATGAAGACACCAAGGAAATAATCAGAGCAACCCTGGAGGGGTGCCCTCACCCCAGTCCCCCTAGGGCTGGCCCTGCCTTTGGCAGCAATTCTCCAACATATTCCTCTCCGAGTTCATGCACAAACTACATCAGAGGCACTGATTACTAAATTCTAGGAAATATCAGCTTGGGAAGTCTTCTCCCCTAGGATATGCCAAAATCAAAATCTCACTTCAGAAATTAAATACTTATTTAAGACCTACGGAATCAGTTTACTTTGTGTTGATATCCAATTTTCAGCCAATTGATTTTTCCTAATTTTTGTCTCCTTCTCTTCTACTAGAAGCTATTTTCAGAGTAAAATAATAAAATAAAATAATATTTGCAATGCTCTGTTTGGTCAATGGTGGGGCATAACATGTGTTACCTATTATTTTCATTATATTTCATTATATAAGCATTTACTATTTATGTATGAGCTACACTAGAGACACTACTAGAAAAATCATTTCCTAAAGATTCCTAAATCCACCAGAAAAAAGTAATGGATCCTGATCAGACATTTTGTTAATTACTCTTTTAAAATTCTATAGTATTTCATCTGAAGACTGAAAGAAAATCCCCAGCCGGTACACAAGCATACATGAGCAGTTTTCTACAGGAATCTATGGGAATATTCTCACGGAAGACAAACTGTTTGATCTATCATGATTTCTAATTTGGTATTTCTTGGGTTTTTTCCAAAGCAAAGAAATAAGCCTAGGGAAACTATAAAAAGCAACAGCCCACGGTTAAAAACCAACAGCAACAAGAGAACTGGTCTGTAAGTGCCAAAGCATTCACCCGCAGCTGAAACTGGTCACATCTGGGTGTCTTGCCACTCTTAGAGCATTTTTTTAAAAGACCCTGCACCATGTACAGTTTCTTTACAAAGGTTTATTAGGTAGAACTTGTGAAGGCCATAGTCAACAGAACAAATGGAAAAGGCTGATTAAAAATGAAAAATAATATTTTATTCACTATCATTTAATCATTTCTAATCTTCAGAACCACAGTCTCGTTTTCATCTCAGTGTCTGCAGTGGAAACTGGCCCACACCTAAAATCTGGCAAGTATCATTTTGGATGGCCAGCTCTCAAGGCAAGCACTTCATTTGCGGTTATCACACTTTCTCCTTTCCGCCCCATCTTACACCTCTTTCACTTCTCCCCTATTTGACTGCAGTTTTACATTGTATAGATACAATGTATACAATGACGAGCTTTAGCTCTAAATCCTAAGCCTTGAGCTATTTACAGACAAGTATGTTACAAGCCA
The DNA here is from genome assembly GCA_006408695.1 of Aepyceros melampus. Lineage (NCBI taxonomy): Eukaryota > Metazoa > Chordata > Mammalia > Artiodactyla > Bovidae > Aepyceros > Aepyceros melampus. The sequence goes on from SJXQ01001258.1 coordinate 382,114, forward strand.
CTTGTAACACTTAGGCAGTGATTCAGTGCATCTTTTGCCACTGCAGCACAGACACTGCTCTTAAATGATGTCATCAAATAGCCTCTGTCAGTATGCCCCACTTTCATAAGCCATAGAGGAAATTTAGGTACCTTAATTTAGAAGATGACTTTAAATCCATTTCCTGTAAGCCACAAGCATACAGACTTAAGAAGAGTACTTACTTTTGCTCCACGAAGAGGGGATCAAAGAATTCTGTTGTGATTTTGTTTGCATACAGGGAACACCCGGTCATTGAGCACAGCCCTAAAGAGCATCAGAAGGAAAAGTACTATGACTCCTGGGGTTTCATTAATATCCTGAGGCCCCTTGTTTGGAAGAAAGTTACTATTTACCTGACAGTATGAATACAATCCCAGCCAAACAAGCGATTTTAGCTTTGGCTTTATCTGAGCCTCCGACTTTGGTACATTTCATGCCAATCAGGGCGAATATGGAAGCAAAAAAGCCCAGGCTGACAGCGGCAATCATAAGTCCTCTACACGCCTGGATGTAACCTGCAATTAGAGGAGGGCATTACATTAGCATAAAACATGTGGCTTCCAGGGAGAAACAGATTTTACATTGTTCTCCTGAATGACTTTCTGTTTTCTGAAAAAAAAAAGGCGGGGGGAAGACCGAAAAATGGTTAAAACACATGTTAAAACAAGCAAGAATGGAAAGAAAGTTAATCCCTATAGCACACTTTTCAGTCTGGCATAGGCAGGATCCTCAGGCTACATCTCTGAGTGTTATTATTCTCACAGTCACAGGTGAGGAAACCGAGACACACAAAAGCTACGTGATATGCCAGGGATGAGTGAGTAAGAGGCTGGAATGAATTCCATCCAGATCTGACTACACAATCCACATGACACCACCTTTCACCCCGAGAAACCTCATCCGCCGCTCTCTCAACCCTCTTACTCCTTTGCACATCAGACCTTTAAATAGATGTTTTAATGATTTTGACACTGAAAACCTTATAATTGAGCAGAGCTCCCAAAGAGTCACATCTTCTAATAGTAGTGAAAGATTATAAATGAGACCAACTGAAATATCATCACGAACCATGAGGAATCTAAATCAAGATGTATTTTCATGACTTTTAAAAAAAATTTCAGGGCACATACAATAACACTGGGTTTAAATAAGCATTGGTTAGTTCCTAGAAGAATATTTCATAATTATGAAATTAACTGCATACAAATGGGTGCTTTTCAAGTATCCTAAAAGCTTGCTCTGTTGGTTTCTTTGAACATTCCTTCTACACCATTCTTCTTAGTCATATATTCTTATTTGCACAGCCAGGATGATGGTAAACTTCAGACTGGCTTTTGTCCAGACATTAACAAGTTTTAAATTAATAGGATATAAATGAATACATTTAAAAATGTCATTATGTATATTTCAGCCTGAAACAGTGCTATATTCTGAAACAGTGATGACAAACCAGTGTAAGTAAATATTTGTTGAACAAATGAACATAAAATCACGTTTACAGTTGGAATTGAACTTTTTAATTTGAAAAAACTCAAGTGCCAAGATACACCAAGTCATTTCTTACTGTGTTTAGGCAAAGGCATGATAATCACATAAGTAATAATTCTAAGGCTACAACAATCATATATTCAGGGAATAATGCTGGAAGGTGGCCTTCAGGCCATGTTTCTTGGTAAAAAAATTAAATTTTAAGTTTTATTCCTATCCCCAGGATCCATTTTGAAGAGTACCCAGAAGATGTTCTAATTAATTGAACAAATTTAGGCCTCTACAAATGCAAACCACAGTCAATCCTAAAGAAAATCAGTCCTTCATGTACACTCGTGGCTGATTCATGTCGATGTGTAGCAAAACGAATACAGTATTGTAAAGCAAAACAAACTACAAAAATAAAAATTAATTAAAAAAAAAAAGAAAAGAAAATCAGTCCTGAATATTCACTGGAAGGACCGTTGCTGAAACTGAAGCTTTGGCCACCTGATGCGAAGAGCTGACTCATTGGAAAAGATTCTGATGCTGGGAAAGATTAAAGGCAAGAGGAGGAGAAGGAGACGACAGAGGATGAGATCACCAACTCAATGGACATGAGTTTGAGCAAATACTGGGAGACAGTGGAGGACAGAGGAGCCTGGCGTGCTGCAAGCCATGGGGTCGCGGAGAGTCAGACCTGATAAAAGAAAATCAGTCCTGAATATTCACTGGAAGGACCGTTGCTGAAACTGAAGCTTTGGCCACCTGATGCGAAGAGCTGACTCATTGGAAAAGATTCTGATGCTGGGAAAGATTAAAGGCAAGAGGAGGAGAAGGAGACGACAGAGGATGAGATCACCAACTCAATGGACATGAGTTTGAGCAAATACTGGGAGACAGTGGAGGACAGAGGAGCCTGGCGTGCTGCAAGCCATGGGGTCGCGGAGAGTCAGACCTGACTTAGCAGCTGAACACCACCACAAATGCAGAAAGCAAGGACAACGATCTTCCATTTTACAGTGTGAACTGTTTCCAGACAGAAAATAGTTTTACTGATGGTGAGGCTGTCAAAACAAAAAACAAAAAACAAAAAAAAAACAGTAAAAGAAACTTATTTTTAGCAGAACAGGATAAGGGAGGCTTATTTTGGTAGTAATAGTAATGCTGCAAGGGTGATCTGTGTGTTTGCTGCGGAATGCTAACTCAGCTCCATTTTAAGCTGAAATGCTCAAGTCCCCCAGCTGAACCCAGGGAGCGGCAGAAGCACAGGGAGAGGAAGCCTGTTAGTTCCTTGCAAGTTTTTTTTTTTTAATATAAATTTATTTTAATTGGAGGCTAATTACTTTACAATATTGTAGTGGTTTTGCCATACATTGATATGAATCCGCCACGGCTGTACATGTGTTCCCCATCCTGAACCTCCCTCCCACCTCCCTCCCCCTTGCAAGGTTAAAGAGAGTCCTCCAGAGAAACCGCAACTAGCTCATCACTTACCACCAGAGCTACTGGGACAGTGTGGTTTCAAAAAATTTTTTGACATTTGTTTCAACCTGTGGTTTTGAGATGTTTTAGCTGAATCTTACTGCAATTCTAAACAGACTAGAAAGTGTATGTGTGACTTGGTAGTACTAATAGTCCAGCTCATTGTGACCCCATGGACTGTAGCCCACCAGGCTCCTCTGTCCATGAGATTCTCCAGGCAAGGATACTGGAATGGGTTGCCATTCCCTTCTCCAGGTGAACTTCTTGACCCAGGGATGGAACCCACGTCTTCTGCATCTCCTGTACTGGCAGGCTGATTCTTTACCACTAGTGCGACCTGGGAAGCCCATAACCTCTATTATAATTTTTTTTTAAACTATTCTAGAAAACCTTATCATCCACCATAATTTACATTTACCTTAGTAATCTCATAGACTTTATGTACAGAAAATACACAAGCCGTGCAAACGGTTAAGTCTACAATCTGATCACTCAGAACGTGGAATGCATTTTCCCAGATGGTACACAGTGGTCAGAATCCCAGGCGGGTGCATTCAACCCTTAATATGACTGGGGAAAATAACAGTAGGCTTTAAACTTTAACCATTACTCATACTATTTTTTTCTGAATTTCTCACTTGGTTCTCCTGTCTCAGCTCTGATACCTACAGAAAGACTGGCTCTGCCCTCTTGGCACAAGAGGAGAGATAGAGAGAGAGCAGATTCTGATGATGTCAGTCCTTCATCAGAACCAACCAGAACCCTGATGTGGAGGGGAAGGTAACTCTGCCTACCATGAGAAGAGTAGCAATAGGTTGCTAACTCATCACATGCATAAAGGGTTTCCCTGGTGGCTCAGACAGTAAAGAATCCACCCACATTGTTGGAGATGGGGGTCTGATCCCTGGGTGGGGAAGATCCCCTGGAGATGGGAGTGGTAACTCACTCCAGTATTCTTGCATGAAAAATCCCATGGACAGTGGAGCCACGAGGTTGCAAACAGTCGGACATGACTGAGCGATTAAACACACACAGCACACGCACAAAGGAAGGCACTACAGGGTCTGGAGTTCCTGGGATAAACTCCACTGCCAGCCATAAATGGAACGCAGTTGTTGGTAGGCTTGAGGTCTGTAAATTAGGGGCTACTGGTTCTTAAAACACCCACAGACTCAAGCCTTGGGTGACTTCCCACAAACTCGAGTTTATCTTTTGCAAAGCAGACTTCTACAACCTTGCTTTTTAACAGTTCCGGAGGTCAAAATTTATAAGTAACACCCTCAAGTGAAGTGGTGGTAAAAACCTAGTCAAGGAGGCTATTATTTTTGACAGGTCTAATTTACTGACACCGTTAATAGCTAATTAACACATTAAAGTGCTGAGGCATGAACATATTTGCTCAGAAGTTCTCTGAAGTATAATTTATAGTTAACTTCCTTGGAAAAAATGACAAACATTCCCACTAACAAAAATAGATGGCATAAACTGAAAAAAAAAACACCAAAACTAAAGCCTAGCTTAAAATGCTTCCCAGCTGTAGTTCAAGTGGTGCTTTGAAAGGAATATGGGTTAGCAATAAACAGAAATCACCAGCTCGTTCAACCGTGAGTTTTTCAATTAGTAAAATACCATGACCTTAATGAATTCTGTTGGAGGAAACCTTCAAGGTGTCCCGTAAAAGTTAAATGTTTTCCACACATACCTTATTTTCCAACTAGCAGAAATAAAAATATCCACTTGGTGGAGACAATTTCCTAGCAGCACTCTGGCTAGTTGTTGATTGAAGGAAGGAAGAAAAAAAAAAAGAATGTGCTTTTCGTACGCTAGTAGCTTTGTGTGCTTTTAGCAGATCCTTTGTGAGAAGGATGGTATGAGGGGCAAACACGAACTCTGAATTTCAGCTCTGGTTCCTCTCTTTACCTGCTGTGTGTCCTTGACTACATTCCCTAATCTCTCCAAGCCTGCTTTCTCATCTGTAAAACCCAGGGAGAACAGCACTTACTTCACAGGAGGAATAATATGAACTAAGTGTCTGGTGAGTGGTAAGAAACACATCAAAGCTTCCTGTCTCTAACACTAAGATTGATTCTAGGCAGAAATTAGAGTTGGAATCTTAACATGGCATTACATTCAATCTGTACATTTAGCTTTTTCCTTATATGGAAAACTGGGATAACAATAATACTTCTTGACAATGAGGAACCAGAGCTTTGACCTCATACAGGAAATTCAGAATAACGACCCCATCCTCTGTGTCCAAGAGATACGTTCTTCCACCTAAGATGAGACAGGGGAGAACTGTGAGCCTTCTCTCTCCCTTGGATTTTTCTGCCTGGGTTAAGGGGAAGGTTGGCTTACTCAGGGCTGCGGCCACCACACCCCTTGCTAATGTAGCTTTCTCCCTCCACTTCAAATGCAATATCAACAAGTCCAAGTGGACAGTGCTGTGGGCAGGACCTGACTGAGGGCCAGCATCCAAGCACATGTGGCTTCCCCGAAAGTACACTGCAGAGCATCAACAAGCAAAGGGGCTTGTTCTGGGAAGTTCCACTTGTAAGTTGGGGGGAACTGACTTCTCTCTACAGGGAAAAATGTAGCTGCGTGGCTGAACTCCCCCCTTCAAATATTATCCTGGGAGATAATGAAAAGTAAATGATCACTTTGGGATAGGCGATGCCCTCTTAAGCCACAAGAAGCTGAGCCAGCATGATGAGACTGATACACTGGATTATAGGATACATTTCAATGTTTTGTATGAGAAAAGACAACCACATTTAAAAGACAGGCAATGGGCTGAGATTGCAACATACCTAACAAATCAAAGACCCACATCTAGAATCTAAAAACAAAAAAATCATTTAAACCAAGAGGAAACAACCGAACCATTGGTATAAGATACAGACAAGCAACTCATAAAAGGAAAAAAAAGTGGTCAATAAGTATATGATAAGATGGTCAAAGTCACAGTAATCAGGGAAATGCCAACTAGAAGAATAACGTGATAGGTTGCTGCCCATTAAACTGGATGAGAAACTTAGTGGTGAGAATGTGGAGAGAAACAGGTATTCTCATACGCTAGGTGGAATTAATGTGGCAGTATAAACTGACTAATAAAATGAATATTTGGCTGCTCTGACAATAATATTTCTCAGTATTTACACTACAGAAACACACATATGCACAAAGAAGCAAACAGAAAGGTTTTCAGTAAAGCACTTATGACAGTGAAAACCTAGGAAGGCTTTACCCAACGTCCAACAGTGGGTAAGTCGTTAAATAAACCAGTTTATTTAACAGTATTCATTCAGTCGTTAAAAAGAGTTATTTCTATAGGTACTGCCTTGGAAAGCTACGTTATTAACCTGAAAACAAGGCAGAACAAGCGGTGATGTAATTTATGTTTTTAAAAGTCATTTTCTAGAAACAAGAGCACACGTGGAAGGCCATTTTGTGAGCTGAGCTGTATACAAATGTCACGCCTCTTCTTTAGAGCTGGATGGTTGAAAGCTATGCTCTTCTTCCTCCTCACTACCTCTCTGGCCCCAAATCTTTCTAAAAATAAATTTATTCATTTATTCATATGTGTGCCTGTATGTGTGTTCAGTGGCTCAGTTGTGTCTGACTCTTTGCGACCTCTCAGGGACTGTAGCCTGCCAAGCTCCTCTGTCCAGGGGATTTTTTACCAGCAAGAATACTGGAGTGGGTTGCCATTTCCTCCTCCAGGGGATCTTCCTGACCCACGGATTGAACCCATGTCTCTTGCTTGTCCTGCATTGGCAAGCAGATTCTTTACCACTGAGTCACCTGGGAATCTCTTATTTGGCTGTCCTAGGTCTGAGTTGTGAGACGGGGGTTCTGGTTCCCTGACTAGAGATCAAATCTGGGCACCTTGTATTGGGAGCTCAGAGTCTTAGCCCACGGACCACCAGCGAAGTTCCCATACCCCCAGATCTTGACCATGATGTCTATTCTCACCTCAGACACACAGGGTGAGGGCTTCACTATTCTACACCCAATCATTTTCATGATGTATTTATTTCTCGATCGCCACCTCTGTGCCCCAACTGTCCCATAGAAAGAAGCGTGCCTGCCTGGCAGCCTGTCAGTGACAAGACAGTTACAAGAGAACAAACGTGTTTAGAACAACAACTGTCAATCCATATTCCTAAATGGAAGCCACAGAAACGAGCCTGCCTGTTCAAACATCTATCTGGATGTGTGCTCTGCAGGGCACAGGAAACTCAACAGTCATTCCAGACCATCAGTGGCATCCCAGCTACTTATTTTATACACCAAGATGGCAGACCCAGGTGTCAGTCATCCTAAAACCAGATACCTATTCCCTTCGGCGAGGTTTCCACCAAATACCTCCGTTGAGCAAGAGTTTGCTTTTCGTGGCAAGCACCATCTCAGGGGAATTAAATTTTGTCTGTTATTTACTCAGCTACGCAAACAAAGACTTGCTGTGCGGTAATAAAAGAAAAAGAAAACACCTCAAACCGAGAACTCATGTAAATGACTCTCGTAAAGTTTCTGCCAGGAACGATGTGCTGTGAAATCCTGGGAGAAAGGAGCCTAGAACTTGAGCAATCAGTGTCACCGCGTGGACAGGTACCATTCCTCTTGAAACTAAAAATAGCCAGTTTTCTTTGTGAACACCTGTTGCTCTAATACAATACCTTAGACAGCCCAGCTAACAAGAACAGCCTGGAAAACAGTCTCATGAACAACTGGCAGCAGATGCGGACTTAGGAGAGCCACACAGAACTTGTCAGCTTCCCCGCACAAGATTCTGGGTGGCCAGGATTCAGCTACTCTCTGCAGCACAAGCAAGAACTATTTATTTTAGCCCAGCTAACAAGAACAGCCTAGAAAACAGTCTCATGAACAACTGGCAGCAGATGCGGACTTAGGAGAGCCACACAGAACTTGTCAGCTTCCCCGCACAAGATTCTGGGTGGCCAGGATTCAGCTACTCTCTGCAGCACAAGCAAGAACTATTTATTTTCCTAAAATTTACAGCAAAAGTTAAAGCCCAGCAGATCAATTTGCAGATACTTAGCAGTTTTTTTTTTTTTTTTGGAGGTGGGGGTGCCCCTGCAATATGTTTCCTTCCCCCCCCAGCCCACTTTTAAAACCACGAATGAAATGGCTACAAGGAGTTCAGCATAAGCAGATTTCGCTTTGACGAGTCCGTTTAAATCAAAATCCAGCCCTTCTGGGGAATGCTGGTTGGAGAGGGCAGGCCCCCTCTCCGTGACTCTCTGTCCCAGCAGTTCTCAAGGGGCGGGGGGGGGGATCCCCACAACTCAATTCTCAACTCCTAGCAGACCTGCTTCCCTCCATCCCAGTCGCCTGAGAGGAACCCACCCCACCCAGGTCGGTTCTGCACCCCGCCCCGGGGATCCGGGCTCAGACAGGCGCCCCCTCGGGACAGACGTCCGGGGAAAGCGGGCCACGGGCACCGGGAGCTCTTCCCCGGCTCCTCCAGGGACCGAGAGGGAAAGCGCGGCCGGGCTTGGGAAGGAGTCCGGGGCGGGCGGCGGGGGGTTGGGGGTCCCGCCGGCGATCGTGAGGC
>SJXQ01001258.1:391460-442827 GCA_006408695.1 Aepyceros melampus
TCAGCGACCCCCGCGCGCCCGGCCCCGCGGCTCCGCCCCCGTCGCCCCGCCCACCCGCGGACCCGGCGCTAGGGGGCGCGCGCGGACCCGGGACGCGCCCTCGGGGAGCAGAAACTGCTCGCGCGTAGTGCTCCCCGGGTTCCCCTCCAGCCTGCTGGCCCAAGGCGACCCTGCGCGTCCCTGCGGCTCCCCACTCCCTGCTCGCCATCTCAGGGCCGAGGCACCGTGGAGAGGGGCTCTCCTGTTGAACAAATTGGCAGCCGAATGTGGACGACCTGCTGCATCCATCCTCTTTCCCCTCCCCGGCCCTACCCATTGGCAATAGCTTGGCGTTCAGAGTATCTTGAAAAAAAAAAGAAAGAAAAAAAGGCTCCTGATGCCCGGAAAGGACACGGCCTGCTAACGCAGCCCTTGGCCTGCTGAACTCTAAAGGTTTTCGTGCCACGCTCTTTTGGGTGACCCAGTTCCTCTTGTCAAGAAGCTATCACCGCAGCTCTGGGCTCGAAGTCAACCTTGCCCTGAACTTCTGCAGTTCCTTTCGGCCCGGCGGCATGCAGAAGGTCATTGCAAGGAGGTGGGTGACACAGACCTCAATTCAGGACAGCGGTCTGTGCAGAGCCCAGGCGGAAAGGGGACCTTCTTTACGGTCCTGATCGTGACTGTTCCAGTCACAACGCTGGCCTGCTGATACCAATGCACTACACGTAGAACATGCATTTAAGACATTTTCCTGTGGGTTCCTTCCAGCTCCCGTTTCTGAGTCTCTTCTACGATGGTCTGTTTCAGCTTCTCTGCATCTTATCTTACTTTTTTTTTTTTTTTTTTTTTACCAGCTCCACCTTTAGCATCCAACTGAGGGATAAACTCATTCCTTCATTGCTGTCTGAAAGTAAACTTAAAGATCAGGGTGTACTTTTGGCTCCAGAGGTCACATATTTGGGCAAAAATGAGAGAACAAAGACTGGCTTTATTATTTGTCCCTTTAAAGTTCTTGGTGCAAGGGTGCTCTTTTGTGTCTGACTCTTTGCAATCCCATGGATTGTAGGGCAGCCAGTTTCCTCTGTCCATGGGATTTTCCAGGCAGGAATACTGGAGTGGTTTGCATTTCCTCCTCCAAGGAACCTTCCCGAAATAGGGATTGTACCTGTGTTTCTGCATTGGCAAGCAGATTCTGTACCACTGAGCCACCTGGGAAGTCCAAAGTTCTTGAAATGAACCTCTTAATCAGTCTTATAATAAAGCTAGCTGCTAACCCTGTTTCCTAAAGGAAATCAACCCTGAATATTCATTGGAAGGACTGGTGCTGATCTGAAGCTCCAATACTTTGGCCACCCGATTCTAAGAGCTGGCTCGTTGGAAAAGACCCTGATACTGGGAAAGAGTGAGGGCAAGAAGAGAAGGGGGTAACAGAAGATGAGATGGTTGGATGGCATCACTGACTTAATGAACATGAGTTGAGCAAGCTCAGGGAGATAATGAAAGACAGGGAAGCCTGGCATGCTGCAGTTCATGGGGTCACAGAGAGTCAGACATGACTAAGTGATTGAACAACAACAACTCTGCTTCACAATGTTTATGCAGGGACACTTTGGTTCACTGTGAAGAATTTCTCAATTCCCCTTTGTCACTTAAAAAAAATAATAAACGAGTATAGAATGAAATTAGAAGTGATTTGATGTCTCTGGAGAAGAGAGAGGGTTGAATTATAGAAACATCTGAACAGATTTGGGAGGACCATTGGAGATTGTATGGACACACTTCACATTCAACACAATCATCTTATTTCTAGAGATAATGTTCAGTTCACGCTCAAGCGCGTGGCAAGGTGTGGGCTCTGGTTTTGTTTTGTACTGACAGCCTTTGAGCAAGTTTTTGTTTCTGTTGAGTCCAAATCTGTCTCTCTTTAACATCCATGCAACTGCCATGATTTGCACTGAGAAAACATAAGTTAAGTCCTACTTTTGGGCCCTGCAGCAGCTCTTGGGGTGTGTGTGTGTGTGTGTGTGTGTGTGTGTGTGTGTGTGCTTGACAATTTCACGGCTTGTGTGAATGGGAATACTTGTGAAGACAGTTTACCTGGTGGAATGCAGACGTGATTCCACTACTATGCTCCTCTTGGTCCCAGCTTGTCCTGCTGTGGTCATGTTGGGTTTACTGGGAGATCCAGCTTAAAATAGTTTGGGAAGCATGTACCTAAACTCCTCAGTCACCTTTGAGTATTGACAACAAGGTATCCTCTATTCTTTTGTATGATTTGCCATTTTAAAACGATTTTATTTTCTGGTTTCTTACCCTCCAGCATATTTATACCATTATTTCTATGTCGTATTTCTTTCTGAATGATCTGCTTTCTTTTAGTCCAATTTAATCCAATTTAATCCAATTTACTGTTCAGACAACACAAGAAGTCATCATCCAAAACATTCCCTATGGACTTTCCAAAAGTTAAAATGTGCACAGATGTTGGTTTTGTACTTTATTTCCTGGCCTTCTTTGAGTGTCTTTTTTTGCTTGTGTCTTCCTCATGGTAGTTTCTCACTAAAATTGTTGATTCTTTTTTTGCAAGACCCTGACTTACTTTTGACACACAATAAGTCTAGTATTGTGATCTTAAAGACTCATGAAGATCCTAATTTATCAATAAATTGGTTATGAATGCCATCATTTGGAACCAAAGGTACATGGTTTTACAAAAACAACTGTGAAGAATAATTTGGTGTTTCAGACTAGCCCCCACAGATTTATTTAACAGATCATGTAGTTTTGCGAACTGTACTTAAAATAGGCAAACCTATCATTGCAATATAGCTTTCGGAGGAAACAAATTCTAAATTCTAACTTGGACCTCCAAGGAAGACTCTGCTGCATCACCAGACCGTTTAATCCAGAATCTCTGGGGGTGCCTCTGGTAGTGATTTTTCCAAAACTTACAATGCACAGTCAGGTTGGACATCACAGCTCTGACCAGTTGAGATTCATGTATATAAACTGTCAATTTAGCAAACCTGATGATTTGTGTTATAGAGAAGAAGAATATTCCTTTCTTGGTTGAAAACTTTGAAAAAAGAAATACTCTTTCACTATAGAGATCATAACACACAGCTTCAACTTAAAAGGGTTGAAAATACCACAAACAACCCATAAATTATGAACCGTGTGGCAGCACTATTAGCTCCTTGGCCAGCTGAAACAGATAGGGTCGTTATGCCTGTGGACTCGACTAATTTCCTTTTACTTTTATCCTTTGTCTGTTCCGTGAGGTTTCACAGCCCCAGACTTCTCTTCGCTGGCATGTACTGCGTATTAACTATGGAGAGTTACTTCTTAGAGCCCACAGGTACCTGACCGAAGGATGAAAAATACTAACTTTCCTTAACACCTAAAGAATATTATGTAGTGAATCAAGTATTTACTTAGAAATGTCTTATGTCTTAAGCTTTTCAAAACCAGTTTAGTCAGAAGAAACCACATTATCCAACATAAGAATGTCCTAAAAAGGAAGACAGATTGAAGAGAGTCTTTTTAAAGGAAGTAATGGATAAATGACCTATTTCACTTTAAGATTCTAGAGTCCCAAATAACCTTTGCAGTTAATCTGAAAACCCGTTTACAGAGTACCTTTCAACTGATAAATGCTTCCTTATTTTCTTTAGGATTCAGTTTACTGAACTTTTTATGTAACTATTCATAACAAACCATTCTTAATTTAAACACAAAAGTGAATACAGTTAGAAAGTTACTTCTCCAAATTATTCATAATAACGTCTTAATTAACATTAACTTGGCCTATCCAAAAAAATAAGCATTGTTTCTTTTCTGATATGAATAGTACTAATTTATAATAAATTTGACATAAAGACATTAAATGGCCTGAAATATATTCTGAACCTTTCCACATTTGAGAACTAAGCTGCTGAGACTTAACATTGGAAGTTATTTATTTGGCATTATTATGGTTGTTAAGGAAAAACAGAGGATTCCCTCACCCTACACTTGTTCAGTGGGAGTGAAACCAGTTTAGCCGACTGAACCAGAGATTTGCAGAAATTCTTTACTTGAGATTCAACTCAGCTGACAAACAACACAGGTGTGCCTTTTAACAGCTCAAGGATTTTCTAAGCATCAAATCTGGTTTCAGTATACACTAGCTCCTCTTTAGATTCCAATGAGGGGACATGCTGCTCACCAGGTGGGAAGGGACTAAAGTCCTGATAAAGCAGTATTAACTTAAAAAAAACAGCAACTGCCCAGGAGCCAAATATTGTTACACTACCTTCAAGAAGACATTAACACCGATACTAAGATAGTAAAATAGCATATCTGTATTCTTTTCCCTTCATTTCCCCTAACACTCTTCATTTATCTTAATGCTCTATACTAAATCTACGATACTTGTTAGTTACTTGGCGTGAAAGCTACTGTGTGAGAGGAGTAGTTACAGGAACGAATACTGATGCTTATCATTGCATCATTGATCCTATATGTGTGTCTATGTATATAATTTTTTTTGGAAATTATAAGGAAACAGAGGTTTATTTTGACATCTGGTTCCCTCTGAGGCTAACTGCATCAGAAGTTAATGCTTTTAGGGCTTTAGCTCTTAATATCTTAAGAGCTTGTCTTTCATACATTCATTTGAAACACTGATTTCCAATTCTCGTAACCAAACAGGACCCTTCCCCCACATCCTCTGCTGTAGTTCCTCTCTAAGGTGCTTGGATAATGGTATCTCATGCATCTTTCCTGAGTTTTTCAGATGCTAAAAACCACCAACCAAATAGAAGGAATTAACTCCATGATAGTCTTGGGCATGTAGCCCTCAGACCTACTAGCACCCAAGGATTGATTAAAATTAGCCACCCTGTTACCTATCTCAAAATCAATCAGTCAGTCAGAGAACTGTGCACAAGATGACCACTTACTCTGTGACTTTCCCCCTCTCACCTGGCTGTTAAAAATGCTTTGCTGAACTCCCTCAGCAAGTTGGGGGCTTTTTAGGGTGGGAGCCACAGGTCTCCTTGCCTTGTCTTAAAATCAACTTTTGTTTGCTCCAAACTCTGACGTTTCCATGTTGTTTGGCCTCACTGTGCGTTGGGCATACGAACTTGTGCTCAGTGACTTTCTGAGGTATATTAAGACTATCTAGATTCCTCTTGGGCACCTGGAGAGTTTGGGGAGCCAGTGGCTCATAGTTGTCTTGGTGAATACACCTCCAGTCTGGAAAGACTCTCACTCTGGATGCTGGGACTTTTAGGACTTGCTGGTCAATGAGCATCTTATGAGTATTAATTCAACCAACTGATCCAGATTGTATATATATGTATGTGTTAGTTGCTCAGTCGTGTCCAACTGTTTGCAACCCCTTGGATTGTAGCCCACGGAGGCTTCGCTGTCCATGGGATTCTCCAGGCAAGAATATTGGAGTGGATTGCCAAGCCCTTCTCCAGAGGATCTTCCCAACCCCTGCCTGGAATGTAGCAGACCTGGGTTTAATCTTCCCAGTTGAACCTGGGTCTCCTGCGTTGCAGGCAGATTCTTATCTGAGCTAGCAGGGGAGCCCATATCCAGGTAGAGCAGAAAGTAAACCTATGTGTTTGGGGCAAATCATTTCATTTCTCTGAGTTGCAACTTCCTCATTTGAAAAATGAAGTTATTTTGTATGGACTCCAAGACCACTTTGAACTCTAAAAATCTCTGAGCCCATGACTCATAATGAACATGACTAATCGCAGACAAAATCAACAAGGAGAGAAAACAGGCAACAGTTTCCCTTGGTGTCCTTGCCCCTTTCTTTTCTACTCACTTCTTGACATTATTCTCCCTCCTTTGCTATATTTGGGCTTCCCAGGTAGCTCAGTGGTAAAGAATCCACCTGCCAATGCAGGAGACCCAATAGATGTGAGTTTGATCCCTAGATTGGGAAGATCCCCTGGCAGAGGTAATGGCAACCCACTCCAATATTCTTGCCTGGGAAATCCCATGGACAGAGGAACCTGGTGGACTATAGTCCATGGGGTCGCAAATAGTTGGACTCGACTGAGCACACACACACACACACACTCAGTTTGCTATGTTTATTTTTTCACAAATTATTAAAAAATTCATCATGGTGATGACAGAGCATTAAACTAAGTGAGGGTCATTTGTGACTGCTCAGGTCAATGCCTGTGAAGTTGGTCCCAAATCCTTGACCTGGGAACTGCTTTTTTTCTTTTTCAAAAACTTTTTATTGGAGTATAGTTGTTTTACAATGTCATGTTGTTTCTGCTATCCAGCAAAGTGATCAGCTATATGTACAGATATATCCCCTCTTTTTTAGATTTCCTTCCCATTTAGGTCACCACAGAGCACTGAGTAGAGTGCTCTGTACAGCAGGTTCTCATTAGCTTTCTATTTCATACATAGTAGCCACGGAGTGGCAAGCTTTTTCTTTCATAGTAGCCAATACTCCAGTACTCTTGCCTGGAAAATCCCATGGACAGAGGAGCCTGGTAGGCTGCGGTCCATGGGGTCACTAAGAGTCGGACATGACTGAGCAACTTCACTTTCACTTTTCACTTTCATGCGTTGGAGAAGGAAATGGCAACCCACTCCAGTGTTCTTGCCTGGAGAATCCCAGGGACTGGGGAGCCTGGTGGGCTGCCATCTATGGGGTCGCACAGAGTCAGACACGACTGAAGCAACTTAGCAGCAGCAGCAGCAGTGTATATCCTTTGCTATATTTACAGGGTGTGCGTGTGTATGGGTGTGTACATGGGGGGTACGAAAGATAATGTATAATGTTTGAAAAGTCTCTAAGAATAGGTTTATTTTCAATTCTTTGTTTTCATTGTGTATTAGAAGTGTGATAAAGCTCAAAACCCGTGGTTCCCATGAACTTATGGTTCCGGGGGGGAGGGATAGTTAAGGTACTTTGGGAAGGTCATGTCCATGTACTGCTATATTTAAAATGGATAACCAACAAAGACCTATCCTATATCACATGGAGCTCTGCTTAATGTTACATGGCAGCCTAGATGGGAGGGGAGTTTGGGGGAGAATGGATACATGTATATGTATGGCTGAGTCCCTTCACTGTTCACCTGAAACTTCTACAATGTTGTCAGTTGGCTATACCCCAATGCAAAATGGTTTTGGTGTTAAAAAGAAATTAAAATGAAAAAAAATTTTGGTTACCACAAAAGGGGAGAGGGGCAGTAAAGATGCTGGGGAATGGGAATACAGGATGTTGGGTGTAATATAGGCTCAAGGATGTATTGTACAGAGGAGGAATATAGAACATTTTTGTAATAACTGTAAATGGAAATTAACCTTTAAGTTGCATAAAAAGTTAACAAGGAAAAAGTGCAGTAAGTAGTTCAATTCACTTATGAAGCAGTGATGTTGGGCTGAGAACAGATGAAGGAGCTGTAACGGTGTGGGATAAAATTCTCTCTGTGTGGTCTTGGCAAGTCACCCAGTTGCTCTGTATCTGTTCTTCAACTATAAAATGAGAACAAATAATAGCTTTTCAAAGTTATTGTGAAGATTGGAGACAATGTACATCAAGGATCTGGAACATGGTAGATATTTTAAAAAAATGGGTACTATTCTAGTTCACTCATGCTTTTTCATTTCCCTACCTCTCTTTAAAGTTATGAAGTTGCATTTTCCATAAAAGTGGGATTAATCAGAGTTAGACTGCCATGCAGCAAGCAAATACAAATAAACTGTATTGCAAATCTTAATAAGAACACAGAAAGACTTTAGTGGGGTGCCAACATGGTAGGGGTTGATGCTGAGAGCGAGGGAGAGAAACCACAAAGTGAGAGTAAGATTAGTCTTTTTTTGCTGGGGGGAACTAGGAGGGGTGGGGGGTGTGCAAAAGGAAGCACAACAAACATGAGAAAGAAAACTAGAATAGTTAAATGTAAAAGGGAGTGGACAACTACAAGATAAAATTAAAGTGAAAGTGTTAGTCATGTCCGACTCTTTGCAACCCCATGGACTGTAGCCCATCAGTCTCCTCTATCCATGGGATTCTCCAGGCAATAATCCTGGATTAGGTTGCCATGCACTCCTCCAGGGAACCTTCCCAACCCAGGGATCGAACCCAGGTCTCCTGCATTGCAGGCAGATTCTTTACCTTCTGAATCACCAGGTAAGCCCAAGAGTACTGGAATGGGTACCCTATCCGTTCTCCAGGGGATCTTCCTGACCCAGAAATCAAACTGGGGTCTCCTGCACTACAGGTGGATTCTTTACCAGCTGAGCTAAAATAAAGGTAACAAATACAAAGTGAAAGGAGAACAAATACAAAGAGAAGGAACAAGAAATAAGGATAAAGGATAAGAAAAAGAGATGGGAAACCCCAGGATAGGGATGAGAGGAAAGGGGGACCAGTGTGGATGGGAAGGCATGTGGGAGGGAGAAAGTCAGCACTGAGAAGAGAAGATGGGAGATCTGTATGCAGAAGTGGAGGGCTGTTTTCCCAGCCCTCACCTTTCTATACAGCTGCACGTAAGGGGTGGGAAGGGCCTCATTCTAGTGCCTGTTACAGTTGAAGAGGCTTCCCCCTTCCCCGGGCCTCAGAATAGAGCTGGTAAGAAGTTGACCCCAAGCTCTCAGGAGTCCTGTGTTTACCATTTGGCTCACTTCATGGGAAAAAATCTGTGGAAGTTTAAAATGAATTCTTTAGGGGTCAGAAATGAAAGTTCTTGCAAAAACATACTCATAAGCAAATAATTATGAGGCCTTTTTTTATTCTCCAAATGTAGGCCTTCTCCGGTTTTTATCTAATATAAACGTACGTGGGTACCTTTCAGGTACCAGGTGCTACATTCTAAACACTGCGCTCGTGTTAATAACAGTCCTATGGAGTAGGTCCTGTTTTCGCGCTCATTGTGCAGATGCTGAACCACAGAGAGATGTAGTAACTGGCTCTGGAAGCTGGTGGAGGCAGTTTCAGCTTAGCCAGTTTAGTTCTTGAGTCTACACCCCTTTGTAGTCAGCCATTTGCCTTCTGTTTCTACTAGGGTGTCCCAGGTGGCGCTAGTGGTAAAGAACCGGCCTGCCAATGCAGGTGACATAAGAGACTCGGGGTTTGATCCCTGGATTGGGTTGCCATGCCCTTCCCAGGGTTGGGAAGATCCCCTGGAGGAGGCCATGGCAACCCACCTGGCTGGCTACAGTCCATAGGGTCACAAAGAGTCCAGACACAATTGAAGTGACTTCATGAGCATGCAAGGCAATGCTTTGTGGTTCATGTATTCAGTAAATATCCACTGAGTATAAGTACACCTGTGGCGGATTCATGTTGATGTATGGCAAAACCAATACAATACTGTAAAAAAAAAAAGAAAGAAAGAAAAGTTGCTTTTAACTAGTAAAAAAAAAAGAACAAATACAAAAAATTAAAATAACCCTACATAATCTATATTTATCTTTATTTTTTTTAGGAGAATGGATTTTATAACCAGAAGTGTTTGAACAGGATACCTAATTTCCTTATTTAATTTTATTAAATTAAATTAAATTAAATTAAAATTATATATGTATATAGATGTGTGTATGGATATGTATGTACATACACACTAAACAGTTCATTAGAGTTTTCCTTGCTTTCCTGAATTGAGGGAGTTCTATGGTGTGTGTTGTTTACTGTGCATGACCTATGCTTCTTATGCTTATCTTCTGATTGGAATTTTGACCCATATTCACCAACACAGGGTGTGCCACAATAAAACAAAGGAAAAGTGTCCCATTCAGGTGCTGGAAGGCAAGTTTTTCTGTCACTAGGTATTGCCATATTGTATCTGGAATGGCTATACCCCATGGCATGCCCACAGCAGTGTAGAATGGTTCTGGTTTTCTCATGTTCTCCCCAAACTTATTTGACCTGACTATGTAATTGCTATATTACTGTAAGACCTAAGTCTATCTATCTCCAAAGTTCATATTCTTACATTTAAAGGATAGCACAGTCATCCAAGCTTTGAAGACATTCAAAGACAAACACTAAAAATCTCCACACATCACTGTATCCAAGGTTAAAAGAGAAGTCATTGTCTGAATATTTTTTTGTTCTCCTTTGGCCTCTGTTTACTGATTATGAGAGGAGAATAGGGATGTAGGGAGAGAGAAATTTGGACGATTGCACTGAAATGTCAGGGAAACTAGTATATATGTGGGTACACACGTTTGTGATTGTATCATACACACAGACAAAGGGTGAAAGGAACAAGGCTAAGAGATGAAAGTAAAAGGGAGACAAGAGGAACATGTAATAACAAAAGACGTTTTCTCTGTAACACGTTGGTTGGGACTGAAGGTGATGAGGTAGGAGATGGTGAAGGGATTTTTAATATAATTTGTATGTCTGTGTGGAATGAGGCGGGAGGCAGGACCAAGGACCAGCTCCTGCTCTGCACTGTTGCTGTGCCATCTCCATGCATAGACATACAGATATGTGAGCATTGGAGATTTAAGGCATCTAAAGAGCAATATCAGTGCTGTTCTTACATGTCTGGGAAGATGATGAAAGGTTGAATACAATGACTGAATTAAGCATTTGGGTCATGTCAGCATGACCGACTTCTTTGCTTTTTTCCTTTCGAGTTAAATTGTCCAAGTGTTGGAAAAGAAACTTGTAACCACAGTCTTCTTATCACCAAATAGTATGTTTTAATTGCTAGGCATGACAAAAAGACAAGTTTTCTTGTCCTCTGATTTTTGCCTGCCATTTCCTTTGCCATATCCTTGAAGGCAACTTCAACTGCCAGGGAACTTGCTGGAGGTGCCTTTAAGGAAGTGATTGAAAAAACAAAGGTGATCAGAAACCACTGAACATCACTGAAACCTGGGAGGAATGACCAGCTAGGGGAATAGTGGCCTGAAAAAAGTGATAGCCAAGAGGCTGTTTTGACCTCTGGCGGGGATTTGAAGAGATTGGAGGAGCCAGTGTAAGAGGTTGGGATCTGTGGCCCTGAGAAGATGAAACAGCCTGGAGAGTTCGCTCAGGTGTTTTGCTCCCATTTAAAAAACAGCAGTATTTGTTCACTGAAACAAATTAAAATACACTTGAGTGCCTACTATGCTCTAGGCATCCTTCCACACAATGTAGACACAGTGAACCCAACATACAAAATCTCTGCCCTAAAACAGCTGACATTCTACTGGAGGAGACAAATATTGCAAGGTGAGAAAAAGGCTTAGTGTAGCAGATAATATGTGCTAAAGAGAAAAAATAAACCAACAGGGAAGGGGAACGTTGTACAAGGTGTGTGTGCATAGTGGGGGTAGGTGGGTTAAATTTTAGTTAGGCAGCCAGAGAGGCCCTCCTTAAGAAGATGACTTTTGGGAGAAGAAGGACCTGTAGAAATGAGGGAGTCATATTTTTTAAGACGAGAGAAGTAATCACATCTTAGGGTCTCTTGTTGGCCTATAAGGCACTTTTATATGAATTCAATGAATGCGCCCTGTCCCCCGTGTGGTTGTAACCCCACACCAGGGACTGCAGCTCAGAGAGCACAGTGCTAAAGAATCCACCTGCCAATGCAGGAGACACAGGAGACGTGGGTTTGATCCCTGGGTTGGGAAGATCCCCTGGAGAAGAAAATGGCAACCCATTCCAGTATTCTTGCCTGGAAAATCCCATGGGCAGAGGAGCCTGGTAGGCTACAGTCCATGGGGCCGCAAAGAACTGGACATGACTGAGCGACTGAGCACGCAGCATGAATTGGAAAGAATGGAATTGTATGCCGATAAGAGGGTAGACAGATAATAGACACACCTCTTTTTGTGGTTGTTTCTGTGGAAATAGCTGTCTCCATAGAAATGGCTATTTCCACAATAGCTGTTTCTGTGTTTGACTTGGGTTTGTGAAGAGTTATTTAAATGATCTAAAGAACAAAGCCGATGTCATGTTTTGCCTACAATTATAACTGCCACACTGCTAGGATTTTGGACATAAATCTTTCTGACAAACAAATATGCCTTAAGACAATGACTTCTCTGCGTACAATTCACCCATGTAATCTTACAGAGTTAAGCAATGCTTTGCTTTCCAATCAAAACACTACATGAAAAAGTATACTGTAAACTTTTGATATGGTAAATAAAGCTTTTTAAAAAAATGTATCAATAATTGAAGGATAATTGCTTTACAATGGTGTGTTGGTTTCGGCCATACATCAATAAATCAGCCATAGGTATATATATGTCCTTCCCTCTGGAATCTCCTTCTCCCAGTGTAATTTGTTTAAGTAAAATGAATGATATTTTGTTAGTTTTTATAGAGGAGAAAGCCACATAATAAAATTCTTTTATTTCATACTAATTTTCAGATGTGATTGACAGGATCAAATACATTAAAGCACAGATATTTAAAAACTGGATATATTATGGGTATTTGAAAATTGTTTAATTTTATTGGTCAAAAGGATAAATGACTTAAAATATTGGATGGAATGTTAAGCATAAGCTCTCAAAAACTCTGTCAAAGTCTAATTTTTATTTGCTGTTCCAAGTAATTTATCTTTTTAAATGATGAAAAATCATATTCTTTCATATTATAATCTTGCAACAAAAATAAGGCCTTATTTTACAATTCAAATGATCAAATTAATCCTCAAATAATTTCCCTTTTCTGATTTTTAATATTTATATATATTGGAGCTTCTCAGGTGGTTCTAGTGGTAAAGAACCCCCCCCGCCAATTCAGGAGATGCAAGAGACTCAGGTTCATTCCCTGGATTGGGAAGATCCCCAGGAGGAGGAAATAGCAATGTGCTCCAGTATTCTTGCCTGGAGAATCCTGTGGACAGAGGAGCCTGGTGGGCTACAGTGCATAGGGTCACAAAGAGTCAGACATGACTTGAGTGACTGAGCACATATACATATATAAATAATTATCATGAAATAATTTCTCAACAGATGGTGAGGAATCACACAATATGAAAATGCAGCGTATTTTTTCATTTGGTTGTTTCTTCCTGTTTGTAAGCAGAGTTGACTCTGTAGCCTCTCCCAGGAAGAGCTATGTGCTAACTTAACTCACCCATTCGAATCATGAGTTTCTTGTACCCTTTTTCCTAACAGCCAATTAATTCTGACATTCAAGATGCTCGTCTTTTGCTGGTTTGGGGGGAAACCTAGCTGGGCTCTAGGCAGTGTACACCTCCACAATCCTATCTGCTTAAAAACGACACTAATC
This sequence comes from Aepyceros melampus, assembly GCA_006408695.1. NCBI lineage: Eukaryota > Metazoa > Chordata > Mammalia > Artiodactyla > Bovidae > Aepyceros > Aepyceros melampus. The sequence continues at coordinate 404,653 of SJXQ01001258.1, forward strand.
TTTTCTTACCCCCTGGAAGGCTCTCAGGGCACAAGACTTCTTAAAGGGCTGGATTTTAGACCCTCATTCAGCCAAGTGTTTGGGAATTCCCAGTGGCTCAGCAGTAAAGAATCTGTCTGCCAATGCAGGAGATGTGAACAGGATGATCCCTTGGAGAAAAAGTGGCAACCTACTCCAGTATTCTTGCCTGGAAAATCCCATGGACAGAGGAGCCTGGTATGTCATGGGGTTACAGTCCATGGGGTTACAAAAGAGTCGGACACAACTTAGGGACTAAACAACCTCCTTGCTTTTCCTAATCACTGGACAGATGAGGGTCTTTACTAATATGACTTTTTTTTCATGGTTATGACCATGATTCTAATTTTTACTGTAATTTTTAAAAGTTATTTGCTGAATGTAGCATACATATTTCTAGGGAAATATTATTTCTGGCCAAACAGGATCAAAGATGAACCGTATTTGTGATTACAATTCAAAATCATATGGCTTATTTTTTTTTAAGCTTAATGTATGTATTTGGCTGTGCTGGGTCTCACTGCTGCTCGGGCTGCTCTCTAGTTGCAGCGTGTGGGCTCAGTAGTTTCACCCCTGGGCTCTAGAGCACAGGGTCAGTAGTTGTGACACACAGGTTTTCTTGCTCCGTGACATGTGGGATCTTCCTGAATCAGGGATCGAACCCATGTCTCTTGCACTGGCAGGCGGATTCTTTACCCCTGAGCCACCAGGGAAGCCTTCACATTGCCTTTTGAAGTATACACATTCATATTCTAAATTAAATAGTCTTACAGACATGAAACAGTGGAGTCTAAGTGTCATCAAATCCTCCTCCTGCTCCTAATTCCTAAGCTTGTAAAGTAATGCATATAGAATACCATTTTTACATATGAAAAATAGAAGGTCAGTGCAGCCTGAGAGGTTTGGGAGGGTTGGGTTTTTTCATCATTACATTAGGTAGAATGATGGCAGTAACACTGGACTGGCATATAAAGGACCTGGCAACTAGCTGTAGCTCTGTTACTACCTTGTTGACTTACATGTACTGAACTTGGGCCCATTTTTCCATCTAAAAAGTGAGTGGGTTGTAGAGAGTCTGTGAAATTCTGCCTTGATCTAACAATGGAGGGAGGATATGAGTAATGCTGTGGAAAAATAGTTTCTTCCTTCCCTTTGAACAGTGCATACAAGGAAAAAACAAGAAGGCATGGGGGAGACAGAGAAAGAGAAACAGGATCAAAAGGAAGTTCAGCTACAGAGCTAAAGTGGCAAGAATGATGGGGTCATGGCACACAAATGGAGCCAGCAGAAGAGGTAGAATCACTGAGAAATCTTTCTCACCGCCCCGGAGACTGACCTTTCAGTTCGTGAATTTTGCTCAAGTTCTGTTCATCCTTGCCCCAGCTGTCACACTTCCTCCTGGTTACCGTCCCTTGCTTATGCTTGCCTATTTTATTTGGAAGCAAAGAGCAGTAACCTACAGACTGATCACTCCCTGTCCTCAACAGTGTTAGAAAGAAAGGCAGAGCGAGTTTCTGTCTTCCGTGCACACGGTCTGATTCCCTCAGATCTATTCTGGGGCATCGGTGTCTGTGTTTATTTTCATGGCTGGAACTAAGCGATTTGTAGAAGGTCCCGCAGCAGGTTAATGATGGGGCCCCGGTGAGCATGGACAGCTGCTGAATTGTCAGTGTGGGCCCCGGGCTGCCGGGCTATGAGGCTGCTCCACACAGTGTGCGAATCACACTCTTGTCAATCGCAGGCAACTTCTGGTGCCCAGGGTTGTGAACAAGCTTTCTCAAACGTAACAAGTCTGAGAGAGTCTGAATACCAACTTTGAAAACTACCACGTATCTCTTTCAGTTCTAAACAAGGACGTTTTATAGGATAGTAAACTGGTATTGTCAGTGTCGGAGGGGAGAGGCAACTTCCAACAAACATGACATTTCATTCAAGCTCTTCAGTTACAGATGTGGTCTTATTTTTATAGATAATAAAGGGAAATTACTCTAGAAATTAATTCATTTCTCAGAGCCACTGCTGCTGCTGCTGCTGAGTCGCTTCAGTTGTATCCGACTCTGTGCGACCCCATAGACGGCAGCCCACCAGGCTCTGCCATCCCTGGGATTCTCCAGGCAAGAACACTGGAGTGGGTTGCCATTTCCTTCTCCAATGCATGAAAGTGAAAAGTGAAAGTGAAGTTGCTCAGTTGTGTCCAACTCTTAGCGACCCCATGGACTGCAGCCTACCAGGCTCCTCCACCCATGGGTTTTCTAGGCAAGAGTACTGGAGTGGGGTGCCATTGCCTTCTCCATCAGAGCCACGAGCCAGCATCTAATTTTTGTTTAGTTTTTTTTCCTGATATTTTCAATGGCTTCATATATGCCATCTCCTTCTTATCTCATTCAGATTATCAATTAAAAGTAATCTTTAATAATATTATATGTATTCTGCTATATTTCAGTGCTAAACAGTTCATAAAGGTAAATTTTTGTCAAAGGGTCAAAATTATCCTTTGGAAGCTGGATAAGAACCCAAGGAAGCATTGTCATTTGAGTTCAAAATAATAATAATTTTCTAATCCCACAATTTCCTTTAGAAAAAAAGGAATGTGTAAATATTATTATGATGATGTTCTGGAAAGGCAGAAGTTATAACTCCCATGAGAAGTAAAACCATCTTGTAATTAGCTTTTATTACCCACTTACCTTTCAGTTCAGTTCAGTTGTATCATTAATGCTTTGCTGACTAAGGTCCGTCAAGTCAAGGCTATGGTTTTTCCAGTGGTCATGTATGGATGTGAGAGTTGGAGTGTGAAGAAGACTGAACACCGAAGAATTGATGCTTTTGAACTGTGGTGTTGGAGAAGACTCTTGAGAGTCCCTTGGACTGCAAGGAGGTCCAACCAGTCCATTCTGAAGATCAGCTCTGGGATTTCTTTGGAAGGAATGATGCTAAAGCTGAAGCTCCAGTACTTTGGCCACCTCATGTGAAGAGTTGACTCATTGGAAAAGACTCTGATGCTGGGAGGGATTGGGGGCAGGGGAGAAGGGGACGACCGAGGATGAGATGGCTGGATGGCATCACTGACTCGATGGACGTGAGTCTGAGTGAACTCCGGGAGTTGGTGATGGACAGGGAGATCTGGTGTGCTGTGATTCATGGAGTCGAAACGAGTCAGACACGACTGAGCGACTGAACTGAACTGAACTGAACTGAATGCTCTTAAATAATGCAACAGCTTTCTTCCAGCTGCTCATTTCTAATTGAATCTTTTTTTAACTTTTATTAAAAATCAGATTCATTTTCTAAACAGATTGATTTTGGTGTGTGAATTTTACACCAGCAAATGTGGCATACATTTTAAAGTCATGTACCAACTGGAAAATGATCATTTCAGAGATGGTATATTGAAAAATTTGTATGCCCAAATGTCTCAGTCTCAATAGAAATACTGAATGTAGAAATCCAACTCAACATCCAGCCCTGTCACCAGCCTCCAAAGAGTTTGGCCACCTCATGCGAAGAGTTGACTCATGGGAAAAGACTCTGATGCTGGGAGGGATTGGGGGCAGGAGGAGAAGGGGATGACAGAGGATGAGATGGCTGGATGGCATCACTGACTCCATGGACATGATTTTGGGTGAACTCCGGGAGTTGGTGATGGACAGGGAGGCCTGGCGTGCTGCAATTCATGGGGTCGCAAAGAGTTGGACACGACTGAGTGACTGAACTGAACTGATATTTGTGTCTTCATACCCTCCATTTTCACACAGCTGTCTTCAAATATTGTTGGTGGTTGATTGATCTGGTTTTCATTGTTGAAGTTCAATTGAAAGTTTCAGAAATGTAATGAAGTTTGGCATCAAAGGTGAAGTCGCTCAGTCGTGTCCAACTCTTTGCGACCCCATGGACTGTGACCTATTAGGCTTCTCCATCCATGAGATTCTCCAGGCAAGAATACTGGAGTGGATTGCCATTTCCTTCTCCAGGGGATCTTCCTGACCCAGGGATCAAACCCAGGTCTCCCACATTGGAGGCAGATGCTTTAACCCCTGAGCCACCAGGGAAAACTTAAATGAATTGAGTATTTAAAAATGCCCTTCTTGGTGGAGTCTACAGGATTGGAATCTAGGGGGTTTCTGGGTGTTGCCGTAGGGGTACAACAGAACAAGGATGTTGGCTGTGTCAGGGGCAGAGGAAGAGGAGGAGTCATGGACCGCCAAAATCCAAGAAAAAGAATGGGGTTCAAGTTGTTCCCTACAGAAGAGGAGATTAAATCTTATGGTCAGAAAAGGAGGAAGCTGGACAAGTGCAGCATGGGCATTTCAAGGTGAACACACACAGTGACCTTGCAGTCGTGGGGGCGGTGTAAGACGAAGGAAACTTTTGGCTGATCACAAGGAAAAATCAGTGAGGTAAATCAATTGTGGTACTCTGTGATCAGGGGCTTCCTAGGTGGAGCTAATGGTAAAGAACCTGCCTACTAATGCAGGAGACCTGGCTTCGGTCCCTGGGTTGGGAAGATCCCCAGGAGGAGGGCATGGCAACCCACTCCAATATTCTCGCCTGGAGAATCCCCATGGACAGAGGAGCCTGGTGGGTTACAATCCATGGGGTCGAAAAGAGTCGGACACAACTGAAGCGACTGAGCTTACACCTACCTGATCAAATGAGGAGGATGGGTATGAGCACTTATTGGCAATTCTTGGAAATAATTTGGCAATGGGTTGTAGATTTGTAATTAAATGAAAATTGGAAATATTGCTTGGTTATTATCGCCATGTTGGTTACCTATTGAAAAGATATGCAGATCTTGCCAGTGTCTGGTTTTTTTTGGCCTTGAGGCATGCAGGATGTTAGTTCCATGACCAGGATTGAACCTGTGTCCCCTGCAGTGGAATTTCAGAGTCCTAACCACTGAACTGCCAGGGAAGTCCTGGCAATGTCCTTTTAGATTGGTGCATGAAGAAGAGGGACTGCGAATTCAGCTCTTGCCCTCACTTTAGGGCTATTTCTATGTTGCCACTCGAGGATGGAGTTTGGATTCTGAGTAATAGCCATCAATGAGTAATCAGTTAGCAAAGTTTCAGTGATTCTCTACTCATCATTGGCTTCACTTTTAGGGGCTAGAGACCAATCAAAATGGTAGTATTTTTCCTGAGTAAGCCTTCATTGTAACCATGTACCAGCAAATTATTTGGCAGTCAGGGATCATAGAGAGAAAAGCTGGAATTTGGAAGCCAAGCCAGTTACAGAGGCAAGAATAAGCTAATTAATGTCTGTGTGCGTGGGTGTGTATGTCTGTGTGTGTGTGTGTTAGTTGCTTGGTCATTCCGACCCTTTGTGACCCCACGGACTGTAACCCGCCAGGCTCCTAGGACCTTCCAATTTGGAAGGGCACCATTGAAATTGTGCCTGAATCTTTACTTTGAGTATAGAATTTAGTTAAATGAGTTTCTGTTAAATAAGGGGGCCTATACTACATTGCTATTGCTATTGTTGTTGAGTCGCTTCAGTCGCGTCCAGCCCTGTGCGACCCCATAGATGGCAGCCCACCAGGCTCCCCTGTCCCTGGGGTTCTCCAGGCAAGAACACTGGAGTGGGTTGCCATTTCCTTCTCCACTGCACGAAAGTGAAAAGTGAAAGGGAAGTCACTCAGTCATGTCTGACTCTTAGTGACCCCATAGACGGCAGCCCACCAGGCTCCCCCGTCGCTGGGGTTCTCCAGGCAAGAACACTGGAGTGGGTTGCCATTGCCTCTTCCACTGCATGAAAGTGAAAAGTGAAAGGGAAGTCGCTCAGTCGTGTCTGACTCTTAGTGACCCCATGGACTGCAGCCTACCAGGATCCTCCGTCCATGGGATTTTCCAGGCAAGAGTACTGGAGCGGGGTGCCATCGCCTTCTCTACAGTACGTTACCATTACTGTATTTCCTTCTACTTCCATCACCTGAATTTATGAAGCCCACCAGAACTTCGGCACTTCTTTGGCACATCATTCTCCTGAGAAAATGAACACGAAGCACAGGGACTCAACCCGAAGGACTACTTGAGGCTGAGATTAGAAACCACGTTACCTCCTCTATTCACAGCCATACTGCATACAGTACACAGTGTTCAAAATAGGAACAGTTCCAGCTGTGGCCAAGAAAACTCAAAACCAGCAGACAAGCCCCCTACCCATGGTAACCTATTTATTACCTTCCCACACATAAGGTCTGAACTATATTGCTCCACCAGTCATTCTTTAACCCAGCAGTAGAATAGAAACAGGCTTCCCAGGTGGCTCAGTGGTAAAGAATCTGCCTGCCCAGCAGGAGATGGGGGTTCGATCCCTGGGTCAGGAAGATCCCCTAAGAAAGAAATGGCAACCCACTCCAGTACTCTTGCCCAGGAAATCCCATGGACAGAGGAGCCTGGTGGGCTACAGTCTGTGGAGTCGAAAAGAGTCAGACACGACTTAGTGACTAAACAACAACAAAGAATGGAAACAAACCCTAAAGTTGGTAGATTGTAAACAAACATTTTTTAAAATCCCATTTAATGTTTAATTTGATGTTGCTACCCCAAATAGAAAAAAAAGGTAACTTCTAAATTAACAGCAATAGTGTGGCTTTTCTCTGAAGCTACTCTGAAGAAGCAAAACACTTTAATTAGCATTCACACAATAGGACTTAATTTATATAAACATGCCACTGGAACAACTTTTCTGGATAAAATTATGGCAGCTGTGAAATTTAAAAACTACTGGGAGCAAGTGAAATACTATACTATGTTTCATGAGAAATTGGCGCCCTCTTTGGGATAAAGAGTGTTAAGACAGTTCAATGAGAGCTTTAAAATGCAGTCAATGGCTTAAAAATAAACACAGTTTTGTTTTAAAGATCGTGGGAAAAGAGAAGAAAGAACAGATGTGAGAGACATTGCAAAGACCACACTAATGGGGCTGGAAGGCAAGATTTGCAACCGCAAGGCAAAAATGGTCATCTAGACGACCCAGAATTATAGATTTTCTGATAATACTACTACTTTAATTATAATAACTACAATTATTACTGTGAATCCAGCATTGTACAAAGTGCTTTATACAGAGATCAGTCTGTGAAGAACTGGGAATATATTTGGTTTCAATTCTTCAACACTTTAACATAAATAGTTCTTCAAAAAAAAAAATTAAAAGACCATCACTGACTTGATGGACGTGAGTCTGAGTGAACTCCGGCAGTTGGTGATGGACAGGGAGGCCTGGCGTGCTGCAGTTCATGGGGTCACAAAGAGTCGGACACGACTGAGCGACTGAACTGAACTGAACTGAATGAAAGAGGAGAGTAAAAAAGTTGGCTTAAAGCTCAACATTCAGAAAACGAAGATCATGGCTCCAGTTCCATCACTTCATGGCAAATAGATGGGGAAACAGTGGACACAGTGTCAGACTTTATTTTGGGGGGGCTCCAAAATCACTGCAGATGGTGATTGCAGCCATGAAATTAAAAGATGCTTACTCTTTGAAAGGAAAATTATGACCAACCTAGACAGCATATTGAAAAGCAGAGACATTACTTTGCCAACAAAGGTCTGTCTAGTCAAGGCTATGGTTTTTCCAGTGGTCATGTATGGATGTGAGAGTTGGACTGTGAAGAAAGCTGAGCACCAAAGAATTGATGCTTATGAACTGTGGTGTTGGAGAAGACTCTTGAGAGTCCCTTGGACTGCAAGGAGATCCAACCAGTCCATTCTAAAGATCAGTCCTGTGTGTTCTTTGGAAGGAATGATGCTAAAGCTGAAATTCCAATATTTTGGCCACCTCAGGCGAAGAGTTGACTCATTGGAAAAGACTCTGATGCTGGGAGGGATTGGAGGCAGGAGGAGAAGGGGACGATAGAGGATGAGATGGCTGGATGGCATCACTGACTCAATGGGCATAAGTCTGAGTGAACTCCAGGAGTTGGTGATGGACAGGGAGGCTTGGTGTGCTGCAGCTCATGGGACTGCAAAGAGTCGGCCACAACTGAGCGACTGAACTGAACCAAACTGAATGCTGGGAAAGATTGAGGGCATGAGGAGAAGGGGGAGACAGAAGGTAAGATGGTTGGATGGCATCACCAATTCAATAGACATGAACTTGGGCAAACTCTGGGAGATGGTGAGGAACAGGGAGGCCTGCCATGCTGCAGTCCGTGTGGTCTCAATGAGTCAGACACGACTGAGCGACTAAACAACAGCAATGATTCATAAGTTCAACAGGAATATAGTGAAACAGGGGTGGACTGGTTGGCCTCTACAGCGTCCCTTCCAGCCTAAGATTCTCTGATTCTACAAACATTTTCCTTCTTTTGATTTAGAAATATTTTATTGAACTTATATTATTAACAAGCTACCCTGGCAGTAGATTCATATGGAATATCAATGTGTGTGTGTGTGTGTGTGTGTGTGTGTGTGTTTCTTTCCTATTGAGGGAAAACAATTCAACAAAACCAGCATTTTTCTATGTGTTTTCCTGTGTAACCTTCTATGTAATAGATAGCTGGGGATATGACTGGAATGGAAAAGAAGATATGGTTTATCTGTCATGGCGTGTAAAATCAGTAGAGGAGACAGACACTCCTCAGACAATCCCTGCAGTGACCGTAGGATTATGAGATGAGCCAGTGCCCTGGAATAAAGGACTACTGTCCTCTGAAGCCGGAGAAGGCGATGGCACCCCACTCCAGTACTCTTGCCTGGAAAATCCCATGGACAGAGGAACCTGGTGGACTGCAGCCCATGGGGTCGCTAAGACTTGGACATGACTGAGCGACTTCACTTTCACTTTTCACTTTCATGCATTGGAGACAGAAATGGCAACCCACTCCAGTGTTCTTGCCTGGAGAATCCCAGGGACGGGAGAGCCTGGTGGGCTACTGTCTATGGGGTTGCAGAGAGTCAAACACGACTAAAGCGACTTAGCAGCAGCAGTCCTCTGAAGCCATGTAACAAAGGACTTGTTCTGTGCTCTGGGTGAAGGAGAACCGCCCTGAGGAAATGGGCTGGTGCCAGGTTTCATGAAGGACGAGGAACACTCCTGTGTGGAGTAGGAGGAGAGCGCTGTCTATGGAGCCAGCAGTCTGTGTAGAGCCTGTGGCAGGAGGGAGGCAGAGTGAGACCAGCGTGGAGGGGCTAGCCGAGCTGGGCCTGGCTGCCTGTGCTGCTGGGCCTTGAAGACGTTGCTAGGCATTTGGGTATTTATCCTTTACCTATGGTGCCTCAGGGTTTTCTTGGTAGCTCAGCAGGTAAAGAATTTGCCTGCAATGCAGGATTTGATTGCTGGGTCAGGAAGATCCCCTGGAGAAGGGCTAGACTACCCACTCTGGTTTTCTTGGGCTTCCCTGGTGGCTCAGCTGGTAAAGAATCCACCTGCAATGTGGGAGACCTGGGTTTGAGCCTGGGTTGAGAAGATTCCCTGGAGAAGGGAAAGGCTACCCATTCCAGTATTCTGGCCTGGAGAATTTCATGGACTGTGTAGTCCATGGACTCACAAAGAGTCAGACAGGACTAAGCAACTGTTTCTTCTCTTTGTTCTTCTATGGTGCTTTAAGGACTGAACTTTGCTGAGTTTTTCAGAGCTGCCCAGTGAGAGTATGGCCCCTGCAGGTAAGGCCTAGGACTTCCCAGCCTTCACGTCCTACAGGGTATGCAAGTAGTGAATGCTCTTTTTTTGTTTTGTTTAGTTGCTCAGTCGTGTCTGACTCTTTGTGACCCCTTGGACTGTAGCCTGCCAGGCTCCTCTGTCTATGGGATTTCCCAGGCAAGAATACTGGAGTGGGTTGCCATTTCCTTCTCCAGGGGATCTTCCCAACCCAGGGATCAAACCTGAGTCTCCTGGAGGCAGGTTCCTCACCACTAAGCCACATGGGAAGCTGGGGAACCTTCTGCATTTGGATGTAATCTGTTGCTCATTTGCTCTCATTGCAATAAATTAGTCTTGTGGATAAGGAGTACTCATCACATATCGAAGCTATGACACTTCTGATCTAAGCTAAATAAGGACAAAAATCCCTCCTCCTCTCAGACAGAAGGAGCTGGGATGAAAATCAGGGAATATGACCCCAAACCCCTCCTTCCTTGGTGAATATTCCACCCCTTCAAACCCACTCCAGTACTCTTGCCTGGAAACTCCCATGGATGGAGGAGCCTGGTGGGCTGCAGTCCATGGGGTCGCTAAGAGTCAGACACGACTGAGTGACTTCCTTTTCACTTTAAACTTTCATGCATTGGAGAAGGAGATGGCAACCCACTCCAGTGTTCTCGCCTAGAGAATCCCAGGAACGGAGGAGCCTCATGGGCTGCTGTCTATGGGGTCACACAGAGTTGGACACGACTGAAGCGACTTAGCAGAAGCAGCAGCAGCAGCTTAACAAGCTTGCCAAAGAAACCCAGGGTAGCAGCTTCTCACCCTTCTGCCCATCTTCCTCTGAGAGTGTATTCTTGCTTAAATAAATTCTCACTTTACTTTGTTAACCTCCCTGTTTCATCTCTGTATTCTTTCTAAAATGAAGAAAAACCTTAAATTCACCAGGAACATTTTCATATTGGTCATTAAATATACTGAAATCCTCATCTGAAAATGAAAACGGCCTTAGAATGCAAAATAAAGAACTAGGTTACCCCTGTTATATTCTAATTTGAAGTTCACCATATTTTAATATGTAATCGAGATGATCATTTTTCACTTACCATAAGAGTAAAGTGGTTGAAGGGCAAGGGATGTTTCTAGGAATTTAGTATATGAACTTAGATAAGCGATTTTCTCTATTTTCTATTTTTAAAGAAAGAAATGTATGAAGGAAAACGATGTATGGGGATGGATGTTAACTAGATGTATTACGGACTTCATTTACAATGTATACAAATATCGAGTCATTATGTCAAGCATCTGAAACTATTATACCTCAACAAAAAAGAAAAATAGAAAGTAATTCTTTGTTCCTATTACAATGAGATATTGGGCTCCCCAGGTAGCTCAGTGGTAAAGAATCTGCCTACAATGCAGGAGACGCAAGAGACCAGGGTTTGATTCCTGGGTCGGAAAGATCCCCTAGAGAAAGAAATGGCAACCCGCCACAGTATTATTGCCTGGAAAATCCCATGGACAGAGGAAACTGGTGGGCTACAGTTCATGGGGTAGCAAAGGACACGATTGAGCATGCACGCACTGTTAAGACAGTGAGTTCAGGGAAACAACTGCAGTGAATCATATAGATAGAATAGTCAGAAATAAATAGTATGAGATAGTTGAGACATACAAGCTGTTTTCATTGAACATCCGTGTGGCAGGCATTCTCCTTTGTGTAAAAGGGTGTAACGAGTGTATGAACTTGTAAGCTCCCCTTTACGTGAGAAGACAGAGACATGTTGTTCCTTCAGAGAGGGAACACAGATGTCAGTCTTTCTTGGCAGCCTCTACCCAGCTTGCCAACCCAGGTGGATTGCCTGCCCTCAACTCCGGTAATGCAATAGCCTCTTTCCTTCCGGTAAGGATTGCCTGACCACTGACACCCTGCCCTGTGTCTTTGTCTCATGTCACTCATAAATATTGTGGTTTAAGCACAAATAATTTTAACATCCCTCACATCCCAAAATAAACAGCAGCTCTGGAAATGTCACAGGGCCTTCATTGCACAGGAAGTGAATTTAAATAACTCAGGGGAGATTGTGGAAACTTTCTGATGCTCCCCGCCTCCCTCCAGTTTTCAAGAACAAACAAATATAAGTGCTTGGAAATAACACACTTTCTAGTTGATGTGAATGGACATTAAAAATCATTATATGAATATGGCCTGTCGTTTTGTATATGAAATTTATGTATCTTTTTTTAAGTGTAACGAACTCAGTGTTTTAAATAATGCAAGTGACCTTCCATAACAGTTAGAGTGGATTTGACTCTAGGATAATTTACAATGTTTTCCTCACCATAATTATCAAAAACAGTACCAAATGATCAGATCTAATCAGTTAGTTTTAAGGGACAGCTATCTCTTGCTAAACCAAAAAACAACAATGTTAAACCCAAAACTATTTGCAACAAAAAATAACAAAATCAGAATCCCAACTGTATCTATTATTAGTATATGAGCCCTGGGTATGATCAGCGATTTTTTTCACACTTCATGCAGAGAAGTAGAAAAAGAAAAAAGATTTTCAGTGTCCTCCAAAAGAGCTTTCAGGGCATGGAAAAGGGCCACGTGTGCATAAATGCTGCTTCACGAAGCCAAAAATAATAAAAGTTAAAGGAAAGTCAGGTGACTAAATTATTCCAGCCTGGAGGCAGGCTCAGTTAGAAGCTAGGAATTCCTCTGTGAAGGACTGGAGTTCCCAGTGCCCTTGATGGCAACAAAAATAAAATATTAATAAGGCTAATGTTTCCTTTTTTATGCAGAGAAGTAGAAAAAGAAAAAAGATTTTCAGTGTCCTCCAAAAGAGCTTTCAGGGCATGGAAAAGGGCCACGTGTGCATAAATGCTGCTTCACGAAGCCAAAAATAATAAAAGTTAAAGGAAAGTCAGGTGACTAAATTATTCCAGCCTGGAGGCAGGCTCAGTTAGAAGCTAGGAATTCCTCTGTGAAGGACTGGAGTTCCCAGTGCCCTTGATGGCAACAAAAATAAAATATTAATAAGGCTAATGTTTCCTTTTTTTCTTTTTTTATTTTAATTAATTTTTAGTTTTTAGTTTGTTTTGCTTTACAATACTGTATTCGTTTTGCTATACATTGACATGAATCAGCAAGGCTAATGTTTCCTAACAATTCCTTTCAAGTCCTGTTTTCTGTGAAACATGGCACATTCTTTGGACAGAAGGATGCTTCTCCAATTAATTGGAAATCTCACTTGCCATGGAAGAAAGATTTCATGAAATCTGATGGAAACATTCCCAATTACTGGAAAAGAAAGCACCTCTAACTTACTGGTTGAAGAAATAAATCCATAAGCAAAGCAAGAAGAGATTTTAATAGTATCTATTGAGTTTCCAGGTCTGTAACATGAAGATTGGGCTTCCCAGGTGGCTCAGTGGTAAAGAATCCTCCTGCAATGCAGGAGATGTGGGTTCGATCCCTGGGTCTGGAAGATCCCCAAGAGAAGGAAATGGTAACCCACAAGTATTCTTGCCTGGAGAGCCCCATGGACAGAAGAGTCTGGAGGGCCGTAGTCCATAGGGTTGCAAAGCGTCGGACATGACTGAGTGACTGAACCTACTGAGATTAAAGGAAATCTTTGGAGATTCATCTCTTACTGGAACAGAACTCCCTGCTTTGTATAAAGTAATAGGAACTGGCTGAAGCATTTATGCCTAATGATAATTTTCATATGGACCCTGACCACTAAGAGGTCAAGATGGCAGCTCGCAGGAATTAAGCACAAGTAAGTACCATGACGTAACCAAGAGGCAGTGACAGTTTGTTAAAGTTCTATAGTATGAGTAATTCTTGGTTTCTTACCTCATAAAAATGGATGGTGGTGTTTAAATTCCAAGGCAATTGTTGTAGCATTAAAATAAGTATGTTTTGGAACTTAGAGAAGTAATGTTGCAGTTTAATTTTACAAAATATATCCATAGAATTATTTCTAAGCCTAGCTTTCCTTTTAGTAGCCATTAGAGTAAGTAAGATGGAGAAGCAATGGCAACCCATTCCAGTACTCTTGCCTGGAAAATCCCATGGACGGAGGAGACTGGTAGGCTGTAGTCCATGGGGTCGCTAGGAATTGGACACGACTGAGGGACTTCACTTTCATTTTTCACTTTCATGCACTGGAGAAGGAAATGGCAACCCACTCCAGCATTCTTGCCTGGAGAATCCCAGGGACAGGGGAGCCTGGTGGGCTGCCGTCTCTGGGGTCGCACAGAGTCAGACACGACTGAAGAGACTTAGCAGCAGCAGCAGCAGAGTAAGTAAGAAGATAAACCTTTTGGAATCTCAACCTTATTAAATAACTTAATGCTTTAAAATAAAAATTTAATGCCTGCATTTGAGAACTTTTTGCCAATTCTTTAAAGATAAGAAAAATTAAATCGATTTACTGAAAAAAGGAAATTTACTAATGTTGGATATTCTATATATGCCAGACATTATGCTAAGGACTTTGTAAACATTATTAAATCTAATTCTCAAAACAACTCTGAGGCAAATAGCCCCATTTTACAGATGAGGAAACAAAAAATGAAACCACGATTCCGCTCCAGGTGCTTTCTTAGGTTAAAAGTCTACCATTCTTTCTATCATGCTAGTTGTTTTCATCACTGAAGAAATGCTTTGATTAAACTTTAATTTCTGGAAGGTTAATTTTTATGATAATTTCTGTAATAGTCCTCTTTTTGTTACCCTTCTTTTAAAATACACAAAAATGGATTTTGTTACTGTGGGGTCATTTCATATAAGATATATATTTAAATATTAAAAGTTGCTTAAATCATGTATATATAACATACCATATGGGAACTCTATTTTAATATAGAATATTTTGTGCAAAAATCTACCTACATGGGCTGAAAGCTTTTTTTATCTAGAATACAATCTGGTGTTACTTCTGATTTTATTCACACGATTGTGTCTATTATCAGGCCACACATGAATGCATGTTCATATATGCACATGTCCACACACACACACATTATTCTTCAAACTATATTTTGAGGGAAAGCAGAGGCATAATTACAACAAGTTTTTCTCTGCTCTTTAGATTTTCATCTGCTTATACTATCTGATTTTCATCGATGACTTTGTAGATGGTTCATGTATGATTCTCATTTACTTCCCATCTTAATCTGTAAGTTCTACCCCTCGCTGTCCTCTTCACCTAGACTCTCAGAGTATTTCACAGCACAGTACCTTAATTCACATGTAATGATATTATCTTCCACTGGCCCCTTTATAGTCTTAAAGCTCATCCAAGTGCCTCTGACAAAGAATTGTCCCCTGTGGCAGTATCGTATGCTGGAAAGGGTTACCAACTAAGAGCTAGGAAAACGGTAGCCTGAGTCAGAAGGCTGTTTCTGCCACTTATGACTGTATGGCCTTGGGTAGATTTCTTTACCTCTCTAGTCTCAGTTTCCACATCTGTAAAATGGAGCCATTTCCCATGCCTGCCTCCATGGCTATTAAGAAGATCTGGTGTGATAAATTGCTGCTGCTGCTGCTGCTTAATTCACATGTAATGATATTATCTTCCACTGGCCCCTTTATAGTCTTAAAGCTCATCCAAGTGCCTCTGACAAAGAATTGTCCCCTGTGGCAGTATCGTATGCTGGAAAGGGTTACCAACTAAGAGCTAGGAAAACGGTAGCCTGAGTCAGAAGGCTGTTTCTGCCACTTATGACTGTATGGCCTTGGGTAGATTTCTTTACCTCTCTAGTCTCAGTTTCCACATCTGTAAAATGGAGCCATTTCCCATGCCTGCCTCCATGGCTATTAAGAAGATCTGGTGTGATAAATTGCTGCTGCTGCTGCTGCTAAGTCACTTCAGTCGTGTCTGACTCTGTGTGACCCCAGAGACGGCAGCCCACTAGGCTCCCCTGTCCCTGGGATTCACTAGGCAAGAACACTGGAGTGGGTTGCCATTTCCTTCTCCAATGCATGAAAGTGAAAAGTGAAAGGGAAGTCGCTGAGTCGTGTCCTACTCTTTGCGACCCCGAGGACTGCAGCCCACCAGGCTTCTCCGTCCATGGGAGTTTCCAGGCAAGAGTACTGGAGCTAACTGCAGTGAAACCTGCCATATCAATTCTCCCCCATTACAAAATGAATAGACCTTAAACACTCATGCTGCTGCTTAAAGCTTGCAGCGTAGGTGTGATGGCTGCGGCAGCCATCCGGTAACCATAGGTGAGAGGAAGGCCCAGAGAGTCACAGAGGCCTGGCTTCTGCCTTTTCAAGCTTCCGGGCCAGTCCTGGGCCACCAACCTTCAGATTTCTTGCGTATGGAGAGAAAAAAGAAACGCCAGAGGTTGCAGACACCGTTTGCTGTGATTTCTGTTCTGTGCAAGAAGACTCAGTCTCCGCCTGAGACACTGAGCTCGGACGAGCTTGTGTTCGCCGGGGCTCTGTGCTAAGCACCTGGCAGACGTGCCCTGTGACCCCCAGGAGACTGAGATTAAGCAATGCACCCAGTCTCACATGGATCTGCCAGTGGATGTCACGTACTCGTGGCGGCCTCAACAATGGATTCAGTTATTTAATTATTGTCAGAAATATGATTCAGATCACACCCTAAACCAAAACATTTTTTATTCTGACCAACATCTCCTGACAGTTCTATAACTCTGTGTTACCTGGGCTCCATTTTGCGGTGACTCTGTCTTACATCTGTGTCATCAGGAAGTTGCTTTCCTGAAAATCAGACGTTCTGTGGGTGGCATTTTCCCTTCATGGTTGCCATTGGTAAGTCTAGGCTTTGTAAATGTTCCCATGTAAATGACTAGGGATATGATCTATGACAGAACTTTGGGGACTAGCTCATCAATTTTGGGGGGGTGGTGTTTGAGTGGAATTTGAGCCAACTCTGGGAGATGGTGAGGGACAGGGAAGCCTGGCATGCCGCAGTCCCTGAGGTTGCGAGGAGGTGACTGAACGACAACAAAGGGTGGATGCGAAAATGAGTGGTCTTGCCCTTAAAGGATTCTTTGTAAGGACGTGATAATGGTAAAGTAATGTGTTTACAACATTTTTTGAGTGCTAACTGTGTTCTTGGCATGATTCAAGTCACTTTACAACCACATCACTTACTCATTCTGTCCTCATAGCAATTCTGTGGCAGGTGATACAATAATCTCCATTTTTCAGGTGAGAAAACTGAAGCTAATGTGATGGAAAAGGAATTTGAACTCTGGAAGGCTGACTCTAGAAACACAGTTGTTCTCAATATCTGAAAGAGATTGGTTTCAGGACCCACGCAGATACAAAACCCAAGGACGCTCAACACCCATATAAAATGGTGTCGTATTTGCATATAACCTATGCACATCCTCCAGTATACTTTATAGGATCTCAAGATTACTTATAATACTTAATACAGTGTAAATACCACGTAAATAGTTGTAAATACCACGTAAATAGTTGTAAATACAACTATGTACATACTATGTAAATGGTTTCTGGCATGCAGCAAATTCAAGTTTTGCTTTTTAGAACTTTCTGAAATTGTTTTTTAATATTCTCAATCTGAGATTGGTATAATCCACAGATGCAGAATCCATGGATATGGAGGGCCAGCTGTCTGTCTGTCAAATAAGAATATTCATTGATTATCAAAGCTTACACTCTATCTCTTAATTGGTAATATGGTATTCAGTTCAGTTCAGTCGCTCAGTCGTGTCCGACTCTTTGCAACCCCATGAACCGCAGCATGCCAGGCCTCCCTGTCCATCACCAACTCCTGGAGTTCATCCATGTCCATGTCCATTGAGTTGGTGATGCCATCCAACCATCTCATCCCCTGTCGTCCCCTTCTCCTCCTGCCCTCAATCTTTCCCAGCATCAGGGTCTTTTCCAATGAGTCAGCTCTTCGCATCAGGTGGCCAAAGTGTTGGAATTTCAGCTTCAGCATCAGTCCTTCCAGTGAATATTCAGGACTGATTTCCTTTAGGATGGACTGGTTGGATCTCCTTGCAGTCCAAGGGACTCTCAAGAGTCTTTTCCAACACCACAGTTCAAAAGCATCAATTCTTCAGCACTCAGCTTTCTTTATAGTCCAACTCTCACAGCCATACATAACCACTGGGAAAACCATAGCCTTGACTAGACGGACCTTTGTTGGCAAAGTAATGTCTCTGCTTTTGAATATACTATCTAGGTTGGTCATAACTTTCCTTTCAAGGAGTAAGCATCTTTTAATTTCATGGCTGCAGTCACCATCTGCAGTGATTTTGGAGCCCCCCAAAATAAAGTCTGACACTGTTTCTACTGTTTCCCCATCTATTTGCCATGAAGTGATGGGACCAGATGCCATGATCTTCGTTTTCTGAATGTTGAGCTTTAAGCCAACTTTTTCACTCTCCTCTTTCACTTTCATCAAGAGGCTTTTTAGCTCCTCTTCACTTTCTGCCATAAGGGTGGTGTCATCTGCATATCTGAGGTTATTGATATTTCTCCCAGCAATCTTGATTCCAGCTTGTGCTTCCTCCAGCCCAGCATTTCTCATGATGTACTCTGCATGGAAGTTAAATAAGCAGGGTGACAATATACAGCCTTGAGGTATCCCTTTTCCTATTTGGAACCAGTCTGTTGTTTCATGTCCAGTTCTACTGTTGCTTCCTGACCTGCATACAGGTTTCTCAAGAGGCATGTCAGGTGGTCTGGTATTCCCATCTCTTTCCGAATTTTCCATAGTTCGTTGTGATCCACACAGTCAAAGGCTTTGGCATAGTCAATAAAGCAGAAAGAGATATTTTTCTGGAACTCTGTTGCTTTTTTGATGATCCATCGGATGTTGGCAATTTGATATAACTACACTTAAATCCCATTAGAAAACTCTTGCTTCAGATTGTAATTGTGGTGTCAGGATAGAACATTCATTGCCAATTTTGTGAAGAATGTTAAGTGTATTTATATTCTTGGTTCACATCAGCATTATCATTTGGGTCCACGTTGCTTTGGTTCCATTTAGAACTGACTTTAGTATGCTTTGCGTGCATGCTGTCACTTCAGTCCTGTCTGACTCTGTGCAACCCTATAGACTGTAGCCTGCCAGGCTCTTCTGTCCATGGGATTCTCCAGGCAAGAATACTGGAGCGGGTTGCCATGCCCTTCTCCAGAGAATCTTCCCCACCCAGGGATTGAATGCATATCTCCTGTGGCTCCTGCATTGCAGGCAAATTCTTTACTGCTGAGCCACCAGGGAAGCCTTTTGCCATGCTTTGGCATTTAGCAATTAGGTTGTGCTGAGGGTAGGAGAAAGTTTTACAGATCTTGTGTGTTTACTATAATGACTTTGTTGGAAATGTTTTCTGCTCCACCATATAATATCATTAGATAATAAACAGTTCAGCACAATCTGGCCAAAGCAAAATTGGAAATTACTGGCTCATGGAATTGAAAAGTCTAAATTTGCTTCAATGATGGTTAGATCCATGCACAGAAGATGTCAGCAGGATTTACTTTCTCTCATTCCATCTTGACCCAATTCTCAGATAAGCTCTGCTCTTGAGATCTCTCAATAGCTTCAGTGGCAGCTCCGGGACTCACACTTTCTCATGTTCAGGTTCAGAATCTCTTTCCAGATGTCCACGTGGTCTGACTGGGTCCAGATTAGCTCTGATTAGGTCAATGCTTATCTCTGAACCAATCCCTGTAGCCAAATGCAGTGCATGCAATGGTCTTGTCTGAGTCTCTATTCAACCTCTGGTCAAGGGGGAGGTTGGAGTCAAATCCAGAAGATGCACGTAGGTCATGGGTGAGTAGAAGATGGCACTCCGAGAGGAAAATTATGTTTAGTTTTCAGAGTAAGAGTGGATGGGCGCCAGGCAGCAAAACCATCACACTCCACTATGGTCCTCTTTACATATTTGTGGGAGAAACTCTGGTGGGATTTTATTTTATGGACTTTATGATTATCGTGCCTGATTATGTTCACCATATGGTAAGAAGGAGACTTGAGATTCTATTTGCTGACCATCTCCAATAACTGGCAAAGACCATGGCATGCAGGCTGTAAGCTTTATTTCATATTCCTAATATTTAGGAACAAACATTCTTACATTTCTTGCCTCATCTATTCATGCTTTCTTTTATATTATATATTTTATAAGCTGCTTTGGAAAGAGGAAGCATGTAAAGACTTTAAAATGTGATTTTGAATATTGGGTATGTTCAAACTGTCTAAATGTCTAAGCTAAGGTTCCTAATATCTTCACAGGAAAGGTTAGCACAGTTATGAATATTATACATATTTATAACTTTATGAGGAAAAAATAGTGTATTTTAGTCTCTGCCTAGATCAATTATTCTCTACTTGTCTCATTAATAATTTTCTATAATTTTTAATCTTTTAAGATTCAATTTAACTATTAACTCTTCCTCCATGATTCCATCTTCTTCCATCACCAGATCCTCAAGGTCAGTATGTGTTCATGCCTTCATGCTCCTATTATTTGTTTGTCTCTGGAAAGAGATCTCAGAGAGCAAGGGCTGCCACATTCCTGTCTGCACCTCCAGCTCCTAGCATAGTACAGGAGGAAATGCTCAGTAAAAGTTCACTGGGCTTTCCTGGTGGTCCAGTGGTTGAGAATTCGCCTGCCAATGCAGGGGCCATGGGTTCGACCCCTGGGCTGGGAAGATCTCCCAAGCCAGAGGCAGCTCAGCCCATGCACCACAACTGCTAAGCCTGCATGCTACAACTACTGAAGCCCGGGCACCCAGAGCCCGTGCTGCCCAACAGGAGAAGCCACTGCGGTGAAAAGGCCACACCCCACAGCAAAGAGCAGCTCCCTCTCGCTGCAACTAGAGAAAGCCAACTCACATCCGAGGAGGCCCAGCACAAAGATAAGCAGATAAAGTTCATGAGAAAAAAGGAAGAAAGAAAGGTGGAAAAGAAGGAAGGGAGGGAGGGAGGAAGGGAGAAAATGATCTTTTAACCTAGAGAATGGTTTCATCACAAATGACTTTATGGATAAATATTGCCTGTGGTTAGTAGATGTGCTTAGCCAATTATCTGGCAGAAAGAAATCTCCCCCAAGCCCACCAAAAGTTCTGATTAATTTCTTAATTTGTATAGTAAAGGATTTATAACATACGGATGAAGACCGCAAGAGACAGTCTTCTCCTTGGTGCCCTATGCACACCCAGACACCCGAAGTTGCTTTCTCAGTGTGTTTTGTTGCCACTCCCAAAGGGGTTCTTGAGATTGGCAGAGGGATAGGATCTCTGTATAGTCTTTGTTTGCCTAATAATAGAGGTTTTAAGGGTTTTTGGAAATTGGTTTTCTTTGGGAATCACTTGTTTCCCATTTACTGGTAAATATTTTTGGTAAAAACATTATTCTCTTTTATTTCAGAAGAAGTTAAAAATAAAAGAACTTGAGAGCATTAACAAAATAATGGGCTCCCCAAACACAATCATTCATTTGAAGGTGTGTCTACTGTAAACACAAGCCTGAAGGCTGTTGTGCCTTCTCCACGAATCCTTTCTGCCTCAAGCTATGATGGTCAAAGATCTCAGAGAGTTGCACTTGCATTCTCTATTGTTCATTTATTCAGTAACTCTTTGCGACCCCATGGACTGCAGCACGCCAGGTTTCCTCATCCTTCACCATCTCCCAGAGTTTGCTCAAACTATGTTCATTAAGTTGGTGATGCCGTCCAACCATCTCATCTCTGTCATCCCCTTCTCCTGCCTTGAATCTTTCCCAGCATCAGGGTCTTTTCCAATGAGTTGACTCTTCACATCAAATTGGAACTTCAGCTTCAGCATCAGTTCTTCCAATGAATAGTCAGGATTGATTTCCTTTAGGATGGACTGGTTGGATCTCGGGCACTTGCATGTTATTTCCTATATTTTTATGATGCTGTTTAATCTATCTGAAGATTTAGAGTGTAATGATCCTGTACGGATATCATGATAATGGGCCAACTGATACAGGTGAGAAATACTCTATTACTGTGAAGTTCTAGTTCTTTCTCACTGTTTAGTCAACATACATTTATAGCAACTATTTATTTGGCTATTTTAACACATTATATAAAATGGACCTTCATTTTATTTTTTAGATTAATTTTTATTGGAGTGTAGTTGCTTTATAATGTGTTAGTTTCTACTGCACAGCAAAATGAATCAGACACACATACAGATACATTGCTTCCCTTTTGGACTTCCTTCCCATTCAGTCCATTAAGTAGAGTTCCCTGTGCCATACAGTATGTTCTCATTAATGACCTATTTTATATACAGTATCAATAGTATATATATCTCCCAATTCCTCCCACCTCCCTCCCTTTCTCCCACGGTATCCATCAAATCTTCATTAAAAAAGAAAAAACAAAAAACTTTAAAAAACAAGCCAGCTTGGGATACCTGCTTATTTTCCCCAGCCAATAGTTATTAGGAATGCACTTATCTGACAGATCAGCTCCCATTATTCCTGCAAGGAAGGGCTTTATATAAACACCACTTCAAGATCTCCCTGTTCAAGATAGCCTGTTCACCCCTCCTTACCCAATACAAACAAACAACAAAAACAACAAACTCCAGGCCCTCCTTTACGTATTTTTCTTCCAGGAAGTTGAATATTTGAAAAATGTGTCAAATAGCAATATTGCACACATCTGCATTGTGGCCAACAAGGACCACAGTAACTGGTTACTGGAACAAGAGATGCAGCATCATTTTCATAAGAAATTTCTTCAATATGGGGGTTTTAGAGAACCTAGTTTTAGTGCTTCTTTTCAAAGGGGAAAAAAGCACTGAATGTCTCTCAGAATATATGGTCTAGGAAGGAGGGTCTAGCTCAGCCCTAGCCCAATTCTTATCAGTTATAAGTTTTCAAGAAATATTTATTAGTTAATGTCAAGTGCTCATGTCACACACAAAGGTTTTTCCCAAGCCTTTTACTTTTCTTAGCTTTCTTAAGTCAAAAAAATTATTTTCTTATTTCAGAAAAACATTTTTTATTTTATTGCTTTTAAAATTCAGAAGGCCAAGAAGGAGCTAGGACGTCAGGCAGGGCGGGTGTGGAAGAAGGAAGGGCTGAAAGCGTAACAGGAGTTAGAGGGTGTTGTATGGAAGGAATGAGTCTGTGGTTTGAATTTTTAAGGTGGAATGATTTTCAGTCTTTGTGTTAATTAGGAAACAAGCCACTCTTCAGTGTAGACCATGTCTGCTTTCTGTTGTTGTAAAATGTAAATCTCAGATTTCCCTGGTGGCTCAGACGGTAAAGCGTCTGCCTACAATGCGGGAGACCCGGGTTCAATCCCTGGGTCGGGAAGATCTCCTGGAGAAGGAAATGGCAACCAACTCCAGTATTCTTGCCTGGAAAATCCCATGGACGAAGGAGCCTGGTAGGCTACAGTCCATGGGGTCGCAAAGAGTCAGATATGACTGAGCCACTTCACTTTCACGCTATGAGTCCATACCCAGCACAGTGCCTGGTAGATAGTGGGTACTCACTTATCTATTGAGTAATAAATAATATAGGAGCTTTTGATTTTGAACTGTAAGGACCAGTATAATGATAGGAAATTTCCTCATTCCAGTTAATAAAACACTGAATGTGCATCAGGTATTGACAAAACACTTTAGGCACTTTCTCTGTGCAGAAAGCTCAAGCTTCTGTGTTCTGGTTCAGCCTGTTCTCCTAAGTAAGCCTGTAGGCACTCGGAGCCCAGACACAGAAGCACCTCTGCCCAGCTCACCTCAAAGTAAGGTGGTGGAAGTGGCAGAGAGAAGATGGCACCTGGTGTCTAGGAATGGATGGGCCTCTGGGAAATTCCCAGGACATCATCCTCTGTGGCAGAAATGAAGCTGCTGTCCTTGGATGAAGTCACCTACCTCTAAGAGAGTTAAGACCTTCATCATTGCTGCATTTGCCCATCTCTCCCTTTAAGTCGTGTTGGCCAAGCATGTTGCTCCCATTTACATAAAAATAAAGAAAGAAGGAATGGGGGAAGGAAGGGAAGAGGGGAGGAAGGAAGGGAGGAAGAATGAATCTTTACAATAAAAGCTTTTCCTAAATCTACTGTGGGCTTCCCTGGTGGTGTTAGTGGTAAAGAATCCGTCCGTCAATGCAGGAGATGCAAGAGATGTGAGGTTGGGAAGATCTGGTGAAGACAGAAATGGAAACCCACTTTGGTATTCTTGACTGGGAGATCCCACAGACAGAGGAGCCTGGGGGGCTACAGTCAATGGGGTCGCAAAGAGTCCTATGCAGCTGACTTTTTGCATGCACACACTGTTGGCCTCTGAAACACCAAGAGGACTCCTCACCTCTTTCTCTCATCCCTGTCTACTGCAGAAAACTCTGGCAGGAAGGAATGCTTCTCTCTGAAAAAGTTTGCTTCACATCACCCACATTTCTCAATATTTGTTTCTGTTAATAAACAGACATAGGTTTGAAAGGCCTCCTTGTCTCAGGGATTTTTTTCCTCTTACGTCTTTGTTCTCTGCCATTCTATCATCTGTTTTGCTTTTTTTAATCTAAAGAAAACCTCACAATGGCTTGGACAAATGACACTAATCTGTGTTTATAGTATCCCACTTCACTTAATGTGGCTTGGGGATCTTACGGCTGTCTGACTTTCGGATGTGTGAAGGGACTGGACCCGGTTCTTGTAAAACTGGTTGTCAAATCCCACATTTTGTAGCAGTTCCAAGAATCACTGAGTTTGAACAAATGTTCCCTGCAGTGTAAAATGTTTGATTGTCTATACAATTTTTATGCTTGATAATATATCATGTTCACTTTTACACTAGAGTTCAAAGACTATATATTTTTAAAAATGTGTTTATGTTTGGCCGTGATGCGTCTTCTCCGCTGTGTGAGGGCTTTCTCTAGCTGTGGTGGGGAGACGTCTCACTGTGGGGGCTTCTCTTGTTGCGGAGCGCGGGCTCTAGCGCACACGGGTTCAGTAGCTGTGGCGCGTGGGCTTAGCTGCCCCACTGGATGTCGAATCTTCCCGGCCCAGGAGTCTAACCCATGTCCCTCGCTTTAGCAGTCAGATCCTTAACCACTGGACTACTAGGAAAGTCCATACGACACAGTTTTTAGCTGACATAATCTTTCCAACACCTTGAAAGTTTTCTAATTATCCCCCTTTTGTCAGCTGCAGGCCTGAGGCCTGAATACCTTGCCCCAGATAGCAAGGCAGTCAGTGACAGAGGGGAACCTCCAATGAATCAGTGTATCTGATCACTTTGATTTTCCTGCAAAGTAATTGATGAACTTACCAACGTCAAATGACTAATGTGCAAAGACATTTTACGTGATTATGTAAAATTATATGATTATGTATACATTTCCTTCTATATAAAAGATTTATAGATATGGCTTAATGTTGAGCCAGGAACATAATTTTTAAAATGCAGGGCCTAGGAAAGATTAGGATAAGGCAAACCAGAGATGGGCTTACAAATAAGCAGTCAATCAAATGTTCAAGAATCAATCATGTAGAGATAAGATCCTTACCCTTAAGAAGTTTGTGATCAATCTAAGAAAACAGAATAAATATTCTCTAAGTGATGCTAGCACAAAGAGCTGGTGTCTTTGTGCAAAATGCAAGGATCTGCAAAATAAAGAATGAATTCATAAACATTCAAGTGTGCAGAGAAGGGTCAGGAAAATCACAGAAGTTTTCTAAACAGGGCAGAGTGAACATGCACATTGATGAGGAAAGGGAAGAATAGCCAAAGCAAAATGCAAAGTTAGAAAATTTTAAATTTCAGGGACTTCCCTGGTGGTACAGGAATTAAATTCCAAGTTTCCACTACAGGGAGTGGGGGTTCAATTCCTCCCTGTAGAGCAGAGATCACAGGGGTAGGCAAAAACAAAATTCAAATGTTATCCCCTGAGAACATCTTCACTTGCAAGAGAGACTATCCATTTTATTCCAGCTTCTCCCCCAAGGGGAAGGGAAGGAACACTAACTACTACATTCAAAGTGACTCTTCATATCAGAAGTGGTGTGCTGGATCACTTGCAAAGGCTTAGGAAAGCTTGGCCATGGTCAACATTATAGGAATTTTGAGAGACCATTGACAATATATCACCGGAAGTTTGCAATCTGCTGAGGTGGGAGTATTTACACCATGGAGACTGGCAATCATTACAAATCAGTCCTCCATGCCTACCCCATCCCCACATTGTTAAACCCGCACCAGCACACCTGGAAGATCAGCATTTTCCAATCAGGGAACTCTAAGGGTAGTTGTGTGTGAGGAGGAGAAAGGGGAACCAGGGGATGGGGCAGGAGAAATGAGCAAGGAGTCAGAGGTGGACAGAAACAGGGTGGAGGAAACCACTTTGGAGGAGAGTGAGTGAGCGAGCTGGGCAGAGATGTGTCCAGAGGCGAGGGGAAGCACCTACATTATCCCTTTAGGTGACAGTAGAGTTGCTGAGAGCTTTGCATTATGTGAATGATGAACTTTTTTTTTTTTTAATCTGGTTATATTCTGCCCCACTCCTAGTATTTTTATGAAGCTAGAAGTATTGTGGCTTTGGTGTATGGTCTGATCACCTGTCTCTCTGCTCATTGGAGCAGATCTAGAAGAATTCTTCAAGGATTTTGGCCTTGCCTGCAGACACTCCTGCTGTTCACCTCCGCATCAAGGATGCGATACGGATTTGAAGGAAGGTGGAGACGCTGGAGAGTGCCATCCGGGCTGCCTAGTGCGTGTCCTCTCCTGTGACAAGGGAATGTGCGCCCCCTGTGGGTCAACTGACAGAAAGCAATGTTTCTTTTCTTTTTTAAATTCTGATGGTCTCTATATATTTTTTTTTTTTTCTGTTTATTTTAAAAACACATTTATTTATTTGGCTGAGCCGGGTCTTGGTTGTGGCACACAGGATCTTTGATACTCGTTGCAGCATGTGAGCCTTTAGTGGTGACTTATGGGATTTAGTTCCATGACCAGGGATTGAGCCCCTGCCCCCTGCACTGGGAACCACTGGAAGTCCCATAGCAAGGTCGTCTTACTTCTGGTTAAAACAGTAAAGACACCAGCTTGTCCTGCTAAAGAGACTGAGCTAGGCTTGGCCCACTGACCCTGTCCTCGCAAGAGGACCAGGCCCACTTTCCCCTTTATTGAGCACAGAAGGATCACCGTGGGCGAGGAGAGAGGGGTTGAGGCTACAGACACTGAGAAGGCAGAACTTCCCCCTGAGATGGAGGAGAGAGGCAGCAGATGGATTTAAAAGCTGAGATCTCAGAAACAGGATGGACACTGAGAGAGGGCTCCAGAGTGATCAGGCAGGGAGAAGTGCCCATGGGCACCCTTCCCTCTGGAGGTCCACGGTTCAAGGATGAAGTCCACTGTTTGTTCTTCCTACACTGAATGGGCTCTTCTTTTGAGATCTGTCAACTCTTCTGTAGAAAACTCATCGTAATTTACTGCGTGTTTGGAAAGAGACCATAGATGTGGCAGGAGGGACTTGGGGGAAGGACAGAGATCATCCTTTTATTTTGCAGGAACACACACACACACACACACACACACCCATCAGCAGCTGCAGAGACCCCAGGCTGGCTCAGCAGAGAAGGGCCTTTGAGAGACCAGGCAGCGAGGCTGAGTTCCTTCTACCTACCTTACCAACGATTAACTGGTTCCCTTTTTAAGAAGGGGTCTTGCCACAAGACAGGGCCTTCTTAAGAAGGGCTTCCCCAGTGGCTCAGTGGTAAAGAATCTGCCTGCCAACCTTGGGATGGGAAGATCCCCTGGAGGAGAAAATGGCAACTGGCTCTATGATTCTTGCCTGGAGAATCCCATGGAGAAAGGGACGCAACTTGGGAACTGAGCATTGCTGCAAACGAAGTTACCATTGCGTCTGTTTTATTTCATTCAAGCCCTAGTACAGGTCAACCTCACTTTGCAAACACCGCTTTGCCCACTTCCTCATCAGGGGATTTAAGAGTTGTGGCAGTAATCCAATAAACAGATGAGAGCTTTCAAATGGTACTTATTTCTCCTACTGCCAACAACCATCTTGGCTTTGCTTATGGAGCCAAAAATATCTTTCATACAAGCCACAAGACTGTTGGCCTGGGTTAGAACCAAAATCAACTTCCAAAGACCATAGTATTATACTAATAAGAGCTAATAAGTGACTCAGTCAACAACCTTGCTGTGCTCAGTCGAGATGTCTCCTGCATACCACTGTGCATCTGAGCAAGGAATGAACCGTGAGGCTACACCAATGCCTGCCTTTTCAGCTCTGGGGTTCTGCTAAATTTCCAGAGAAATAGAATCAGAAGATCTGACTTTACATTTCAGTACCTTGAACTTGGTGAGAATTTTCAAAAAACGTTATAATATTCAATGGTAATTTATGCAGATAAGCAAACGGATGCTTTTAAAGAAAGTTTAAAAGTTGCACTACCTTTTGGTAAACATGATTAGTGTTTCTTGCAGAGGATTTGTGGGAAAATTAACATATAGTCAAATAGAATGTTTTTCCTTTCCTGTGCATAAGAATGCCTGTGTGTGGCCTTCCATATCTTAACAAAATAAACTTCACTCTATTCCCCTCTCTGATTACACTCCAGCAGGTGAGGCCCTGGTTAACTGATTTCCCCTGAGGGTGGGCCTTGTTAAGAAGAACAGAGCTCGCTGGCATATTTTAAAATGGTTCCTTTCCGTGTCTCCCTGCTGGAAACATGAGACGATTTTTCTTCAATACGTGCTGTGGGAAGTTAGTCGACTTCTTGGAGGTAAATCTCAAAATATTGTGGGGCTGAGAAATCCCTGATAGTCCAGTTGTTAAGGCTCCATGCTTTCACTACTGTGGGCAGAGGTTGAATCCCTGGTCAGGGAACAAAGATTCACAAGCTGTCCTATGCAGCCAATATATTATATACATATATATATATATATATATACACACACACATTGTTCAGTTGTTAAGTCATATCCGACTCTGTGACCCCATTGACTGCAGCATGCCAGCCTTCCCTGTCCTTCACCACCTCCTGGAGTTTGCTCAAATTCATGTTCATTGAGTCGGTGATGTCATCCAACCATCTCATCCTCTGTTGCCCCTTTCTCCTCTGCCTTCAATTTTCACATATATGAATATATGAAATATGTATTTCATAGATATTGTGTATATATATATATATATAGTGAGGCCCTGTTATGACAGGGTTCCCTGAAGTTTTTTTAAATTCTATTGAAAAGTAACTAACAATGTTGTGTTAATTTCTGCTCTATAGCAAAATGACTCTGTTATACACATATATATATTCTTTTCCGTTATGATTTATCACAGGATATTGACTATAGCTCCTGCCCTCTACAGTAGGACCTTATTCTTTATCCATCCTATGTACACTAGTTTGCATCTGCTCGTCCCGTACTCCAAATCTTTCCATCCCCCTCCTCCTCTCTACCTTGGCAAGCTCAAGTTTATTCTCTTTGTCTGTGAGTCTGTTTCTGTCTCATACATGTGTTCATTTGTGTCACATTTTAGATTCCACATATAAGTGATATATGATATTTGTCTTTCTCTTTCTGACTTCACTCAGTATGATAATCTCCAGGTCCATTCATGTTGCTGCAAATGGCATTATTTCATTTTAATAACCGAGTAACATTCGCGGCATATATGTACCACATCTTCTTTATCCATTCATCTGTCAATGGACATTTAGATTGTTTCCATGTCTTGGCTATTGTGAATAATGCTATGAACATACCCCTGGAGTATTTAACACTCAGATTTGTCTGTCCAGTTCAGTTCAGTTCAGTCGCTCAGTCGTGTCCAACTCTTTGCGACCCCATGAATTGCAGCACGCCAGGCTTCCCTGTCCATCACCAACTCCCAGAGTTCACTCAGACTCACGTCCATTGAGTCCGTGATGCCATCCAGCCATCTCATCCTCTGTCGTCCCCTTCTCCTCCCAATAAACTGTGGAAAATTCTGAAAGAGATGGGAATATTATGCAGAGTACATCATGAGAAATGCTGGACTGGAAGAAACACAAGCTGGAATCAAGATTGCTGGGAGAAATATCAATAACCTCAGATATGCAGATGACACCACCCTTATGGCAGAAAGTGAGGAGGAGCTAAAAAGCCTCTTGTTGAAAGTGAAAGAGGAGAGTGAAAAAGTTGGCTTAAAGCTCAACATTCAGAAAACGAAGATCATGGCATCTGGCCCCATCACTTCATGGAAAATAGATGGGGAAACAGTAGAAACAGTGTCAGACTTTATTTTTTGGGGCTCCAAAATCACTGCAGATGGTGAATGCAGCCATGAAATTAAAAGGCGCTTACTCCTTGGAAGAAAAGTTTGACCAACCTAGATAGTATATTCAAAAGCAGAGACTTTTAAGAAAAGAATATTACTTTGCTGACTAAGGTCCGTCTAGTCAAGGCTATGGTTTTTCCTGTGGTCATGTATGGATGTGAGAGTTGGACTGTGAAGAAGGCTGAGGGCCGAAGAATTGATGCTTTTGAACTGTAGTGTTGGAGAAGACTCTTAAGAGTCCCTTGGACTGCAAGGAGATCCAACCAGTCCA
This sequence comes from Aepyceros melampus, assembly GCA_006408695.1. Taxonomy (NCBI): domain Eukaryota; kingdom Metazoa; phylum Chordata; class Mammalia; order Artiodactyla; family Bovidae; genus Aepyceros; species Aepyceros melampus. Next base: position 434,836 of record SJXQ01001258.1, read on the forward strand.
TTCTGAAGGGATCAACCCTGGGATTTCTTTGGAAGGAATGATGCTAAAACTGAAGCTCCAGTACTTTGGCCACCTCATGCGAAGAGTTGACTCATTTGTCTGTCCAGAGCCTCCAGTAATTGTCAGCAACGGTTCTGATTCTCCTCCCAGAGCACAGATCCCACTCGGTTTCTCCTTAAGGAATATCTATTGAGAATCTGGAGTTGGACCTTATGGGTCCCATGAGAACTCAATTAACTAATAATGAGGAGGGGCAGGGGATGCTATGATGCTGGGAGATGAGAGCTGCAGGGCGCGTTCCAAAGAAGTACTTGCTTCAGACCTTGACTTTGACCTTTTAGATCATTTCTCAGGAAGAGCCTGACTCCATAACTCTTCGAGTGCTCTAAAAAGCTCTAACAAAGAATCTCTGCTTTTGTTTGATTACATCTACAAGCTAATAGCTCATAACATTTTCTCTTGGTTGGCTTTTAAAAATCAGCTTTATTCTGTTTCTCTCTTTGTGTGGGTTTTGAATATGTTCAAGTGTATTATCATCTCAATTTAAGTTTGACATTATTTTGAGACATCCCTTTTCATTCTCCAGTTTTGTTCAGACTCCCTTTGTCTAGAATTCATTCAGTGGCCTGCTTTCTTTAGAGAGAGTGATGTTTAGCAACTACTCTTGTGCTGCAAAAATGCTGAACAAGTTTTAAACACTTGGGTTTCCCAGCTGGCACAGATCCCTTGTCTTGTTACATAAAGGAACCCCCTTACCTCTTTGAAATTTCAGGGACATATTTGTGTTGAAGTTTCTTTGTTCTAGGATTATTGGGGAAGGTAAATATGGATGATAGTTGCTGTGCAGTTCAAAGATGATGCAAACAGCAATTTTATTTACAGCAAGCAGGACCGTGTCTGCAGAGAGCAGAGGGTGAGGGGCAGGCCTGCTGCCCTCGTTGTGTGGCTGCTCTGCCCTTTGCAGAATCACAGCTCGCTTCCTGCCAGGGCTGTGGTGGTTGGCACGGAGCTCTGGCACCGAGACCAGCGGCCCCTTTTCCCTTAAATCGAGCCACATCACTTCAGATTCCTGGCACACGTTTTCAAGGTCTCCTCTTGCTGTTTGTCTCAGGGCTACTTTGCCCCAGGGCTACTTTGCCCTAGGAGTCTGCTGCCTAAAATAGAGGCTTGACATAAAAAAAGACCAAAGTGTTGCCATTTGCAGCTGTGTGGAGGGACTTGGAGGGCATTACGCTAAGTGCAATAACTCAGATGGAGAAAGACAAATACTGTATGATATCATTTGTATGCGTAATACAAGAAATACAGGAAACTAGTGAGTGCAACAGACAAGAAGCAGACTCACAGACAGAGAACAAACTAGTAGCTACCAGTGAGGAGGGGTGGGGGAGGCGCAAGAGAGGGGTTGAGAATTGAGAGGCACAGACTCTATAAGGATACACTGTAAGCTGCAAGGATACACTGTACAACACAGAGGATATAGCCAATATTTTATAATAACTATAAATGGAGAATAATCTCTAAGAATTGTGTATCACTGGCACCCCACTCCAATACTCTTGCCTGGAAAATCCCACGGACGGAGGAGCCTGGTGGGCTGCAGTCCACGGGGCTCCGAAAAGTCGGACACGACTGAGCGACTTCACTTTCACTTTTCACTTTCATGCATTGGAGAAGGAAATGGCAACCCACTCCAGTGTTCTTGCCTGGAGAATCCCAGGGACGGGGGAGCCTGGTGGGCTGCCATCTCTGGGGTCACACAGAGTCGGACACGACTGAGGCTACTTAGCAGCAGCAGCAGCAGCATTGTATACCTGCAACTCATATCACATTGTACATCAACTACATGTACTTCAATAAAAATAAGCAAATAAAATGAGGCTTGACCCTGCTCCAATGGTGAAAAGCAATATTCAACCTAAACAGAAATTAAATGTTGCCATCAAATGAGTTAGTAATTATTAATGTGCTCAGTAATAATGCATACGATAAACTGGTTAATTATACAATTCATCGTCAATGCGTGGTATTGACCCGTTTAATCCTCACAGCCACTCTATGAGATGGGAACCATTGTTAACCCCGTTTTTTCAGATGAGGAGACTAGAGCAAGGAGAGATGGAGAAATCTGTAGGAAGTCCCACAGTCAGGGGACTTCCCTGATGGTCCAGGAGCCTCCTCGCTCCCAATGCATGGGGCACAGTTTTGACTCCTGGTCACAGAACTAAGATCTCATATGTCCCATGGCCAAACAAGACAAAACAAAATAAAAACAACCCACAGTCAGGAGGCAGCAGGACAGCTGGGATGGAATTGGAGTGTCTGTTTCCAGCTCAGGTGGTCTGCCTTCAGAGCCTGCCGGGGAGTGTGTGCCCCAAGGTTTATTCCATGCAACATACTACAGATGAGAAGAACAAAAGCAGGCGTTATTGTGGACTGAATGTGTCCTCGCAAATCCAGGCGTTGAAGCCCAAGCCCTCAGTGTGGTGGAGCTTGGAGAGGGGCCTTTGGGAGGGAATGAGGCTTAGGTGAGGTTGGCTGCCTCTCCCGCTGCCAAGGGAGGACACAGCAGGAGCTCAAGCTGCCAGCACCTTGACTCTGAACTTCCCAACCTCCTGAATTGTGGGGAATAAACGTCTCTTGTTTAAACCCTTTAAAAAAAAATAGCAGCTTCAGCTGACTTAATACAGAGGGGTGTGTGTGCTTAGTCACTCAGTCGTGTCGACTTCTGCGTCCCCATGGACTGTGGCCCGCCAGACTCCTCTGTCCATGAGCTTCTCCAGGCAAGAATACTGGAGTGGATAGCCATTCCCTTCTCTAGAAGATCTTCCTGACCCAGAGTTTGAACTGCAGTTCGCCCGCTTTGCAGGTGGATTCTTTACTGTCTGAGCCGCCAGGGAAGCTCTCAATACCGAGGAGGGTGCTCTTTAGTCAGAGCGATTTGGAAAAGGCTCAGTTCACTCCCTCCCTATCTTAAAGGACTCCCTATCTTAAAGGATGTCTATTCGGAGATCAAGGAGAAGGCAATGGCACCCCACTCCAGTACTCTTGCCTGGAAAATCCCATGGATGGAGAAGCCTGGTGGGCTGCAGTCCATGGGGTCGCTAAGAGTTGGACACAACTAAGCGACTCGACTTTCACGTTTCATTTTCATGCATTGGAGAAGGAAATGGCAACCCACTCCAGTGTTCTTGCCTGGAGAATCCCAGGGACGGCAGAACCAGGTGGGCTGCCATCTATGGGGTCGCACAGAGTCGGACACGACTGAAGTGACTTAGCAGCAGCAGCATTCGGAGATCAAAGGGTGAAAAATTCTGCAGTTTAAGGAAAGGTATTTAAATTTGTTTAACTAATGACTTCTCAAGATTTTTGAATATGGAACGCCCCTGACATCCATGAATCTTTCACAGAACATACTTGAAAGGGGCCGCAGGTGAGATTGTGTGTCTGTTTCCAGGTGGGAGTCAGAAGCTTGTGTAGGGGGAGGCTTGGCAGGTGAGCCCAAGAGGAGCAAAGCAATATGGCAGAGCAATGTGGCCCTTTCCAGAAGGATGTTGAGATGTGCTGCAGGGAGAAGAACCCAGATGCTCCAGAACTTGGGAAAGATGTACCATAAAGAAGAAGGTCTTGGAGTAAATCTGGTGAAAACTAACTGTCAAGGGGAAAGTATAGGGCCTGCCCTGCACAAAGGACTCGATTTTCAAAACAGAAAGGATATTCCAGTATCGTGTTAATTTGAATATAGAGGAGAGGATAACAAATCTCTTAGAATTACTGTGACCGTCTGCTGGAAAGTGTCATATTAATACATGCTGCCCCTTAGAAACATAATCCAGGCTGATTTCCTAAAGCTGTCTTCACTTCTCTCTAGGAAATTACAAGATGTGAGATCAAATGGAAGACCCAGCTGAGCAAGAGAACAAGATCTTGCTGGGACATAGCAGGACCTGATAAATCTCTGTTGAATATATTTCAAGGACAGCCAAGGGGAGAGTTAATTGCACAATTTGGGTTTGTGCAAATACAATATCTGCACTAAATATTTCATTAAATATTGGCATGTGTTTCATAAATAGAAAAGACTTGCATGAAAATGAAGTGTTTATTATTGAGTAGTTAGATATTTTAAATAGTTAATGCTTATTGCAGGGTAGGGATGGAGAGAAGGAGGAGAGATCTTTGGGAGAAAGATGGCAAATGGCACAGAAAACCTTCACACTGCTGTGTGATTTCATAGAGACATTTCAGTCTGCTGTTAGCTGAGGGGGCTCGACAAGATGGCCTTAAAGACTCCATCCAAATCTCACATCCTGACTACTTGTTCTTCTCAATAGGATGGAACAAGTTTGGAAAATAAATTGTTTTATTCAGAGGTGAAAGTGAAAGTGAAGTCGCTCAGTCGTGTCCAACTCTTTGTGACCCCGTGGACTGTAGCCCACCAGGCTTCTCTGTCCATGGGATTCTCCAGGCAAGAATACTGGAGTGGGGTGCCATTTCCTTCTCCACAGGATCTTCCCAACCCAGGGATCAAATCCAGGTCTGCCGCATTGCGGGCAGGCGCTTTAACCTCTGAGCCACCAGGGAAGCCCTTATTCAGAGGTAGAAACTGTATTAAGTGTTATTCAGAGGTAGAAACACTTAATACAGTTCAGACAGTGCATTTGTGATGGGTATTTAACGGAGATCAACTGTGCAAATAGATTCAATGATTTTTTCTTAAGCAGAAGAATATGAAGATATAAGGGCCTCCATTATTTAATACTTAGAATGTTGACACAGTAAAAGTAAGCCTCAATATAGAGAAATGGGCTCCCTATGTTCTCTCTTTTGGTTTTCTTAAAATTGAAATTTGTTTAACAGCAATAATTTTCTTGAAATTGGAAAAATTTTAGGTTTGTCTCATGTTACACAGAGCAATCAGGCTGTTTTCAATTTTTGTAATCTTATATTCACCTGTAATTACAAATTGCATATAACTTTTCTCTTGTGTAAATGCTTAGACCAAGTTAGTAAATGTCATAATTTTAGTGCCATCTACTGGTGAAATGTAGTATGATGCCATCTACTGGGTGTTCTTTGGAGGGAATGATGCTGAAGCTGAAACTCCAGTACTTTGGCCACCTCATGCGAAGAGTTGACTCATTGGAAAAGACTCTGATGCTGGGAGGGATTGGGGACAGGAGGAGAAGGGGACGACAGAGGATGAGATGGCTAGATGGCATCACCGGCTTGATGGACATGAGTTTGAGTGAACTCTGGGAATTGGTGATGGACAGGGAGGCCTGGCGTGCTGCAATTCATGGGGTCGCAAAGAATCGGACACGACTGAGCGACTGAACTGAACTGAACTGATTGGGTGCAAGACACTGAGCTACTGAGGGGACAGGGAAAGGGGAAAAGGACAGATTAGTGATTATATGTTCAAGAACAGGGGTGAATCTGCTAATGAGACAGAAATTCAAACATGGAAAGGTATTTGATATTAAAGAATTATTGCTAATTATTTTTAGGGGTGATGTTGATGTCGTGGTTATGTTAAAACATCCTTATCTTTTAGAGATTTGGGGCCAAGTCTGGCCCACTATTATTATGGCCTGTGAGCTAAGAACAGTTTTTACATTTTGAAGGGGTTGAAAGCATCCAAAGAAGAATATTTAGTGTCACTGGAAAATTATATGAAATTTAAGTTTCAGTGTCCAGAAGTAAGGTTTCATTGGAGCACAGCCCTTCTCATTTATTCACATTTCCCCAAGGCTAAGTTTGTGTTACAGCAACAGAGCTGGGGAGTTGCAGAGATCATGGGGCCCATAAAGCCTGGAAGTATACTTCCTGGTCCTTTACGGAAACACTCTGCCCACCCTGCCCTAGGACTCTGCTGTTCTAAACGTGGCCTGGGAGGCTGTTAGGAAGATAGACTCTTGGTCTCTGCCCCAGAGCTACTGACTCAGAATCTCCAGATCCCAGGTGGGTCCTGCTCACATTACAGCTTGAGAGGCGCTGGTGTACCTGAGAGTGTGTTAGCTTGATTATAACTTGTGAATATTTAAGCAAATAGTATGGACTTCACTTGTCCTCGTGACCTGGGGTCACAGATATGAGTGGCAGGTCTGTTAAATGCTTCTTAAAGTGTGCTCAGAGGACCCCTTGTATCAGAATTGCATTTTTTGGTATAAATTCAAATTCCCAGGCCCCACTTGAATGGCTCCCTGGATCAGATCTTTGGGAATAGAGCCTAGGACTCTGCATTCTGACACCTCCCCTGGTGACTCTGATCCACAGCAGAGCTACCGGAGCACTTGTAATGGGGGGGAGGGTTGGTGTGGAGAGGAGCTGACCTGAGGGGCAGGAAGCATCAGGGAGGAGAGAAGGAGGTCACCGGTCAGAGGAAGTTGCTGACCATGAGCTCACACCCTTCCTGCTTCTCTCCTGATTCTCCTCACAACCTGGCCTGACCCCACCCCTGGGAGCTGGCTGCAGGGAGAAGCTGCTATTATGGGGCAAGGGTGTCCTCCTGCCAACCATGGGGCTCTCGGGGGCTGCCCTGCAGAAGGAAGGACCCGAGTCAGGGGCAGTAGGAGTAAAGGGGCTGCGGGCGCCTGGAGAGACCTCACGGACCCACCTGGGGAGTGAGGCTGAAGGCCCTGAGCAGGTCTTTGGGCAGGGAGACCTCTGGGTCCTGCTGGTACACAGGAGGAGCTGGGACAGACTGTGCGGTTCCACCGGGGCTCAGAGTCATCTGTCAGTTAAGAGTTGAATGACCTTGAGCAATTTCCTTAAGCTCTGTAGGCTTGTTTCCTTGTCTGTTGAGATGGGAATCCTAACACCCTCTAAGCTTTTGTTACAATTAAATAGGGGCTGCGGGCGCCTGGAGAGACCTCACGGACCCACCTGGGGAGTGAGGCTGAAGGCCCTGAGCAGGTCTTTGGGCAGGGAGACCTCTGGGTCCTGCTGGTACACGGGAGGAGCTGGGACAGACTGTGCGGTTCCACCGGGGCTCAGAGTCATCTGTCAGTTAAGAGTTGAATGACCTTGAGCAATTTCCTTAAGCTCTGTAGGCTTGTTTCCTTGTCTGTTGAGATGGGAATCCTAACACCCTCTAAGCTTTTGTTACAATTAAACATGATAGTTAAGTAAAAACACAATCTTGCAATACAGAGCAGAATATGGGGCAGCTGCTGCTTATTGAGAAGCTTGTCACCTTACACCTGTGCACTTCCTGATGCTTGATATCATAGGCACTTGTCACTGGCTGAGAAGACCAATTTCCTCAGACCCCAGGCACAGGAAGGCTCCAGTCTCAGGCATGTGCCAGACCCGCGCTTGGCCAGTGACCTAGAGCTCCCTGAGCTTCTCTGCGCAGGAGCAGCTCCTGAAATGACTGCTGAGCTGCTCATCCTGTACAGTTACCAGGATTTTGCTCCCAGCAAGCCACACCTTGGGACTCAGGCTCAGGTTTGTGATGAACTAAGGCGGGGCTTAGTTCACATTTTTTGGTTTTCTGTTGCCTTCCTTCTACAAGTATATTAGAGAACCATTGGAGACAGAGAACTATGAAGTGTTGCTTTTTAGAAATGACTATGAAAGCTTTCATCACTGCTATACCCTTAAGAGCCTAAGCTCTAAGTTTTTTGAAATTTTAGGGAGAGTGAGCCTATGATTTCAAGGTCAGTTTTTATTCCAATCCCAAAGAAAGGCAATGTCAAAGAATGCTCAAACTACCGCACAATTGCACTCATCTCACATGCTAGTAGAGTAATGCTCAAAATTCGCCAAGCCAGGCTTCAGCAATACATGAACTGTAAACTTCCTGATGTTCAAGCTGGTTTTAGAAAAGGCAGAGGAACCAGAGATCAAATTGCCAACATCCACTGGATCATGGAAAAAGCAAGAGAGTTCCATAAAAACATCTATTTCTGCTTTATTGACTATGCCAAAGCCTTTGACTGTGTGGATCACAATAAACTGTGGAAAATTCTGAAAGAGATGGGAATA
>SJXQ01001259.1:0-25366 GCA_006408695.1 Aepyceros melampus
CTCCTCCCGGCTGCCGCCCCTGGCCTCAGACGTGGGGTAGTTCCTCTCGGCTGCTCTTATGCTGTCGCAGCCTGGCAGTCCCAGCCGCTGCCCCTGACCTCGGACGCGGGGTAGCTCCTCTTGGCCGCACATGTGTGCCATCACAGCTGCCTAGGTAGTTAACAGTGGACAATTACCAATAGGCCTGTGGTCATACCCCAATAAGCATAATAGAATTTATGATTCTATTTGGTTACACAGATAATTAGGGGATTCTTCAGGCAATAGAGAGTCTAGTTATGAGCCCTGGGGCTCTTCCATCCAGGGGCTTGGTTTTCCAGCTGGTATGTCGTTTCCTTAGATACTGGGCATATAGCTCAAAGTTCACAATCTGGCCCAAGATGGAGTCCTGCTTTCAAGATAGAGCCTGTTCAGTCTGTTTCCTCCTTCATTCCCCCGTCTTGATGCTCTTAACTCATAGTATGAGTGTCATTCATAGGGATATATTGCACCCTGACTCGCCGACCTCCAATTTGGGAGAATGACATCAACCTTTGGGTTGGTTACAAAGTTCATAATACATTGTAAAATAAGGGTCCATAAAGCAGACCTATCAGGGCAACTATAACAATGATAAATATAATTTTCACCAGTCACCCTTCACTCAAGATAGGACCAAAGTCCAAAAAGGAAGATTATCATCAGACATAACTTTTACCTGATCTTTCATGTCATCTAGGGTGGCTGATATATACGGGAGGGGGCCTCCCATACACAATGTTGTATGGAGAAGAGCCATGTGGGGTCATCCTGAGTCTGAGGAGAGCCATTGGAAACAAGTCCACCCAGGAGCAGTTGGCTTTAAGATCCACTTGGAGAGTGTATCTTTAAGTGTCCAGTTGATTCCTTCCACCACCCCACAACATTCAACTTAAATTATAGCATAGCCCTCTTTGTATTGAAACTCTGGTTAATCTCAAGATGATACCAGCAAGTCCTTGTAGCAGCAGTTGATTGTAGAGCTTCATCTCTGTTTATTCTTTAAGATTACCTTGGTTTCACGGGGATCAGTGGGGTCCTTCTGTGTAGTTTGCTCAGCGTCCTCTGGGTCTGCATGGTATGCCCTCTTCACTCACATGTGGAGGATCCAGGGAGTGACACTGGCAACTTTAACTGCTGTAGGGCTGGTTCAGTTCAGTACAGTCGCTCAGTCGTGTCCGACTCTTTGTGACCCCATAGTCATGTCCGACTCTTTGTGACCCCATGAACTGCAGCACGTTAGGCCTCCCTGTCCATCACCAACTCCCAGAGTTCACTCAAATTCACGTCCATCGAGTCGGTAATGCCATCCAGCCATCTCATCCTCTGTTGTCCCCTTCTCCTCCTGCCCCCAATCCCTCCCAGCATCAGAGTCTTTTCCAATGAGTCAACTCTTCGCATAAGGTGGCCAAAATACTGGAGTTTCAGCTTTAGCATCATTCCTTCCAAAGAAAACCCAGGGTTGATCTCCTTCAGAATGGACTGGTTGGATCTCCTTGCAGTCCAAGGGACTCTCAAGAGTCTTCTCCAACACCACAGTTCAAAAGTATCAATTCTTTGGCGCTCAGCTTTCTTCACAGCCCAACTCTCACATCCATACTTGTAGGGCTGGTTAGAACAACAGTGTATGGACCCTTCCAATGTGGGGCCAAGGAGTCGTGTTTCCAGTCCTTGACCACACCTGAACCCTGGGCACAAATTTGTGAATCTGTTCCCCAAGGGGGGATGGCACCCTTTCTTATACAAACTTAGTTACCTGATTTATTACCTTCCCCAGTTGTTCCATCTGCTATGAAATCTCATCTCCACTTACCTGAGGCAAGTTTGTTGACACCTGTTTTATATAGGAGGGGGCCACCAATACACAATTTTGTATGGAGACGAGCCATGGGACTGTGCGGTCATCCTGAGTCTGAGCAAAGCCGTCGGAAACAAGTTCACCCAGGAACAGTCAGTCTCTCAGATCCACTTGGAGAGTGTCTCGTTAAGTATCTAGTTGGTTCCTTCCACCATCCCAACTCTGGGGCCTATATGCTGTATGTAATTTCCACATGATGTTTAAAGTTTTGCTTACTTGTTATACTAAATCAGCTACAAAAGCCGGGCCATTGTCCGATCCAATGGTGATAGGAAATCCAAATCTGGGAACCATCTCCCTAAGCAGACATCAGGCTACTTTTGATGCTGTTTCAGTCTAGGCAGAAAAAGCTTCTACTCATCCCGAGAACAAACATACTATGACCAGCAGGTAACGGTAGTATTGGTGAGGTTTCATTTCAGTGAAGCCCACTTCCAGGTGTTCCAAGGGCAGCGTGCCTTTTACCTGAACCCCTGGAGGTTTCTGTCTGTGCTGAGAGGCAGCGTTGACTTGTGAGCAGGCAGTGCAGGCAGCTCTGAGATTCTGTCCTTCTGACAGCTGGAGGGCCTGGATTAGAGCATATAGTTCAGCCTGTTGAGTGGACCAGTGTGATGGCAGAGACCTAGCCTCACTAATGGTTTCTTCCATGACTACCGCATAGCCCATGACTACTGCAATGACTACAGTCATTGTCCTTATTTCACCAGGCTGGTGCCATCGGTGTACAGGGCCAAATCGGGGTCCAGGACTGGCTGGTCTCTCAAGTCAGGTCTGCTGACATATTTCCTTGCAATCATGTGAGGGCTCACTTCTCCCACAAGAAAGAGAGTAGCCAGATTCAGGGCCTGACAAGGCTCAGTAGTAACATGGGGGTTCTCACATAACAGTCCCTGGTATTGAGTAATCCGGGATGTTGACAGCCATTTATAGGGGTCCCCTCACAGGAGAGTGTTGACCTCATGCGGGACTTTTATGAACAATCTTGGCCCAAAGTCAGCTTGGTTGCTCCCGGACCAGTAAGGCAACCTCAGCGACTGGCCATGAGCATCCCAGCCACCCAGTGGCAACATTGTCCAGCTGATTAGAGATAAGTCACTAGTCTGTCCCATATCCCCATAATCTGGGACAACACCCCATAGTCAATTAGCAAGGTCTGGAAGGCCCAAGGCAGGTGCTGACGTAATTGTACCGGGTTTGAGTTCTATTACTAGTGTGACTTGTTTTGCAAGCCTGGGGATGGGGGTGCAGTGGTGGTGGGGGGAGTTTTCTTCTGCCCAGACCTCAGAGAATTGCTGAGTTAACTCTCTCTCTTGACTGTTTAGCCTGTCCGGTTTTCCTTCTGGGACATTGTGCAATCTCCATTCATCTTGAGGGGTTACTGAGAGGAAGAGTAAATAGATGGTTGAGCCCACTCAAACAGTGAGTCTTTCGTGGGGGGAAAGGTCACTTGTGCCCCCAATTTAGACAGCAAGTCTCTTCCTAACAAAGGTACTGGGCATTCAGGGATGTACAAAAATTCAAGAGTCCCTTGGTGTCCCCCCATCTGACATTTTCAGGGTAGGCTAGAGACACAAAGGCTGCATGTATCACCATGGGAGACCCAGCAGCCTCTCGCGGGGTCAATTGGCGTATACAGTCTATAGGCCTCGCAGTCTTTCGCAGAAACTAGAGGGTGATTCGCTTTCCCTTTGAATCACTTTGGAGGGTTTTGCGATGCCCATAGCTTTTCGGGCCCCCCTCTTGAGACCTTGTAAAATAGCCGCCTGATATCTCTCCAGGTGGTCCCTCGCTTCCTCTGTGTTACAGGCCGAACTCGGCTTCTCACAGGGGGTGGCCAGTTCTACCCACCGCTGCAGGTTTGCAGTACCCTCAGGTGCCATCTCTCTTAACCATTTTCTGACCTCTGTTAGGACCCTGTGTCTTTCCTCAGTGCTGGAAAGGGAGACTAGTAGTTGGATTATGTCATCCTATGTAGGGCGGTGGGTTCGAAAAATAGTCCCCATTAGCCTACTCATGGCTTGTGGCTCCCCGAGTATGGTGGAGCGTGTCTTTGCCAGTTTAATATATCTGTAGAGGAGGCATTACCTGCCAGATCTCAGAAGGAGAAGGGTGATGGGCGTGTCTTCACCTGCCAATCAGCACAGCTGAACCAGAACACCACGTGGTCCAAGATTGTTTCTCCCTTCATGTTTAAAGTCCATTCTGCCTTGGTGGGCTTGATCAGGTGCGGATGGAAATACAGATGGGTTAAATATCCCATGGCCCAGGCCGTCTCCGGAAAAGCCAATTCGTACTCATTTATGTATCCCCCTCCTTCTAGCCTGACAATGCCGAGGGGGTCAAGAATTTCATAGCAGATGGGACGCCTCCTTGGGGAGGGCAGAATGCCAGCACACAAAAACCAAGTTTCTTCTAAAAATCCCCTGGCAATTGCTTGGTAATAATTTTCCCCAAGATGCCGTGGACACCACCTCCTAAATGACCTTCACAAAATTCCTTCCTAAGCCCTAACATGCTCGTCAACCTGTGTACCAAGCAATCGTTGCCACCTGCCTATTCCAAGCTCCTGTGGGTCTGTGCCCCTTCTAGTCCCTCCCAGGGGGGTGATCAGGCCCCCTCTTCCACCCTGCCGGATGGGTTACTGCTCACCTGAGCTCTCCGATCCCCTGCTGCCGTTCACTACCTCCTAACATAAAAGGTCCAGGCATTGAGAAGCAGAATCCTTCCAGAAGGGCGAGGTGCCTTCCCCCTCTAGAAGATTCGAGCTGCAAGGCCTTGGAGTAGTCCCAAATGGGACTTGTCTCCTCAAAGTGAGGAGTTTCCCGGCCCATGCACCAAATGTTGTAGCCACGCGTTCCGGGAAACAAACTCATTCAGAAGGACAATGCACATCAGTTCAGTTCAGTTCAGTTCAGTCGCTCAGTCGTGTCCGACTCTTTGCGACCCCATGAATCGCAGCACGCCAGGCCTCCCTGTCCATTACCAACTCCCAGAGTTCACTCAGACTCACGTCGATCGAGTCGGTGATGCCATCTAGCCTTCTCATCCTCGTCGTCCCCTTTGCCTCCTGCCCCCAATCCCTCCCAGCATCAGAGTCTTTTCCAATGAGTCAACTCTTCGCATAAGGTGGCCAAAGTACTGGAATTTCAGCTTTAGCCTCATTCCTTCCAAAGAACACCCAGGACTGATCTTTAGAATGGACTGGTGTGATCTCCTTGCAGTCCATGGGACTCTGACAAGTCTTCTCCAACATCGCAGTTCAAAGGCATCAATTCTTTGGCGCTCAGCTTTCTTCACAATCCAACTCTCACTTCCATACGTGACCACAAGAACAACCATAGCCTTGACTAGATGGACCTTTGTTGGCAAAGTCATGCCTCTGCTTTTTAATATGCTATTTAGGTTGGTCATAATTTTCCATCCAAGGAGTAAGCGTCTTTTAATTTCATGGCTGCAGTCACCATCTGCAGTGATTCTGGAGCCCTCCAAAATAAATTCCGACAGTGGAGTGCAGTTTATTACACCAGCAGGCCCAAGGCAGAATCTCCTCTTAGCCAAAAACCCCGACAAGTTTTTCTGAAAACCTTATATACCCTAAATGTACGTGCCCAAACCTACTTCCCCAAATTCCCTGAAACTAGTCTGAACAAAGGAAAAGAAAGACACACTAAAAGTTAACCCGTGATTCATATGCCTTAAGCCTAGGTAGTTAACAGGGGACAATTATCAATAGGTCTGTGGTCATACAATAAGCATAATAGAATTTCTGATTCTATTTGGTTACACAGATAATTAGGGTATTCTTTTAGGCAGCAGAGAGCCTAGGTATGAGCCCTGAGGCTCTTCCATCCCGGGGCCTGGTTTTCAAGTTGCTATGTCGTTTCCACGGATACTGAGAATATAGGTCAAAGTCCACAGTCTGGCCCAAGATGGAGTCCTGCTTTTGAGATGGAGCCTGTTCTGTTTCCTCCTTCATTCCCCACTCTTGATGCTCTTAACTCATAGTATGAGCATCATTCATAGGCATATATTGCACCCTGACTCGCCGACCTCCAATTTGGGAGAACGACATAACCTTTGGGTTACAAAGTTCATAATACATTTTAAAATAAGGGTCCACAAAGCAGACTTATGAGAGCTGCTACCTATAACAATGGCAAATATAGTTTTCCACCAACCACCTTTCAGCCCAGATAGGACTGAAATCCAAAAAGGAAGATTATCATCAGACAGAACTTTTACCTGACCTTTCGTGTCATCTAGGGTGGCTGATATATAGCCAGATAAATCAGGACTATATACACAACATTCCACTTTGATTATAGCACAGATCCCTCTTTGTCCTGAAACTATGGTTAATCTCAAGAAGATACCAGCAATTCCTTGTAGCAGGAGCTGACTGTAGAGCTTCATCTCTGTTCTTCTTTAACATGACCTTGGTTTCACAGGGATCAGTGGGGTCCTTTTGTATAGTCAGCTCGGCATCCTCCGGGTCTGCGTGGTATGCTCTCTTCAGCCTCATGTGGAGGATCCAGGGAGTGACACCTGCAACTTTACCTGCACTGGGCTGGTTAGAACAACAGTGTATGGACCCTTCCAATGTGGGGCCAAGGACTCGTGTTTCCAGTCCTTGACTACACCTGATGCCCAGGCACAAATTCATGAATCTGTTCCCCAAAGGGGAATGGCACCCTGTCTTGTACAAGCTTAGTTACCTGATTTATTACCTTACCTGGTTGTTCCATCTGCGGTGAAATCTCATCTCCCCTTACCTGAGGCAAATTTGTTGACACCTGTTTTATTATGGGAGGGGGCCTCCCATACACAATTTTGTATGGAGAAGAGCCATGGGACTGTGGGGTCATCCTGAGTCTGAGCAGAGCCATCGGAAACAAGTCCACCCAGGAACAGTCAGTCTCTCAGATCTACTTGGAGAGTGTCTCTTTAAGTGTCCGGTTGGTTCCTTCCACCACCCCAGAACTCTGGGGCCTGTATGCTGTATGTAATTTCCACTTGATGTTTAAAGTTTTGCTTACTTGTTATACTAAATCAGCTACGAAAGCCGGGCCATTGTCCGATCCAATGCTGGTAGGAATCCAAATCTGGGAACCATCTCCCTCAGGCACCAGGCTACTTTTGATGCTCTCTCAGTCTGGGTAGGAAAAGCTTCTATCCATCCTGAGAACATACATACTATGCTGCTACTGCTAAGTCACTTCAGTCGTGTCTGACTCTGTGCAACCCCATAGACGGCAACCCACCAGGCTCCGCCATCCTCGGGATTCTCCAGGCAAGAACACTGGAGTGGGTTGCCATTTCCTTCTCCAATACATGAAAGTGAAAAGTGAAAGTGAAGTCGCTCAGTCGTGTCTGACTTTTAGTGATCCCATGGACTGCAGCCCACCAGGCTCCTTGATTCATGGGATTTTCCAGGCAAGAGTACTGGAGTGGGGTGCCATTGCCTTCTCCAATACATGCTATGGTCAGCAGGTAATTGCAGTGTTGGTGAGGTTTCATTTCAGTGAAGCCCACTTCCAGATGTTCCAAGGGCAGCGTGCCTTTTACCTGAACCCCTGGAGGTTTCCGTCTGTGCCGAGAGGCAGCGTTGACCTGTGAGCAGGCAGTGCAGCTCTGAGATTCTGTCCTTCTGACAGCTGGAGGGCCTGGATTAGAGCATATAGTTCAGCCTGTTGAGTGGACCAGTGTGATGGCAGAGACCTAGCCTCACTAATGGTTTCTTCCATGACTACCGCATAGCCCATGACTACTGCAATGACTACCGTCATTGTCCTTGTTTCACCAGGCTGGTGCCATCGGTGTACAGGGCCAAATCTGGGTCCGGGATTGGCTGGTCTCTCAAGTCAGGTCTGCTGACATATTTCCTTGCAATCATGTGAGGGCTTACCTTCTCCCACAAGAAAGAGAGTAGCCAGATTCAGGGCCTGACAAGGCTCAGTAGTAACATGGGGGTTCTCACATAACAGTCCCTGGTATTGAGTAATCCGGGATGTTGACAGCCATTTATAGGGGTCCCCTTGCAGGAGAGTGTTGACCTCAAGCAGGACTTGTACGAAAAATTTTGGCCCAAAGTCAGCTTGGTTGCCTCCCGGACCAGTAGGCAACCTCAGCGACTGGCCATGAGCATCCCAGCCACTCAGTGGCAATATTGTCCAGCTGATTAGAGATAAGTCATTGGTCTGTCCCATATCCCCATAACCTGGGACAACACTCCCATAGTCAATTAGCAAGGTCCGGAAGGCCCAAGGCAGGTGCTGACGTAATTGTACCGGGTTTGAGTTCTATTACTAGTGTGACTTTTTTGCAAGCCTGGGATGGGGGTGTAGTGGGGTGGGGTGGGGGGAGTTGTCTTCTGCCCAGACCTCAGAGAATTCTTGAGTTAACTCTCTCTCTTGACTGTTTAGCCTGTCCGGTTTCCTTTCTGGGAGATTGTGCAACCTCCATTCATCTTGAGGGGTTACTGAGAGGAAGAGTAAGTAGATGATTGAGCCCCCTCAAACAGTGGGTCTTTCGTGGGGGGAAAGGTCACTTGTGCCCCCAATTTAGACAGCAAGTCTCTTCCTAACAAAGGTACTGGGCATTCAGGGATGTACAAAAATTCAAGAGTCACTTGGTGTCTCTCCATCTGACATTTTCAGGGTAGGCTAGAGACACAAAGGCTGCATGTATCACCATGTGAGACCCAGCAGCCTCTGGCGGGGTCAATTGGCATATACAGTCTGTAGGCCTCGCACAGTCTTTTGCAGAACCTAGAGGGTGATTCGCTTTCCCTTTGAATCACTTTGGAGGGTTTTGCGATGCCCATAGCTTTTCAGGCCCCCCTCTTGAGACCTTGTAAAATAGCCGCCCTATATCTCTCCAGGTGGCCCCTGGCTTTGTCTGTGTTACAGGCCGAACTGGGCCTCTCACTGGGAGTGGCCAGTTCTACCCACCGCTGCAGGTTTGCAGTACCCTCAGGTGCCATCTCTCTTAACCATTTTCTGACCTCTGTTAGGATCCTGTGTCTTTCCTCAGTGCTGGAAAGGCAGACTAGTAGTTGGATTATGTCATCCTATGTAGGGCGGTGGTTCGAAAAATAGTCCCCATTAGCCTGGCTTGTGGCTCCCCCGAGTAGAGTGGATGTTTCTTTGCCAGTTTAATATATCTGTAGAGGAGGCATTACCTGCCAGATCCCAAGGGAGAACGGGGATGAGCATGTCTTCACCTGCCGGTCAGCACAGCTGAACCAGAACACCACGTGGTCCAAGACTGTTTCTCCCTTCACTTTTAAAGTCCATTCTGCCTTGGCGGCCTTGATCAGGTACGGATGGAAATACAGATGGGTTGAATATCCCATGTCCCAGACCATCTCCAGAAAAGCCAATGCGTACTCACTTATGTATCCCCCTCCTTCTAGCCTGACGATGCCGAGGGGTCAAGAATTTCATAGCAGATGGGATGCTTCCTTGGGGAGGACAAAATACCAGCACACAAAAACCAAGTTTCTTCTCCTAAAAATCCCCTGGCAATTGCTTGGTAATAATTTTCCCCAAGATGCCGTGGACACCACCTCCTAAATGACCTTCACAAAATTCCTTCCTAAGCCCTAACATGCTCGTCAACCTGTGTACCAAGCAATCGTTGCCACCTGCCTATTCCAAGCTCCTGTGGGTCTGTGCCCCTTCTAGTCCCTCCCAGGGGGGTGATCAGGCCCCCTCTTCCACCCTGCCGGATGGGTTACTGCTCACCTGAGCTCTCCGATCCCCTGCTGCCATTCACTACCTCCTAACATGAAAGGTCCGGGCACTGAGAAGCAGAATCCTTCCAGAAGGACGAGGCACCTTCCTCCCTCCAGAAGATTTGAGCTGCAAGGCCTTGGAGTAGTCCCAAATGGGACTTGTCTCCTCAAAGTGAGGAGTTTCCTGGCCCATGCACCAAATGTTGTAGCCACGCGTTCCGGGAAACAAACTCACTCAGGACAACGCAGATCAGCTCAGTTCACTTCAGTAGCTCAGTCTGTCCGACTCTTTGCGACCCCATGAATCGCAGCACGCCAGGCCTCCCTGTCCATCACCAACTCCCGGAGTTCCCTCAGACTCACGTCCATCGGGTCGGTGATGTCATCTAGCCATTTCATCCTCAGTCATCCCCTTCTCCTCCTGCACCATCCCCTCCCAGCATCAGAGTCTTTTCCAGTGAGTCAACTCTTCGCATAAGGTGGTCAAAGTAGTGGAGTTTCAGCTTTAGCATCAGTCCTTCCAAAGAACACCCAGGACTGATCTTTAGAATAGACTGGTTGGATCGCCTTTCAGTCCAAGGGACTCTGACGAGTCTTCTCCAACACCGCAGTTCAAAAGCATCAATTCTTTGGCGCTCAGCTTTCTTCACAGTCCAACACTCACTTCCATACATGACCACTGGTAAAACCATAGCCTTGACTAGACGTACATTTGTTGGCAAAGTCATGCCTCTGCTTTTATTGTGCTATCTAGGTTGGTCATAATTTTCCTTCCAAGGAGTAAGCGCCTTTTAATTTCATGGCTGCAGTCACCATCTGCAGTGATTTTGGAGCCCCAAAATATAAAGTCTGACAGTGGAGTGCAGTTTATTACACTGGCAGGCCCAAGGCAGAATCTCCTCTTAGCCAAAAACCCCAACAAGCTTTTCTGAAAACCTTATATACCCGAAGTGTACACGCCCAAACCTACCTCCCCAAATTCCCTGAAACTAGTCTGAACAAAGGAAAAGAAAGATACACTCAAAGTTAACCCGTGATTCATTTGCCTTAAACCTAGGTAGTTAACAGGGGACCATTATCAATAGGCCTGTGGTCATACCCTAATAAGCATAATAGAATTTCTGATTCTATTTGGTTACACAGATAATTAGGGGATTCTTTTAGGCAGCAGAGAGTCTAGGTATGAGCCCTGAGGCTCTTCCATCCCGGGGCCTGGTTTCCAGGTGGTATGTCATTTCCATAGATACTGGGCATATAGGTCAAAGTCCACAGTCCGGCCCAAGAGGGAGTCCTGCTTTTGAGCTGGAGCCTGTTCTGTTTCCTCCTTCATTCCCCACTCTTGATGCTCTTAACTCATAGTATGAGCGTCATTCATGGGGATATATTGCACCCTGACTCGCCGACCTCAAATTTGGGAGAATGACATCAATCTTTGGGTTACAAGGTTATAATACATTGCAAAATAAGGGTCCACAAGCAGACTTATGAGGGCTGCTACCTATAACAATGGCAAATATAGTTTTCCACCAACCACCCTTCAGCCCAGATAGGACTGAAGTCCAAAAAGGAAGATTATCATCAGACAGAACTTTTACCTGACCTTTCGTGTCATCTAGGGTGGCTGATATATAGCCAGATAAATCAGGACTATATACACAACATTCCACTTTGATTATAGCACAGATCCCTCTTTGTCCTGAAACTATGGTTAATCTCAAGAAGATACCAGCAATTCCTTGTAGCAGGAACTGACTGTAGAGCTTCATCTCTGTTTCTTCTTTAACATGACCTTGGTTTCACAGGGATCAGTGGGGTCCTTTTGTGTAGTCTGCTTGGCATCCTCTGGGTCTGCGTGGTATGCTCTCTTCAGCCTCATGTGGAGGATCCAGGGAGTGACACCTGCGACTTTACCTGCACTGGGCTGGTTAGAACAACAGTGTATGGACCCTTCCAATGTGGGGCCAAGGAGTCGTGTTTCCAGTCCTTGACCATACCTGATTCCCAGGCACAAATTTGTGAATCTGTTCCCCAAGGGGGAATGGCACCCTTTCTAGTACAAACTTAGTTACCTGGTTTATTACTTTACCTGGTTGTTCCATCTGCGGTGAAATCTCATCTCCCCTTACCTGAGGCAAGTTCGTTGACACCTGTTTTATTATGGGAGGGGGCCACCCATACACAATTTGGATGGAGAAGAGCCATGGAACTGTGCGGTCATCCTGAGTCTGAGCAGAGCCGTCGGAAACAAGTCCTAGTAGGAACAGTCAGTCTCTAAGATCCACTTGGACAGTGTCTTGTTAAGTGTCTAGTTGGTTCCTTCCACCATCCCAGAACTCTGGGACCTGTATGCTGTATGTAATTTACACTTGATGTTTAAAGTTTTGTTTACTTGTTATACTAAATCAGCTACAAAAGCCGGGCCATTGTCTAATCCAATGCTGATAGGAAATCCAAATCGGGGAATCATCTCCTAAGCAGGCACCAGGCTACTTTTGATGCTCTTTCAGTCCGGGTAGGAAAAGTATCTACCCATTCCGAGAACATACATACTATGACCAGCAGGTAACGGTAGTGTCGATGAGGTTTCATTTCAGTGAAGCCCACTTCCAGGTGTTCCAAGGGCAGCGTGCCTTTTTCCTGAACCCCTGGAGGTTTCTGTCTGTGCCGAGAGGCAGCGTTGACCTGTGAGCAGGCAGTGCAGCTCTGAGATTCTGTCCTTCTGACAGCTGGAGGGCCTGGATTAGAGCATATAGTTCAGCCTGTTGAGTGGACCAGTGTGATGGTAGAGACCTAGCCTCACTAATGGTTTCTTCCATGACTACCGCATAGCCCATGACTACTGCAATGACTACAGTCATTGTCCTTGTTTCACCAGGCTGGTGCCATCGGTGTACCAAATCTGGGTCCGGGATTGGCTGGTCTCTCAAGTCAGGTCTGCTGACATATTTCCTTGCAATCATGTGAGGGCTCACTTCTCCCACAAGAAAGAGAGTAGTCATATTCAGGACCTGACAAGGCTCAGTAGTAACATGAGGGTTCTCACATAACAGTCCCTAGAATTGAGTAATCCGGGATGTTGACAGCCATTTATAGGGTTCCCCTTGCAGGAGACTGTTGACCTCATGCAGGACTTTTACGAACAATCTTGGCCCAAAGTTAGCTTGGTTGCCTCCCGGACCAGTAAGGCAACTTCAGCGATTGCCAATAAGCATCCCAGCCACCCAGTGGCAGCATTGTCCAGCTGATTAGAGATAAGTCATTGGTCTATCCCATATCCCCATAACCTGGGACAACACTCCCATAGTCGATTAGGAAGGTCTGGAAGGCCCAAGGCAGGTGCTGACCTAATTGTACCGGGTTTGAGTTCTATTACCAGTGGGACTTGTTTTGCAAGCCTGAGGATGGAGGTGCAGTGGCGGGGGCGGGGAGTTGTCTTCTGCCCAGACCTCAGAGAATTCTTGAGTTAACGCTGTCTCATGACTGTTTAGCCTCCCGGTTTCCCTTCTGGGACATTGTGCAACTTCCATTCTTCTTAAGGGGTTACTGAGAGGAAGAGGAAATACATGGTTGAGCCCATTCAAACAGTGGGTCTTTCGTGGGGAGAAAGGTCACTTGTGCCCCCAATTTAGACAGCAAGTCTCTTCCTAACAAAGGTACTGGGCATTCAGGTATGTACAAAAATTCAATAGTACCTTGGTGTCACCCCATCTGACATTTTCAGGGTAGGCTAGAGACACAAAGGCTGCATGTATCACCATGTGAGACCCAGCAGCCTCTGGCGGGGTCATATACAGTCTATAGGCCTCGCACAGCCTTTCGCAGAACTCAGAGGGTGATTCACTTTCCCTTTGAATCACTTCGGAGGGTTTTGTGATGCCCACAGCTTTTCGGGGCCCTGTCTTGAGACCTTGTAAAATAGCCACCCGATATCTCCCCAGGTGGCCCCTCGCTTTCTGTGTGTTACAGTTCGCACTTGGCCTCTCACCCACCGCCGGGGGTTTGCAGTACCCTCAGGTGCCATCTCTCTTAACCATTTTCTGACCTCTGTTAGGATCCTGTGCCTTTCCTCAGTGCTGGAAAGGGAGACTAGTAGTTGGATTATGTCATCCTCTGTAGGGCGGTGGTTCAAAAAATAGTCCCCATTAGCCTGGCTTGTGGCTCCCCTGAGTATGGTGGAGCGTGTCTTTGCCAGTTTAATATATCTGTAGAGGAGGCATTACCTGTCAGATCCCAGAGGGAGAACGGGGATGAGCATGTCTTCACCTGCCGGTCAGCACAGCTGAACCAGAACACCACGTGGTCCAAGACTGTTTCTCCCTTCACTTTTAAAGTCCATTCTGCCTTGGTGGGCTTGATCAGGTACGGATGGAAATACAGATGGGTTGAATGTCCCACGTCCCAGGCCGTCTCCAGAAAAGCCAATGCGTACTCACTTATGTATCCCCCTCCTTCTAGCCTGACAATGCTGAGGGGGTCAAGAATTTCATAGCAGATGGGACGCCTCCTTGGGGAGGCAGAATGCCAGCACACAAAAACCAAGTTTCTTCTCCTAAAAATCCCCTGGCAATTACTTGGTAATAATTTTCCCCAAGATGCCGTGGACACCACCTCCTAAATGACCTTCACAAAATTCCTTCCTAAGCCCTAACATGCTCGTCAACCTGTGTACCAAGCAATCGTTGCCACCTGCCTATTCCAAGCTCCTGTGGGTCTGTGCCCCTTCTAGTCCCTCCCAGGGGGGTGATCAGGCCCCCTCTTCCACCCTGCCGGATGGGTTACTGCTCACCTGAGCTCTCCGATTCCCTGCTGCCATTCACTACCTCCTAACATGAAAGGTCTGGGTATTGAGAAGCAGAATCCTTCCAGAAGGGCGAGGCACCTTCTTCCCTCCAGAAGATTTGAGCTGCAAGGCCTTGGAGTAGTCCCAAATGGGACTTGTCTCCTCAAAGTGAGGAGTTTCCTGGCCCATGCACCAAATGTTGTAGCCACGCGTTCCGGGAAACAAACTCACTCAGAAGGACAACGCAGATCAGCTCAGTTCACTTCAGTAGCTCAGTCTGTCCGACTCTTTGTGACCCCATGAATCGCAGCATGCCAGGCCTCCCTGTCCATCACCAACTCCCGGAGTTCCCTCAGACTCACGTCCATCGAGTCGGTGATGTCATCTAGCCATTTCATCCTCGGTCATCCCCTTCTCCTCCTGCCACCATCCCCTCCCAGCATCAGAGTCTTTTCCAGTGAGTCAACTCTTCGCATAAGGTGGTCAAAGTAGTGGAGTTTCAGCTTTAGCATCAGTCCTTCCAAAGAACACCCAGGACTGATCTTTAGAATAGACTGGTTGGATCGCCTTTCAGTCCAAGGGACTCTGACGAGTCTTCTCCAACACCGCAGTTCAAAAGCATCAATTCTTTGGCGCTCAGCTTTCTTCACAGTCCAACACTCACTTCCATACATGACCACTGGTAAAACCATAGCCTTGACTAGACGTACATTTGTTGGCAAAGTCATGCCTCTGCTTTTATTGTGCTATCTAGGTGGTCATAATTTTCCTTCCAAGGAGTAAGCGCCTTTTAATTTCATGGCTGCAGTCACCATCTGCAGTGATTTTGGAGCCCCAAAATATAAAGTCTGACAGTGGAGTGCAGTTTATTACACTGGCAGGCCCAAGGCAGAATCTCCTCTTAGCCAAAAACCCCAACAAGCTTTTCTGAAAACCTTATATACCCGAAGTGTACACGCCCAAACCTACTTCCCCAAATTCCCTGAAACTAGTCTGAACAAAGGAAAAGAATGATTCAATCAAAGTTAAGCGTGATTCATGTGCCTTAAGCCTAGGTAGTTAACAGGGGACCATTATCAATAGGCCTGTGGTCATACCCCAATAAGCATAATAGAATTTTTGATTCTATTTGGTTACACAGATAATTAGGGGATTCTTTTAGGCAGCAGAGAGTCTAGGTATGAGCCCTGAGGCTCTTCCATCCCGGGGCCTGGTTTCCAGGTGGTATGTCATTTCCATAGATACCGGGCATATAGGTCAAAGTCCACAGTCCGGCCCAAGAGGGAGTCCTGCTTTTAAGATGGAGCCTGTTCTGTTTCCTCCTTCATTCCCCACTCTTGATGCTCTTAACTCATAGTATGAGCGTCATTCATAGGGATATATTGCATCCTGACTCGCCGACCTCAAATTTGGGAGAATGACATCAACCTTTGGGTTGGTTACAAAGTTCATAATACATTGCAAAATAAGGGTCCACAAACAGACTTATGAGGGCTGCTACCTATAACAATGGCAAATATAGTTTTCCACCAACCACCCTTCAGCCCAGATAGGACTGAAGTCCAAAAAGGAAGATTATCATCAGACAGAACTTTTACCTGACCTTTCGTGTCATCTAGGGTGGCTGATATATAGCCAGATAAATCAGGACTATATACACAACATTCCACTTTGATTATAGCACAGGTCCCTCTCTGTACGGAAACTATGGTTAATCTCAAGAAGATACCAGCAAGTCCTTGTAGCAGCAGTTGACTGTAGAGCTTCATCTCTGTTTTTCTTTAAGATGACCTTGGTTTCACAGGGATCAGTGGGGTCCTTTTGTGTAGTCTGCTTGGCATCCTCTGGGTCTGCATGGTATGCTCTCTTAACCCTCATGTGGAGGATCCAGGGAGTGACACCTGCAACTTTACCTGCACTGGGCTGGTTAGAACAACAGTGTATGGACCCTTCCAATGTGGGGCCAAGGAGTCGTGTTTCCAGTCCTTGACTACACCTGATGCCCAGGAACAAATTCATGAATCTGTTCCCCGAGGAGGAACGTCACCCTTTCTTATACAAACTTAGTTACCTGATTTATTACCTTACCTGGTTGTTCCATCTGCGGTGAAATCTCATCTCCTCCTACCTGAGGCAAGTTTGTTGACACCTGTTTTATTATGGGAGGGGGCCTCCCATACACAATTTTGTATGGAAAAGAGCCATGGGATTGTGGGGTCATCCTGAGTCTGAGCAGAGCCATCGGAAACAAGTCCACCCAGGAACAGTCAGTCTCTCAGATCTACTTGGAGAGTGTCTCTTTAAGTGTCTAGTTGGTTTCTTCCACCACCCCAGAACTCTGGAGCCTGTATGCTGTATGTAATTTCCACATGATGTTTAAAGTTTTGCTTACTTGTTATACTAAATCAGCTACGAAAGCCGAGCCATTGTCCGATCCAATGCTGGTAGGAAATCCAAATCTGGGAACCATCTCCCTAAGCAGACACCAGGCTACTTTTGATGCTCTTTCAGTCTGGGTAGTAAAAGCTTCTACCCATTCCGAGAACATACATACTATGACCAGCAGGTAATGGTAGTGTCGATGAGGTTTCATTTCAGTGAAGCCCACTTCCAGGTGTTCCAAGGGCAGCGTGCCTTTTACCTGAACCCCTGAAGGTTTCTGTCTGTGCCGAGAGGCAGCGTTGACCTGTGAGCAGGCAGTGCAGTTCTGAGATTCTGTCATTTTGACAGCTGGAGGACATTTCAGCTCCCTTAACCGCATTACAAAAAGGACTGAAGTGTGAGCCTTTTCTGTTTCCTCTTCATTACCACCTACTTTGTTTAGGTAGGGCACCTCCCCTTCCTATCCCAGGTCAGTGGAGCTTTCTCAGGGAGGCCTCCCTGATTTTCCTGGTCCTCCCACCCTGGATCCACGGTCACAATGCCCCTCCCTCTCCTTTCCAGCACATCTTCTTTTGGCAGCTGTCCCTTCATTCCTGGGGTCATCTGAGCCTCCTGTGAGCTGCTGGTCTCTGGGAGGGAAGAGTCACGTCTGTGTGCTCAGCTGGCACTTCCTTGAATAAAGAAAGTGGGAGAAAAAGGTGTATGAGGTGGTGTGTGCTTCCAGGGGCCTAAGGGCCATCTGGACACAGCACGTGGTCGTCAACAGGGTGCTCTCCAGTCCTTGAGGTCCCCACCCCACCCAACTCCCTCCAGACCTCCATAACCATCAAGTCAGGAAGTCCATTGTTTGGTTAAGCCCTGACCTCACACTTCAGCCCTTTTGGTAATGCAGTTAAGAGAAGTGAAATGTCCTAATGCTTGAGTTTAGCTAAAAGTTTAATCTATTTTTAAATACTCTAGCAAGAAATATTTGCGCTGCAAGAGAATGTGAGTCAGCCAGAGGAAGGAGACGCTGGAGAGATTTAGAAATGGAAGAGAATGGCTTTTGCCACATGCTGTTGGTACCTCTTGCTCTTACCACTTGGGTTGCTGCTGTCTGAAGAGAGCTCCTTTGCCACATGTCAAGCATCCCAGGCATCTGTCAGAAGCAAGCACAGTAACCTTTAGAAGCCTTCCCTGGTCCACCTGAGTAGAGTTGGACCTCTGACTTTGAAGAGGGAATTCATAGGGCCTGGACTCCATCTTAGGCCTGTTCATGCTGATCATGCTCGGCCACCTTTCCAATGGACTCTGAGCTCTGTGTTTAGTGCCTATGGAAACAACAACAGAAGGATAAGACCCCCTCTGGACAGGCCATAAATTTTTCCGCACCTATCGGAGTGTCACCTCGGGCTTATTGATTATTGGCCAATTGTTTAACTGTTTGGGCACATAACACGGAATGATGGGGTTACTGGGATTGTAGTTACCCTTCCCTTGTTTATGTACGTCTCGAGGAATCTGGAGTCGTGGGTTCAGACACGTACACATGGGGTATAAAAGATTTTCACAAATGCTGGTTGGGGTCCTTGGCTAAGAGGAGACTCTGCCTTGGGCCCGCTGGTGTAATAAACTGCACTCCACTATCTGCACTGTCCTTCTGAGTGAGTTTGTTTCCCGGAACGTGTGGCTACAACTGCACTGGGGCACTGCCTCCAGATGTCCACCATGATTGCATCCATCACACAGTATTCCAAGGATTTGGGTATGTGTGATGTCTCTCTCACGGGGCCACAAACTCTCTGAGAGGAGTGCCCTTGACAGCATACCCTTCTAGCTCCAGTACCTGTCATAGAAGTTGATGGGGTAAGTTAGGATTTCTGGTTGCAAGTTATGGAAATCAACTTGATCTCCTCACTTAGGCAAAACAGAAGTCACTCTTGCTTGGCCAGCCCACCCTGACCTTCATGTTGTTGTGAAGCTGCTCAGTCGTGTTGGATTCTTTGTGACCCCGTGGACTGTTGTGTAGCCCTTCAGGCTCCTCCACTCAAGGGATTCTCCAGGCAAGAATACTGGAGTGGGCTGCCATTTCCTTCCCCAGGGGGTCTTCCCGACCAGGGGTTGAACCTTGTCACTTGTGTCTCCTTCATTGGTAAGGCAGATTCTTTACCGCTGAGCCTCTCCATACTTCCTCCCAATTCTCAGAAACAGGCCAGTCTTGTGGGTGGGCTCTTCACAGAGAATATGTCAAGAAATGGGCACTAAACACTGGATACTCAGTCCTGAAGGACAGAGGACCTGAAGCAGGGTGGGAAGAGTGGGAGGGGAGGGGGGCAGCCACACTGAAGACCAGCAACTTAGCTGGGGCCATTACGATGGTTCCAAATTCAGCTTAGGAGTCTCCCCTCCCACCTCTCACTCTTCTCCCTTTCCTCAGCCCCATCAGTTCATTAGACTCAGGAAAACGAGGGCACCATGCTCACAGCCCAGCACACGTGCCGGGCTGGGGCTGACACACGAACCCTAGCTGTTGGATCCCAACAAAGTGCCTGTAAAGTTTGAGGACCATGGGGCCAGACACCTCCTCCCTGCCAGCAGTTACTTCATTCTTTCCTCAACTTGTCCTTGCTTTTTAATTGCTCAATTTCTTCTCTTTGTTTTCCTAGTTAAAGGCTAACACAGAATGAATTGAGTATTTCAGTCGTTTGTGGTCATCATTAATTTCATGGTCCTCTGCATTTATTAAGTCTTATTTCCCCTTCATAATCTCCTTTCCCCTGATATTTGTAAAAAGCACATCTTATTCTCCTTAATTGCTTTGGCTGGTGTGATCTAATTCTGATTTTTCGCCACTCTTATCTTTTTCCCAGGAAGCTTTAACTGATGCAGAGTGTTCTCATTTAATTCTCTCCCTTTTTCTCTGCACATGGGAGTGTGTTTCTCTGTGACTCTCTTCTCAGTCTTTGGAGGAAGTTGCACTGATTGTATTTTGCTTCCCCTTTAGAAGAAGTGCTGGGTGGCCTGGGCTTTAGTTCTGGGTGGGCCCCCTCCTTTGCCACCTGTTTCTCCCCTGAAAACCACCCAGGTTTCTCCGGTTTTCCATCTGCAGCCAAAGGGCTGTTTGCCCCTCAGCTGCTGCTGGTTCTTCCCCTGGCTGTTTCGCTGCTCGTACAGAAAGCTATGCCTGGGGCAAAGCGAGAGAGGACGCTGTGCGGTCGGATGGGCCACCAATTAGCAGCTCGGCGCATGGACTGCTGGGGATGCTAATGACTGGACGGATGCTGCCCCCCTAGCAGGGCAGTGGCCATGGCAAATTAAGCGCTTGTTATCAGTGACAGTGAAACATCATTCCTGGTCTGAAAGTCTACCTGAGTGTCGTCCACCTCTCCTTTCTGAGTGGCAGGCACCTCAGTTTTCAGTTTCTCGGATGCATTTTGCTCGTGGCCCTCATTCAGCATCTATTTTGTTCTGCCTTGGCTTGTGGTCAGTCATGTGTGTGTGTCCAGATGACAAAACCTATCTCATCATCTCACCCCTTGGCAATGTAAGCATACTTGGATCCCATGGCCCTCGTGTCTATGAACACATTGCTTAAGTTACTCTAGAATTATCTCTGGCCCCCCTTTCCCTCAGCCTCCTCATGTACCAGTTCCCCAGTTTGCATCTTTGCTGTGCACCTCTTCCTGTTTGCTGAGATGCCCTTGCTAAAGTCTCCCTGGTCGCAGTGCCCGTACTGGAAGCCACGCTGCACCGAGCCCCCTTCTCTCAGCGGCCACTCTTGATTTTTGGTCCTTTACCTGCAGCTCCCCCCTGCACCAAGGGGAAGCTAACACCACCCACTGCTCTAGGAAGGGAGCTTGTGGCTCAGCCTAACCCAGTCAACGTGATTCCCTTCCCTGGTCATTCTCATTGGTTTTGTGTGAGCGCAGGACCCTGTTCAACAAGGCCAGAGAGGGCATCTATTGAAGATTCTTTGGAACAAAAATCTTCCTTACTTTTCTGAGCAAGCTGATGGGCCACAGGGGTTGGTGGCCATCTTCACCAGCCTGGGGAAGAGCCCAGCTGAAAATGAGGCCAGCACAGGAGAGAACGGCACCAAGAGACACAGAAAGGCTACGAGTCTTGGTTTTAATATTTGAGCTCACGGATCCAGCTGTGTTGGACCACTCTAGACCTACGGTTGTTTAGTCGCTAAGTCATGTCTGACCCTTTTGCAACCCTATGGGCTGTAGCCCACCAGGCTCCTCCGTCCATGGGATTCTTCAGGCAAGAATACTGGAGTGGGTTGCCATTTCCTTCTTCCAGACCCAGGGGTCGAACCCGTGTCTCCTGCTTAGCAGGCAGATTCTTTACCACTGAGCCACCAGGGAAGCCTGCAGCATCCTATACCCTACCTCCAAGCTGTAAACACATCCCACCAGCACTGCCTTCGAGATACATCCATAATCCAGCCCCTCCATGTGTGTCTGCTGCTCCCTTCCCAGTCCTTAGGCCCAGGCCACTGCAGCACCTGCACACTGAACCCCGCCTCCACTCCCAGCCCTTGTGCACTCTTCTCCGCAAGTTAAAACCATAGGCCAGATAATACCACTGCTCTGCTCAGAACCCTCTAAAAGCTCTCTGTTCAGCTGCAAGAACTCTTTCTTGACTCACAGGCCTTGCATGAGCCACCTGCTCCCTTCTGACCTCATCTCCCACCACTCCTGCTCTAGCTCGGCCCACTCCATGCTCACTGGCCCTGACTCCTGCCACAGGCTCTGTGAGCCCGCTCTCCCCACTCCCTGGGACACCTTCCATCAGGCCTCTGCACAGTTTGCTCCCTTTTGCCCTCACAGCTCTGCTCACCCGCCGCCTTTCCAGTTAGGTCATCTCTGGCCAGTCCTCCTTAAAGTAGCCCTTCCTTGTCACTCTGTATCCCCTTGCCTTGCCTGATTTTTCTTTGTATCAGGCATCACTTCCTGAAAAACGACATATATTTGTGGCTATTATTATCTGTATCTCCCTCTTAGCATGCACATCCTATGAGAAACTTGGGGTGTTCAGTTTGCTGCTCTGCACCCAATTCTTAGAAAGGCAGCTGGCACATAGCAGAGACTCAAAGTGTTGTCAGCTTATTGATTGAACGACCTAATGACTTCCCTATTATGAATGAGGCATTTTCATTTGACTTGATGCCACTTGTAGACAGAGTCCTAATACAGTGTTCAAGTAATAGTTGCCTAAAAACTGGACAAATACCTTAGCTTTGGTCAGACTGGAAGTTGTCTTCAAATATTAATAATAACAATATCTGGCCTGCAACTACCCCTGTTAAGTCCCAAGTCAGTGTTGCATATGGTGCCCCTTATGCAACACTTATACGTCGGTTTTGCAACACAAACGGGGCAAATCCTGTCCTCCCCCCACATCACAGGCAGAGCGTGGTTCGGAGGTCGTGAGCAGCAGAGCAGGGACCAGAACCCACAGTGCCTTGCTCCCAGCCACAGCTCTTCTCGGTTTTGCATTTCTGTCCTCGGATCTGCAGTTTCATAGCCTGACACTCCTCCACGCCCCGGGGGAGTGCTCAGAGATTCTGGTCCATGCGGTCTCTATTTAGCTAACATTTCCAATTCCCTCTTCTCCGAGAGCCAATAAAACTGAATTTTTCCCTCATGAGATCGTGGGCTCTTCGGAAAAAAGACAAGCAAGCATATGGTCTCGGGAAATCAAATCTGCCTTGTGAGATAAAAATTTTTCTCTCTGTAAGTCAGCCCATGTGTGACATTCTGTGCAGCTGCCTTTTATATGTTGGGGGGCGCGCGGACAGCCGGCACGTGCTCCTGCTTGAGTGGCCGCAACACATGGCGAAAAATCCTTCCGCAGCCCCTTCTCCTCCGGAGCGGTTCCCAATCCCCCCACCCTCAACCCCCGACTCGCTATTCCCCGCG
Source organism: Aepyceros melampus (assembly GCA_006408695.1). Classification (NCBI taxonomy): domain Eukaryota; kingdom Metazoa; phylum Chordata; class Mammalia; order Artiodactyla; family Bovidae; genus Aepyceros; species Aepyceros melampus. Next base: position 22,680 of record SJXQ01001259.1, read on the forward strand.
GATGACATTAGCTCCCTTTTTAATTCCCTTCCCCTCACTGCACGCTCTGATGCTACTCCCCAACTCCCAGTGGACGTGTGGAGACTTACTCGGTTTCACGTGTAATAGATAAAACAGCAGGGGCTTCTAATAGGAAAACGTTTTCCAGGCTGCAAACGGCTACAGAAAACCACAAAGCTGCCAATATGGTTCAGAGTTTATTAATACATACTTGGCACAGTTTTGGCACCCGACACTGCCCCCTCCCCCGTGGAGAAAGAGGAGGGGCTAATTGTATGTTTATAGACACAGCCCACAGTGGAGGACTAGGATATAGCTCCTCTTTCCCTGGGAACTGTTCTTTTCTTTTGAACAGTTTTATTGATGTATGATTGATATGCAAAGGACTGCACATATTTAATGTACATGATTTGAGGAGTTTGGACATATGCAGAGATCCATGATGGCATGATCATGGTAACAGACACTACATTCTAGATAACAGACCTAGCAACACCTCCCAAAGTACCCTCGTGTCCCTTTGTCCGTCATAACAACACTTAACATGATGGTACAGCCATTGCGGAAAATAGGATGGAGATTCCTCAAAAAATTAAAAATAGAAGTACCGTGTGATCCAGCAAGTCCCACTTCTGGGTTTATTCCAAAGAAAATAAAAACACTAACTCAGAGAGATAGCTGCACGCTAAGTACATGGCAGCATTATTTACCATAGCAAGACACGGAAGCAGCCTAAAAGATGAACTGTTACAGAAAATATATAATTCAGCCGTAAGAAGGAGGAGATCCTGCCATTTGCGGCAATATAGATGGACCTTGAGGGCACTGTGCTGAGTGAGATAATTCAGAGAAAGACAAATACTGTGTGAGCTCACTTAAATGTGGAGTCTGAAAAAGTCAAAAACTCAAAGAGAGTAGAATAGTGGTTGCCAGGAGCTGGAAGTAGGGAAAATGGAGAGGTGTTAGTGTACAAACTTCTAGTCATAAAAGGAATAATTTCTGGGGAATCTGACATACAGCTTGGTGACTACAGTTAACAATACTGTACTATGTACATGAAAGCTGCTAAGAGTAGGTCTTCAATATTCTTACCACACACACACACATGCACACACACACACACACACACACACAAGGTAATTAAGTGAGGTGTTGGAGCTGTTAACTAACTTTACTATGATAATTATTTTGCAACATTCCCTCATACCTTAAATTTATACGAGGTTATATGTCAAGTACCTCTCAGTAAAGCTGGGGGAAAAGAACACAATGGTGAGATCTGCCCTCTTAACAAATGCTAAGGCGCACACTCCTGTTTTGTGAACTGCAGGCGCTGTGTTGTAGATAGAGCTCATCTTCAGACCTTACTCATCTGACGTAACCGGAACTTCACCCCCACTGAACAATGACTCCCCATTGCCCCTTCCCTCGGCCCCTGGCGGCGCGTGGTGTTCTCTGCTTCCGTGTGTGTGACTATTTTAGGTAACACACAAATGGAATCAGGCAGCCTTTGTCCTTCTATAGCATAATGTCTGCTATAATCCGTGTTGTCCAAATGGCAGGGTCTCCTTTGTAAAGGATGAAAAATATTCCATTGTATGCATATACCACAACTTCTTTTTCCATTCATCTTTTGATGGACACTTGGCTTGTTTTCATATATTGCTATTGTGAATCACACACTCCCATGTGCATCAGAGCTTGATCTTTTAAAGGCCCTGCACACAGGCAGTAGACCTCTTTGCTAGAGCACAGTGTTAAATATAACTTGGGTCTTCATCCTTATTAAAAACTCATGTTGGGACTTCCTCAGTGGTCCAGTGGGTAAGATTCCGTGCTCCCAATGCAGGTGGCGGGGGTTCAATCCCTGGTTGGGGAACTATGGATAGATCCCACATGCCACAACTCCGAGTTCACATGCAGCAACTAAAGATCTCACCTGCCGCAGCTAAGACCCAGTGGAGCCAAAAAGATAAATAAATATTTAACAAAACAAAACCCCAAAGCTCATGTCTACAGTTCTGCTGCTCTGACCTGCCTTAAGGCTCATTGTGGTGGTGTTTTACAAGGCTGCTGTTTCTTTTGAGATGCTTCCCATTAAGACATGGCGCTCCTCCCTTAAATCTGAGCTCTGTGACTCCTTCAGCCATCTGAGTGGTGGGAATGATGTTCTAGGACTCCTGAGATTAGGTCATAAGAGGCCAGGCCCTTGTGCCCACTCTTCTTGGAGTGCTGGCTCTCTGGTGGCCCCTCGCTCTCAGAAGGAATCCCTCACGCTGCCCTGGGAAGGGCCACGGGGGTCCTCTGGCCAACAGTGCTGCAGCCCCCTCCCAGGACAGGCTTCAGGCCCAGCTCTCCCAGCATCCCTTCCATTGGAGGCTCCAGACGCGCCAGCTCAGGAAGAGGCATGCCCACAGGTTCTGGGATCACAACAGCACGGTGGTTGTTTTATGCCACTAAGTTTGTGATGGTTGGTTATGTGTCCCAGGACCTCGTGGCCTCACCTCCCCACACCCCTGTTGAATCTATAGAGTCAAACTGCAGAACAGGCTCCTTTTGCATTGTTTTGACTCTGCAGAAAGAACGGGACTGCAAGGCGGACAGCACGGAGTTGCTCCTGCTCTGAACAAAGCCTCCTATGACTGCCTGCCACCTGTCTCACCTCTGCCTCTTGGACTTTTTCTCTT
>SJXQ01001259.1:25783-118624 GCA_006408695.1 Aepyceros melampus
CCACCGCTGCTCCACCCCAACACGTCTGCATTCGCACCCCTCTCCCCAAACAGGCTGCGGTCTCAACCCCCCACTCCCCCCGACCTCACTCCCTTAGGCCTTTACCCAACACTACTTCCTCAGTGAGACCTTTGTGGTCACACTCTCTAAGAGTGCAAACCCTCCACCCTGCCCACACTTCCCCTCCATTCCTTATTTTTCTTCCTCATTTTCACAATCTAAATGCTTATTTATATGTTACTTATTTCTGTTGTATATTGTCTATGTCTCCAGTAGAATGTAAGTTCATTGAGGGGTGGGTGGGTGAGGAGTATATCTCAGGACCCAGGAGAGTGCCTGGCACAGGGAAAGTAGGCAGTCAATACATATTCATTGAATAAATTCAAAACTATGTGACAAAGTGTTGGTTTTGCTATTGTCCCTAGAAACAAACTGAATGTGTGCCTGTCACAACAAATCCTGGTTACACAAGTGGAAAGCATGAAGAATGGATGGCCTTACAAAGTAGGAGGAATTTCATCCCTTGCCGAATCTCCACATGCAGCATCACTGCCCTCTTCTCAGCCCAACAGGAATGCCTCTTCCCCTCGCACTGAAGTCGGTCTGTATCTGTGCTTCCCTCCTCCTGGGCCTTCAGCCTGGGATGTCCGTCACTCACCCCTTGATGAACTTGCACCTTGTTAGCCTTTTAACAGTCAGCTCAGGCATCACCTCTCCCAGCTGGAACCGCTTTACCCTCCCATGAACTCCACCTGAGCCTACCTGTAGCACTTTGCATGGGTATCGGGGCCCATGGATGCCTGTCTCACCTCCTTCATCCGTCTGAGATCCTTGGGAGGACTAGGGTACCATGTGCCCTGCTCACTTCTTTTGTAGTTTCACCATCCCCGCCCATGGGCAACCTCAGACAGATATCAGAGTTTGGGACCATGGAGGAGGGGTTGGGATAGGAGAAGATGTCAGGAGAACCCCAACCTCAGATTATGATACCTACTATAGTAGTGGCAGAAAGAACACAGTTCTTGGATCAGAGAATCTGGGTCACCTCTTGGCTAGGTCTTCACCGAGGAAGCTTTAAATTCTTTAAGCTTTGGTTTATTCATCTACGAAAATGCTTACAGTGCAAGGATATTGTGTGGATGAAAGAATATAATTTTTTAGAGGGGAAAAGTGTAAACATAAACATTATACAAATACTGATCGTACGCAAAGGTTGTGTTCTAAGCATCAGCAGTGAAATTAGCAAGGGTGCAGTTCAGGTTGTGACCAGAGGGTGGCAGCAGCAGGCAGCTTTGCCCCAGGATCGTTTGGAAAGAAAGCATCCCCAGGAGCTGCTGGACCCTGGTGCTGGGATTGGTGACAGTTTTCTTTTCTGCTCAGCCCACTTGACTCTGAAGGGATTGCCTTGTCTAGCGGGATCTGGCTGTGCCTGAACTAAGCCCAGAAACCTTTCGATGATTTCCCCATACGTTTTTTGTTTTAATTGGTGGTATAATCACCTTACAATGTTGTGTTCGTTTCTGCTGTACAATGAAGTGAGATCAGCTGTATGTATATTTACATCTCCTTCCTGTTAAGCCTCCTTCCCACCGCCCTTCCCACCCATCTAGGTCACCACGGAGTACCAAGCTGAGCTCCCTGTGCTATAGAGCAGCTTCCCGCCTATTTTACACATGGTAGTTTGGGTGGGGAAGATCCCCTGGAGGAGGAAACGTCAGTCCAGTCCAGTATTTTTGCCTGGAGAATCCCATGGACAGAGGAGCCTGGTGGACTGCAGTCCACAGGGTCCCAAAGCGTCGGATACGACTGGAGCGACTGAGCACACGGTGTATATACCGTCAATCCTGATTCATCCCACTCCCCAGCCTTCCACCCACACATAGCTGTTCTCTGTGTCTGCATCTCTAAAATGGCACAGATCCCCATAAGTTTCTGATGGCCCCCTCACCATCACATGTAAGATTTTCATTGGTTATCTTATCTAGCCCTCATCACAACCTTTTGAGCAAAATTGAGCAACCAGAATGACTGCCCCTCCACCTCCTTGCCATTTCAGACTCATTGAAACTGAGGTTCAAAGAGGGACTGTGGGCAGCACACAGCTAGCAAGTAGGCAAAGTCAGAGCTGTCATTAAACTGAGTCTCCCAGCTTGAATCCAAGCACATCACCCTTTCTTTCACCTTCCCTATTCAGCTCTTCATGCCACCAGCATTTCGTGTGTTTTGCTGTTTGTTGGAGAGGTGTTTGGACTTCCGGCCACTGTGGGCGCTTCTCAGCGCTCAGCCAGTTGCGGTCTCCTTCCTGCTCTCCTCAAGTGCTGGCCCTTAGTCTGTTTTCTTCTGTTGTTCAGCCAGCACCAGCTTCTTGTGACCTGGGCTCATGTCCTCAAGCCCAGCAGCTGAGAAGGGCTCTGTTTCACCGCTTCTTAGCTCACAAGCTCACAGGCCCTGCTGGCGATCCAGCTAAGCAATCCTGAGAAATAAATACGGGGAAGAAGGCTACAAAAATAAAAAGCAGAGAAAAGCAACATGTGCCCTAAAAAAAATCATAGTTTCCTAGGTCTTGTCAATCTTAAGTCCCCCGCTTTCTTGCTGGACAGTGTTCAGAAGCCCTGAGAGCCTCCAGCTTTCCTGACTTTTTTCTGAAGGCAAAGGGTCTCGATGTTGTCCCTTCCCTTATGCTCTTAAGTAGGCCCCTTATCCAGAGCGTAATGGCAGATGGGAAAGAAAGCTGATGTTTGTTGAGGGTCTCCTGGGGGCCAGGCCCTGCCCTAGAGGCCTGACACCCATCACTTCATCTGACTCACAGTCAGCTTGATAATGTGGCAACTGAGGCTTACAAGCAGGACCTATCTGCCTAGATCTGTATAAGTGGTACACGTAGGCCGGTTTGGTTTGGCTCAAAACTCGCTTCTCTGTAATCACATGATCATACAGCTAGTGACAAATGTGTATTCCATCTCTCTCAGAGGAATTTACCCCCCTGGGGGACTTCCAGTCTCAATGACTCTCATCTCAGGCATCCAGACTTCACACAGGAACCTTTTCCGTGGGCTGATTCTCTCCTGTCTGCCGTGTGGGTGGGAAACGCAGAAGGAAAAGGAAACTCAAGTTTTTGCCCCAGAGGAAATAACACTTGGCAACGGACTTGGGGCTCAGAGATGGAGGCCTCCCACCTTGGAACATGCATGGGTGGCTGATTACACGAGGCCGCCTTTGCGAGAACAGCCAGTCGCTGCCTGGCGGTGAGCGTAGCATGGCTGTGCACTGGTGCTGATGTAACGCTAATGTGAGGCCGAGTATCAACAGGACCAGGCTGCAAACACTCACACACGTGGCCTTTCTCATCAGCACTGAAGCCACAACATACTCAGCTTTTATACTCAGCTGTTAGTATAAACTGCTACCTGCTTGCCTCCTGTTTCACATTCTCACCTGAGCTTGTAGGAAGGCATAACAAGGGCACAAGCAGAAGAGACAGGTGTTAAGTAGGAGAACAGAGCTGGACTTAGTGATTCCTAAGTTGAGGAGGGCACCTGAAGGGTGAGAGGCAAAGATGACCCTGAAGTAGGAAGCAGAGAGTGTCCCAGAGCCTGGGGATTAGGCTGCTGACTCAGACAAGGGGGACAGGAACAGCCTAGAAACTCCATGGGCTCAAGACCCTCAACTGAAATGCAGAGAGCAGACCAGATCACTTCCTGAATTTCCTGCTGCTCTAAAATCTGACAATTCAGCACGTTCAGTTGGGTGTGAACTGTCGAAGCGTTAACAGAATCTGATTCTCTCTCGAGAGCTTTCCCTTGACACAGCGCAGGGACGGCAGGAGCAGGGACCGAAGGTATTTTGCTAGCCAGGGATAGATCTGTGAAAACGTCTTCCACCCCTTCACCTACTTCTTGCTCTCTTCAACTATTTCCCCAGGAGTATTAGTTTAGATAAGAAGAGTCAGTGAAGATAAAGCAAGAGAGCTCCCAGAGGGCAGTAGGATGGAGATGGAAAATTTGGAATGAGTCATCGGTGGATTTTCCCCGGAAGCTCTCATACACAAGGGTAGGAACTGTACCCATCTTTGGTCCTGGGATTTTTTTTACCTAAGCAGAAGGTCTACTTATAATGAAAAAGAGATCACTTGAAAAGCAATATATATTCAATTTAGAAATGTCAGAATAGCAACAACAACCAAGAACAACAGAATGATAGGCATTATCCCACCACTCAGAGAACAACACCCTAGTGAATATTCTTCCAAAAGATACACAAACAACACACACTTTTTAAGAAACAAAAATAGGATTCTATTGTTTATTGTGACCTTTTTCTCCCCATATTCAGTTAGTTCATATCATGATTTAACAGATTTCCTCCTTTCAAATATTTAAATCATCTGCAGTTTTGAGTTATAAACAATTTTACAAGGTGTAAATTTTAGCCAAGTCTTGTAAGTTTTTCGTTATTTTCTTAAGATAAAATCATTCCTGTGGACTTGCAAGGTCAAAATATGACTATTTTTGATGCTTCTAATTCATGCTGAGAATTTGTCCACCAGAAACTCTACGTCTGCTTGTGTTTCTACTGTCCATATGCAAGAATGTCTGTTTTTCCCATCAGCAACACTTTATATTTTCATTTTTAAATAAACAATGAAAATACATCTATGTTAACATTTACATTTCTTTGCTTATTAATAAGTCGACTCCATTTTCATAGGTTTATTCAATCGTGCTTCTTTTTTGGTGACTTGTCCTTTGATGACCTTGACCCAGTTTAATATCAAGGTGTCTATCTTTTCTTTCTACATTTACATGAAAAACTTAATTTCAAGGATATTGACCTTTGTTATATATCATGCAAATAATTTGCCCCTTTCAGTACTTTGTCTTTTAAATTTCTTAGGGCTTTTCATGTACAAAGGGTTCAAATTTTACATAGATTTATCGATCCTTTTCTTTTTCAGTTTCTGTCCTTGAAGTCATGCTCCTTGAACATTCAGAATTAAGTGAGATGTAGTGTTATGTGGCAGCCTGGATGGGAGGGGAGTTTGGGGGAGAACAGATACCTGTATATGTATGGCTGAGTCCCTTTGCTGTCCACCTGAACTTATCATGACATTGTTAATCGGCTATACCCAGACACAAAATTAAAAAATTAAAGTTTGAAGGAAAAAAAAGAATTAAATGAGATATGAGAGGAGCAGGATTGATTAATATTTCAGAGACAACAGACATCTGCTCTCCATTTGTCCCATGAGAGCTTAGGAAAATTATCAGAAAGGCCAAGGCAGGGAGCCACACGGCCATCACCATGTCGTCTGGACCAGGACTCGGGAGGCTGTGGCTGGCAGCTGGCTAGTGGGTGAGCCGCTCATAGGTAAGGGAGCTAGAGGCAAACTGTTTCTCAGGATCTGCATATGCTTTGGAACAGATGTGTCCTAAGCATCCTTTATTAAAAACACTTTTTATTACAGAATGAATATGTTCATTATCAAAATTTCTAACTCACCAAAGTAGATAAAATACTGAAAGTTTCCTTTTTGCCTCCTCCAAATCCAAGTCCTGAAAGGGATGTGCTGTGAAAAGTTTGGCATGAGTCTTTACAGATTTCTTCCTATTTCTGCACTATTATAGTATAATACAATACAATATATAAAATGCTCTTAGGGCTACTTCATTCTATTTTAACTCAACCAATATTTCATCATATGAATACACCACAATTTCAGTTGTTTGAAAATTTTTATTACCCAAAAAGCTATAACAAATATCCTTGGACAGAATTTTTACACATTTATTCAACTGTTTTTGAAGGATAGATTTCTCAAACTAAAATTACTAGGTTAATTACTAGGTTAATATAATATATATATATATATATTTTAAAGTTTAGTGGAAACTGCCAAATCCCATCCATGAGAAGTATACTTTATACTCCCTCAAATATTATATGAAGGTGCCTGCTTCTCCCAACATTCCCATCAATAATGTAAATCACTATCTTTTCTAATTTTACCAATTTGAATGTGAAGATGGTTTTTATGACATATATATATAATAGCTATTATATATATATCTGTAGCATTAGATGTCTTCTCATACACTTATTGACATTTTTTCTATAATGTATTTCTTCTATAAATTGCTTGTTTGTATTCTTTTGATTTTAAAAACCAAATTTCATTTGTCTTATTGATTGATAGGAATAATTTATCTATTTCTAAAGGATGAGTGGTTTCTAATCTGCTCAACATCAGCATGATCAAAGGTAGAAGGTGTTTTTGCTGGTATCTGTAATAGTAATACTTTTTCGTATATACTGCAGTAGAGGGCATAGAAGGCGGGCCGTAAGGTTGAATCTGGCTCTTTGTTAACTAAAGGGTGATTCTGAGTGGCTTACATAGTCTGTTAGTTCCTCTTCTCTTTGACGAGCAGAATAAAACCCACCCAAGGCTGCTGTGAGGATTAAAACATGATAAGAAGACACACTCACAAATATACCTGCTTTGGCAAAGAGGTACATCAGCCAGGTTGGTTTTCTGAATTGTATGTGCTTGTGTGTGTGTGTGTGTGCGCGCATGTACGTCTGTTTTCTATGTTACCTAAAGAAGCAAAAAAGAGAGGCACGTGGTTAAGCTCACAGGGGGTGGATTCCACTGATGTTAACTTGAGTTCCTTTTGCAAGAAGACAGAATCACAGAAGGAAGCGATCCCCAAAGATGAACCTCGCATGTGAACTCTTAGCCAGCTTCCTTCTGATTTTCACTGTTCCCACCAAAGGTAAGTTGGTGTGAGGGTCTTGACTCTCACTGTTAGAAGCTTCGTTGGAGACCCTGAACTGAGCTTAAAAATCAGAAAGGTCACAGTCCTGCTTTTCCTTGGTAGCGAATCACCTCAGCACCTGTCTTGCTTTTTGTAGGTGAAGACCCTGAAACCACTGTCGTCTGGGGTGCCCTGGATCATGACCTCAACCTGGACATTCCTGGTTTTCAAAGAAGTGACATAGTGGCAGATATAAAATGGCACAAAAACAAAGACAAGATTACACGAATAAAGAAAATATGCCACTTTACGATCAAACGGACAAATATGATATGTTTACAAATGGAACTCTGAAAATTAAAACTCTGGTGAGAAACGATAGTGCTCTCTATGAGGTAGAGGTATATGGTTCAAATGGAGTAAACCTACTGAACAAAAAATTTGATTTGAAGATTCAAGGTAAGTCTTTGACCCCTAAATTCCTCCATCTCAAAATGGGTGCTATTTAGGAAGCCAAAGAGTAGCATTTATGCAAGGTCCCCAGCCCAGACGTTGGCCTTGGGGAGCCCTAAGGGAAACCAAATGCATTCCTCCTGCCTCGATGCAAGCTCCAGTCTTGTGGGAGAGATAGACACCACAGCTAATAGACCCTCAAGTCTACACACTTCACCTCTCCAGAGGTGGTGGGGCTGCTGATTTGAGTGAAGGATCTAGATTGACACGGCATTATTTAGGAGGAGGGGAATCAGTGGGCAGCAGCGGGAAAAGGTGACCATTTCAGGTGGATGATGAAGGATAAGCTGTGAGGCTAGGAAGGGGAGGCTGATTGAAGGGCAGTGGGTCTTCTGTCCAGAGAGACAATTTCAAGCCCGGATGTCCTGAAGGAGTGGTGGTAAGGCAGGAAAGGGCTGGAAATAATGCATTAAAGGATGAATGGTTTCTAATCTGCTCAACATCAGCATGATCAAAGGTAGAGGGTGTTTTTGCTGGTATCTGTAGAAAATACACAAAGTGTGGCTCTGTATGTCTATGCGTGTACTGGGAGAGCAGTAGCAGCTATGGAAGATGAAAGATGGAAGACTAGGCAGGGAGCTGCTGCTTTAAGCCGGGTGAAGCAGGAAGGGGCTGGTTGGTGAGTCTTAATTCAGGTTTCATGTTGGAATCAGCTGAGGTACAGTAAAATTTACCAGTACTAAGTCCCATCCCAGAAAAATTAAATCAGAGTTTCTTGGCTCAGGGCCTGGGCATTGTAGGCGCAAAACTCCCCAGGTGATTTTAAAGCACAGCTGAAGCTGATAACCAGTGGCCTAGACCAAAGGTGCCTATAAAATGCCTGAAGCTTGCTTACACTGAGGGTCGCGTGTGGAAAAAGGATGCACAAAGTGGCTTGAGTTCGAGAGAGAGGGACAAGAAAGTAGAATTGAAATGACTTTGAAGTTGCAAGTCCAGGGGTCACTTGGCAGGGCATGGATAACAGTAGAAGCAGCAGCTAAACTTTGCTTGGAGAAGACAGGAACCTGAGCCTGAACACAAGCCACAGATTCAGTGAGCAAATAAGCATTTCTGTGCTTGACACAGGAAATGCAGCCAAAGGAAGGGCCCCCTCCTCCTACGTAAAGTCACCCTCCAGCCCTGTTCTTGAGCACGCAGATCTGGTAGCAGCCCCCACCCACAACAGTCACAGACATTGGCAGCCCCCCTGCAGATGGCAACTTTCCCCACCTAGTCCGGCACCAGAATACAGACTACAGCTCAGAAAAGGGTGAGATAGACGCTGCCAGAACGGGCCTCTGTTGTGGGCTCTGGGAACCACAGATGTCATAACTCTGGCCAAGTATCTTGTTTCAAACTTGAGCTTCACATTCATGTATCACGTAGCATTGCCTGGGTAATCATGGCTACTGGCGATGCATTATGCGCTTTGCTGTATGCTCTTACTCAAGGATCCCAGCAATCCTGAGAGGTAGTTATTCCCTTATCAACTAGGAGGAAACAGGTAGTGGTCTGATGGGAGCAAAGTCGGGATCCAAACCCAAGGCTGGTTTTAGCAAGGATGGTGACATTCTGCCCTCACCCTGCCCCGACCCACCCCTACCCCATCAGCTTTATTGTGATATAATGCACATACCATAAGATCCACCCATTTAAAGTATATGATTCTATGGCCAGTAGTGTATTTACAGAGTTGTACAACCAAACCGCCAATCAATTTTAGAATGTTTTCACAACCTCAAAAATAAATTCTCACTCTTTTGCCAAAAGACAAAGATCTTTCCATGACACAACTGCCCTCTTGTTGTATGTGTGTGTGTGTGTGTGTGTGTGTGTGAATGTTACACAGATGTCAATTTGTGATCCAGTCACCATTTCTTGCCACATGGCCTTGGGCAAACTCTCTATCTGCTCTGAGTCTGATTTTCATAATTATAACCCTATGGGACGGTATTCATGGGACAAGGCTTCAGGGAAACAGCTAACCACAGGTGCCTCAGGCCCCTGGGACACCGTACCTGTCTCCTCAGTGCTAGAGCTCTCTCCATCTCTTTGTTCCTTCAAGCTTCTCTGTTTCCAATCTTGGTACCCACAACTCCTTAATGAGGGGGCTGCTGCCGTTAGCTGAGGAAGTCCGCTTAGAAGCAGATGTTAGTGGAGAAGGAGTTCGTCCTAGCAAGCTGGAATCAGGGAGCGCTCATCTGTGAGATGTACCCTCACTTGATACAATCATGCCTCTTGTACGCAGCTGTCTTACAGACAGCATGTATACAAAGATATGCTTTCAAGTGGCTGCACATCGCTGGATGTTTATGTCAGTGGAGTACTGGAAAGGATCTTAAAGTCCCCAGCAGTTAGAAACTTACTGATGAAATCAAGAATGCGTGCGTGCTCATTCACTCAGTCCTTTCCCACTCTGTGGTCCCATGCGCTGCTAAGCTCTTCTGTCCATGGGATTTTCCCAGCAAGAATACTGGAGTGGGTTGCCATTTCCTCCTCCACGGGATCTTCTCGACCCAGAGATGGAGCTTGCGTCTCCTGCATTGGCAGGCAGATTCTTTACCACTGAGCCACCAGGGAAGCCATAAAAATCAACAATATATCATTGAAAAAGATGGTGGAGATGTATATTTATTAGTGTTCATAAAGTAAAGAATTTCATAATAGATCAGTAAACAGAAAAAGGCAGACTAAAAATTCATACAATCCAATTTTATTTTTTAGAACATTATTTATATATAGTATGCATGCATAGAAAACATTTGTTAGATGCATTGAAACATTAATAATTATTGATGCTGCGTGATAGACTTGCAAGTGATTTTTAATCTTCTTGAAACTTTTTTGATATTTTATCAGTTTTTGCAGTGAGTGATTTACTTGTATGTTTTTTCTACTCGCATTTTTAATTGGAGGATAATTCCTTTACAATATTGTGTTGTTTTCAACTGTACAACAACATGTAGATTTATAAATAGAAAAAAAAGGAGTATTTCCATTTTGAAAACACAAGCAAACTCCTCAACTCAACCCCTAGAGCATGCACTGACCCTGACTTGGTGTATGGGGATGTTTTTCCATCCTCTTTATTCGGGGTCACGCTGAATCTCTGGATGGGAAAACACTTAATTTCTGCATACCTATATTCTGGAACAGAAATGAAATTTGGTGAGAAAGTTCATGGGGAAGATATGATTGTCTGGGAATCAGGGAGGGAGGAAATTATTAAGAAAAAAAAAAGGTATCCATCTGCATGATGAATGGAAGGATGCTGAGAGAGAAAGGTGGCAACTCTGAGGAAAGAAAGGGAAAGCAGGGTGAGAAAAAGAGCAGAATTTGGTCACAGCTCACAAGTGGTGGAGTACCATTTGAACCTGGTCCAAACGACACCAAGGCCAGGGCTTTTTCTTTCATGACACAGCCTTCGAATATTATCATGTCAGAAGAGGAAAGGCAGGGCATGTGTGATTACAACAGCTACCACCAATACTGCGCGTGCTCAGTTGCTCACTTGTGTCCAACTCTTTGCAACCCCATGGACTGAAGCCCACCAGTCTCCTCTGTCCATGGAATTCTCTAGGCAAGAATACTAGAGTGGGGTGCCACTTCCTACTCCAGGGGATCTTCCCTACCCAGGGATCAAACCCCCGTCTCTTGTGCCTCCTGCATTGGCAGGTGGGTTCTTTACCACTGTGGCACCTGGGAAGCCCCACCACCGGTATTGCCAGAGCCTACCCATGTGCCAGGGCTTTGTCACCTGTCATTCTTGCTGTGCAGGTGGGGAACGTCTTTCTTATCCTTATCTATGGGTGAGGACCAGTGAGGTGTGGGGAGTGGCCCGGCAGTCCTGGGAGGATGAAGGGGCTCTGTCTGTCCAGAGCTTGAACAGCATTCTGCTCCCAGGATCTGCCGGGGGAAGGAGGAGGGAGTTTCCATTTGTGACCAAGGCACCAGGCTATACATGTACCAGTTTCCCCAGGGTCAGGTTCCCAGCTGCTCATAAAGCATTTCTCCCAACCCTCCGTCCCCCACAGACTCCTGTGCCATGTGGGGATCACGATATGGTAAACCTCTTAACCATATGACTGAACTTGAATTTGGGAGGGTGAGCTCCTCTCCTGATTTGCCAATTTATTAGTGGGTACCTTTGGACCATCCATTTAACCCTCCCAGATCCTTGGGTACTTCATCTATAAACAGGAAGAAAAACATCAGCCTCTCTGTTTGTTAGGATGAAATGATATCATATTCGCGAAAGCATTTTAAAGTATAAAGAAAGTGAAGTTGCTCAGTCAGTCATGTCCGACTCTTTGCGACCTCATGGACTGTAGCCCACCAGGCTCCTCCATCCGTGGAATTTTCTAGGCAAGAGTACTGGAGTGGGTTGCCACTTCCTTCTCTAGAAGAGCTTCCCAACCCAGGGATCAAACCCAGATCTCCCACATTGCAGGTAGACACTTTACCATCTGAGAATATGATGTATATTTTTACTGATATATCTATAAATATCAGAAATAAATTTATTCTGAATGTGCTGTATAAATAACATAAAATAGAAATGATATTCTTTAAATTGCTAGGGATCTTTGAAATTGTTTCCTGGTCCCCAACTAAATCCATTTTCCCGCTCTAAATAGGTATATCTTTTACAATCAGTAAGTTGCCTGACTTGAGTTGGATCTTTCTTTTCTTTTCAGAGATGCTCTCAGGACCTGAAATTAACTGGATCTGTACCAACAGAACTGTGAGCTGCAAGGTAGAGAATGGAAGTGATCCTAAATTACAACTGTTTTTAAATACAAGCAGTGTCAGACAAGGTCAGCGGAGGTTCATCACCTACGTGTGGAACAGCAAGTGGAATAAAACATTCACGTGCGTGGCGAGTAACCACGTTGACAAGAAAGTCAGCACGGAGTCATCGTGTGTCCAGGTGCGTGGTGGGCACAGCTCAGGCACCACAAGTTCATATCACAATCCAGTCTTTAATGCCGAAAAGGCAAGGACTGCTCCAGGGCATGGGTGCTTGGCCTGGGAGGCCGCTTTGGCTCAGGATGAGACCTGAACACATCCCTCTTTCTCCTGGAAATCTCCAAGGGAAGGCTTAGAGGAGAGAGGGCATAGTGTTCCATGCTTACCCATCCTGGGATTCTTCTCACAGAGCATGGTCTAACCTCAGGAAATTAAAAAGGTGCTCTTCTAGGAGAAAGAACTGCTGAGTTGAAGAGATAAAAGGAGCTGAAATGGTTATCTCATATAGACGGTCCCTTGCCAGAGAGGCAAAATGACTTGCCCACAGGCTCTCAATTAGTCAGGGACCATGACTGTGACCTCAGGACAGTGATGGAGAAGGGAGAAAGAAAGATTCCTTTCTGGAGGGGCGACAGTCAGCACCTCCTATCAGAGGCAGGAGCAGAAGGACTCCTTCTAGAAACCCAGGAAGTGAAGGACTTGAAGAGAGGAAAAGCTTGAGGCCAGGGAGGACTATGAACCCAGGTGGGCAATGCTCTTACTGCCTCAGAGCAGACAGCTCAGCACAGAAAGTTCTGAAATTTCAAGAGTCTAAGTTCTTTCCTGGTCCCCAGCTTGACATGACCCCAAAAGTAATTTTTGAAAGATGGCCTGCTCTGGCCTGAGAGATTGGGGTCTGGACTTCTAGTTTTGGTCTGTCTAAATATATCGGGTTGGCCTGGACAGAGTTCCTTCCTCTTTCTGGGGAAGAAAGAAGATAAGCCCCATGATCCCCAAGAGTCTACTCATCTGATACTCCACGATTATCTTTCCAGCGCTGCCTCGTCAATCCCCTGAAAGGAAGCTGAGCACAAAACAAAACAGCGATCTGGCCAGATTTCCTTAGTTTCTTTAGCAAATTTGGCTGGTCAGTGACCCTAGGAAGCAACCCTGAGCTGGTGTGAAGTCAGAAGTAAGACTTTAATATATCTTTGAATTAGTTGGGTAACAAACGCCCCCATATTTAGTGGCTTAAAGCAGCAAACAGCGTTGAAGATAATAATCTCACGGTTTCTGTGAGACGTTGAATCTGGGACTGGCCTAGCTGATGGTGCTGGCTCAGAGTCATTCATGAAGCTATCATCAAGGTACCGGCAGGGGCTGCAGTCATGTCAGCCAGGTACGAGCACTGCTGAGGGAGGAGCCACTTCCAAGTTTACTCGTGGCGGGCATTCGGCTGCCTCCCAGTAAGGCAGCCCCTTCCCTCACAGCAGCTTGAGAAACAGCAACAGTAAGGGCCCAGCACAAAAGCCAGGGCCTTTGGGCTTTGCATACTTGGTCTCAGGTCCTATCACTGCTGCTGTACTCTGTTCATTCAGGAGCCATTCAGTAAGCCCGGCCCACGTTTAATCAGAAGGGGTCGCACACAGGTAGAAATCTCAGGAGGCAGGGCTCAGTGAGGACCATCCTAGAGTCCACAAGTCACACGCTCAGACCAGCGTCGCGTCACCTCCTGTGAAGTCTCTGACTCCCAGTCATCCCTCCATGCCCCCCATCATTAAGGCACAGTGTTTGAGGCAGCCCCTCCTCGACTTCACAAGCTCTTATCCCCTTTCAGGATGCTCTTAATTAGAGTTGTCAGATTTAGCAAATTAAAAAAAAAAACAGTGTAAATATTTTTTTTTGGTCACCCTGCATGGTATGCAGGATCTTAGCTCCCCAACCAGGAATCGACCCCACACCTTCTGCACTGGAAGCACAGAGTCTTAACCACTGGATCGGCAGGGAAGTCCCTAAAAAGACAGCATAATTGTGCTCCAAGTGTTGCATGGAACACCCTTATAGTAAAAAATTAGTCATTGTTTATTTCTAATTTAACTAGTCACCTCCCGTATTTTATTTTATAGTGGTGCTACTCCACGTGTATTTTTACCAGATCCCAGCAGTATAAAAATGTGTGTGCATTAGGGATGGAGGAAGAGAGGAAGGGCTTTGGCGGGGGCTGGGAAAAAAAAAAAACAGTGTAAATATTTTTTTTTGGTCACCCTGCATGGCATGCAGGATCTTAGCTCCCCAACCAGGAATCGACCCCACACCTTCTGCACTGGAAGCACAGAGTCTTAACCACTGGATCGTCAGGGAAGTCCCTAAAAAGACAGCATAATTGTGCTCCAAGTGTTGCATGGAACACCCTTATAGTAAAAAATTATTCATTGTTTATTTCTAATTTAACTAGTCATCTCCCGTATTTTATTTTATAGTGATGCTACTCCACGTGTATTTTTACCAGATCCCAGCAGTATAAAAATGTGTGTGCATTAGGGATGGAGGATGAGAGGAAGGGCTTTGGCGGGGGCTGGGGTTCAAAGACTGGAACCTCCCTGTGGTGCAGAGTTGGGGGAGCCAGGTGGAGGAAGGGGCACTAGAGAGATGGGAGGAATACCTAGGGCAAGCCTGGAGAGGACAAGGTTGCTCTTGCAGACCCTAAAGCGGATCTGGGCGCATCGTCCTAAAAGGCCAAGGCAGAGAGGAGCAATGACGTGATTAACCACTTGGCTCAAAACAGATGAGCATGTACTTAAAATCAAAATAGTAGGAGGAGGGAGCGGGTTTAGATACGCAAAAGGACTCTACCACATGAATCCGTGGGCATATTATCTCTGAGAAGGGAGTGCAGAAAAGAGTGTGGCTGGATTTAGTGACTGTGAGGACACAGCTTTGAATGACAGCCACCTCTGAGACATGCTGGAACCTTTCCCACAGAAAGCATCCAGAGGCTGTGCTGGACAAATCTGTGAACAGACTGTAAGGCTCACCTACATTCCCAAGTGTGCCCGGATATGGGCTCGCTTGTCCCGTCTGAGGACTCTGAGGAGACAGGCTGGCGGCTGCATGGTTTAGCCAGGAATCGACCCCACACCTTCTGCACTGGAAGCACAGAGTCTTAACCACTGGATCGTCAGGGAAGTCCCTAAAAAGACAGCATAATTGTGCTCCAAGTGTTGCATGGAACACCCTTATAGTAAAAAATTATTCATTGTTTATTTCTAATTTAACTAGTCATCTCCCGTATTTTATTTTATAGTGATGCTACTCCACGTGTATTTTTACCAGATCCCAGCAGTATAAAAATGTGTGTGCATTAGGGATGGAGGATGAGAGGAAGGGCTTTGGCGGGGGCTGGGGTTCAAAGACTGGAACCTCCCTGTGGTGCAGAGTTGGGGGAGCCAGGTGGAGGAAGGGGCACTAGAGAGATGGGAGGAATACCTAGGGCAAGCCTGGAGAGGACAAGGTCGCTCTTGCAGACCCTAAAGCGGATCTGGGCGCATCGTCCTAAAAGGCCAAGGCAGAGAGGAGCAATGACGTGATTAACCACTTGGCTCAAAACAGATGAGCATGTACTTAAAATCAAAATAGTAGGAGGAGGGAGCGGGTTTAGATACGCAAAAGGACTCTACCACATGAACCCGTGGGCTATTATCTCTGAGAAGGGAGTGCAGGAAAGAGTGTGGCTGGATTTAGTGACTGTGAGGACACAGCTTTGAATGACAGCCACCTCTGAGACATGCTGGAACCTTTCCCACAGAAAGTATCCAGAGGCTGTGCTGGACAAATCTGTGAACAGACTGTAAGGCACACCTACATTCCCAAGTGTGCCCGGATATGGGCACGCTTGTCCCATCTGAGGACTCTGAGGAGACAGGCTGGCGGCTGCATGGTTTAGCCCCATGTTCCTCAACTGGTCCCAGGCTTGCCCCCAACCCCCCCAGGTCAGACCCTAGGAAGGCCTTGGCTGAGCCCAAGGCGAATTCTGATAGCCCTGGCCCTTTCTCCAAGCAGGCAGAACCTAAAGGGCCCTTCTGCCTTTCCCAGTCCAGTCTCACAGCAGGTTAGAATTAGGCCTGCTTTTCTAATGGAAGCCCCTTCATCCACAGAGCCTAGAAAGTCTGTGTAACAGGCAGGCAAAGAATGGGTCAGAGAGAGAGACACTTAGGAAGAAAAGCAGGGATTAACAAACCACTGCAGTCTGAACACCTGTTTAGTTTGGCCTCTGAGCCTCTGGCTTGCTCCTGGGGCCCATCCTGGGCTTCATGTATAACAGTATCTTCCCAAGAATGTTTGGCTGGAGAAGGGCTTCCTTGAGATGCTGGGCCGAGCTCTGTTCATTCTCAGGATGGACGAGTTCCCTGACCCTTGCCCCAGCTGCTGACTCTGTGACTGCTATCGACTCACAAAGGGGGAGATGGCCCAGCATCCCTCTCAGGAAACGGCTCCCAGAAGTGCCAGAGCACAGAACTGTAGTCAGGGCAGGCCCCCATCTTTGTGTGTAGTTTCACACTTTATAAACACTTTCACATCCATTATCTGATTGACTTCCAACGGCCACCTATAATGTAAATTCATTATCTCCATTTTTTCAAAGACAGCAACAGGCTCAGAGAGGTGAAGTAACTGGCTGAAGGTCACACAGCTCCTACCTAGAAAGGCCCGCACTCAATCCATTTCTCTTAACACAGTCATTGTTATCCTCATTGGATTACAGCAGCTGAAGGTCTGTGAGCTGAAGATCAAGTTCACTGCTGCGGCTAACTCACTGTGTGTCTGAGTTTCTCTCACAGGCCAGGGAAAATCTGGGAGAGGGTGCTGGCTTTGAGGTTAGAGAGCTGGGCTGGACTCATGAAACACGGATCCTGTCTTTGGAGAGTACCTGGTCATGAGAATGAGGAAAAAGCAGTCATGATGTAGGAGGGCAACCAGAGATGAAGCTGGATAAACAGTGCAGAAACGTGAAGATGAGGGGCTGCTTAAAGGAACCACTCGGGAATGGATGCTGTGTGGCCTCAGGCAACTCATTCTTCCTATCTGGGCCTTGTGCGTGAAGCTAGAGGTTGCACTAGATTTTCTCTAACCTCGTTCTCAGATCTAAACTTCTGTGACATCCTCTTTGAGAGGGGACAGAGCCTTGGCTCATGAAGAATCAGGCATTTCTGGTCCAGAAGAACAGCTCTCGAAGGAGCCTTGTGAGAGGGCTCATCTTGGACCCTGCGCTCCTTGACCCTGTTCACCAGCCTCCATGACCTTAGCCTCCGTCAGGCTGAGAAGTCCCATCAAACTCTTTCATCCCTAAGATGGGAGGCAGGAGTCCTCGCGTCCTTGGCCAGAGCAATGAAATGGCCCCTCTTCCCAGGACCTCCCATCCATGCCGCATCTGTTCCTCTTGCAGATGAAGGTCTGGACTTGTACCTCATCATCGGCATTTGTTTAGGAGGCGTCGTCTTCCTCATCTTCGTGGCACTACTCATTTGCTACGTCAGCAGGAGGAAAAAACAGAGCCGCAGGAGAGATGGTAAGCTCCCCCTTCTTCTGTCCCACCGCAGGCCCGGGTGAAATCCCCGTGGAAACAGCTCATGGGGCTGGCACCGAGGCTGGAAAGAAAAAACTGGAGATGGGTACTTTCAGAATGTCAGGGCCTTCACCGGCGGTTACAGTTTGTTCCATTTTGTGGTTAGCTTGAGTTTGAAAAACAGATTCTCAGTGGTGACAATGGGGGAGATTTGAGAAGCTCAGTCTAGGTTGGCCTCACTGGAATCTACCCCCTGAAGCTGACTCGGTGCAAAGCTGTGTGGACATGCTTTGAATGAGCCATGTGTATCTATGTGGAAAGAAAGATTAGCTTCAAAACACCATTGCTATGAACCAACATCTTGTCTTCTCCTGAGGGGGGTGGCCAAGGTGGGTTCAGGACCAGTCTCCTAGGAACACAGGTAAAGTTTCAGGACACTGGGGACTCATAGGAGCACACTTGTTCTAAAACTGGGTGTTTCTAGTCCCTTTCCAATTCACTGTTCCAAGAGGAGGTGGCGGGGCTGTGAGTGTTTCTTCCTTGAATCAGTCCTGACAACCCACTAAGACTGAAAATGTTATGCTCGTGAGGAGCTGGCTCAAGGAGCGTCCAGGCCACCCAAAGCAGTGTGTTCAGAAAATGATGTTTCTGTGAACACTGGGGTGAGGGTGTTAGGGAGCGATGCTACAGGTGGGTCCAGCAGGGGGTGTCCAGTCATCAGCAGGACGTGAGGCCAGGTGGACGGGTCCTCAGGTTCTGCACAAGCTCACATTCACGGCAGGACTGGGTGCCCCCATGTGGGGTCTCTCTCTGGAGTGGGCCTGGCACTCCCAGGCCAGCTGCCTCTGTAACTGTTCAAACAAAGACCTGGTCTGCACCTCCCCAGGCACTGGTGGCCTTGGGCTGCCTTTGGATTTACCTTCCTCACTTTAGACTTCTTTCCTCAGGCCTCCCCCTGGCCACTGCTCCAGCAGGGCCCCAAGCTTCCACCTCCCTCTCTCCGGCACCCTCCACCCCAGTGGACCAGAGCTGTTTGTTAGTCCCATAAGCACACATGGTTTCCTCACTTCTTGGCCCTACTCGGGCAGTTTTCCATCCCCAGTCCCCCTGCAAAGGCTGCTTCCCCACTGCTTAAGAGTCAAAGATCACATGCTTGGACCTCACATGCCAGCCGGTGGCAAAACAACTGCTCTTTCCGAGGCTGAAATGACCAACATGATGATCAACTCGTTGACAAAGCAGTTGGCTGTGCCAGACCCTAATCTGTAATATGATACTTTTTAAAAATGTATTTATTTTTAATTGGGGGATGATTGCTTTTCAGTTCTGTGTTGGCTTCTGCCATATATCACCAGGAATCAGCTATAGGTTTACCCATGTCCCATCCCTCTTGAACCTCCCTCCCTATTTTGATGCTTTATATTCATTATCTCATCCAACTTTCTGCGTGATCATATGAGACAGATTATATTCATTCAGGTGAAGTTTAAGTTCAGTGAGGTTAAATGCTTTGTCCCAAATACTGTGGCCAGTAGGCTGAGTTAGGACAAGGGTAAGGTGAACAAGGATCCCCGGGTACAAAAGTTGAGGAGACCTCCACCCCGAGGGTTGACCCTGCCTTTGCACAGCCCCAGGGGTTAGGGCCTCCTGTGGTTTTGCACCCTGGGTGGCTGTTTGCTTCATCTAGTCTTGGCCTAGCGCTGAGTGACCAGTAGACGCAGTGAGAGAGGAGCACACTGGGGCTGGAGGGATGCCATGCAGCCGTGGAGCAGTGTGGGCTGTGGCTGGAGCTGCGGGCGTGGGTGTGCTGGGGCCCACAGTCCTGCTCTGACGGTGGGCTGCGCAGAGCTCTGATGACTGCCTTGTCTGTCCAAGCCAACCTGAGGTGTCAGCCCCTTGGCCACACCTCTCTCTTCCTCCCAGAACTCATGGGGCTCTTTGCATCTCTCTGGGCCCTCACCAGAGACTGACATAGTGATCTGCAGTCCTGGTTTGTGCCGCTTGTTGACTCTAGGCTAAGAAGAGTGCTTGTGTCTGAGCCATCACAGGCACTTAGCAATGGTACCTAATACCTAGAAGATGGGGAATAAGTGTTCTAAAAACAAATGAACAGAACCGCAGGTGACCAGGCTAGCAGCAAGCAAATGGCCAGCTCCAGCTTGCAATCCAAGGATGGAAAAAGGGTTTCCCACGGCCCCATAGCTGGGACCTGGGGTTGGGCTCGAAGTCCTCTGCATGGCCTCATGGCACCACCTCTGCCTCCTGGAGGCACCAAAGATGGCACAGAAGATACATTTTTCCCTTTCTGTACATTTCACTTTTTGTGCTCACAGCATGGCAGCAGCTCCTCGCCAAAACCCCAGCATTTGGCTTTGAGTCTTCGTGTTCAGAGTCACCCAAGTCCTGGATTTCCAGCAGTCGGAGGAGGCTGCTCGGGCTTTCCTGATGACTCAGCTGGTAAAGAATTTGCCTGCAATATGGGAGACCTGGGTTTGATCCCTGGGTTGGGAAGATTCCCTGGAGGAGGGAACGGCTACCCACGCCAGTATTCTGGACAGAAGAATTTCATGGACTGTATAGTCCATGGCGTCACAAAGAGTCAGACACGACTGAGCAACTTTCACTTCACTTGTCACCTGAAGTCACAGGGTGGTGCTCAGAGAGGGCACGTGTTTCCTAACATACACTCCTGTACTGATGTGAGCGGCCTTCCACCCGGGGAGGGATCCTCTTTCCAGCTTTCTAGACAACACTGTGAGCATGGCTTTGGGCACAGGGAAGGAAATACCTAACTTGTAGCCCAAAGGGGGTCAGAGGGGCCACCAGGGCCCTCCACGCCTATGGCACCTGAGCATCCTCAGATTTCCTGTGTGATTTTAAAACAGCAAAGGGAAAATCACATTTCTCTGAGTCGTAGGCCTGTCTTCATGGATTGCTAGCACAGAAAGCAGAAAATCCCAGAGAGGTGAGTGATCAGAGGACGAATTCTGGAAAACTAATACGTTTCTAAGGACTAAACAGCCCCTTGCATATATCCCAACCCCTCTCCACAATGTGGGTGAAAGGTAGATCTCAGAGACCCATCTGAAGGCAGGTGGTTACTAACATCCTTTCTGACTGTGTGTGTTAGTCACTCAGTCGTGTCTGACTCTTTGTGTCCCCATGGACTGCAGCCTGCCAGGCTCCTCTGTCTGTGGGATTCTCTAGGCAGGATTGCTGGAGTGGGTTGCCATATCCTTCTCAAGGGATCTTCCTGACCTAGGGATTGAACCGAGTCTCCCACACTAGAGGCAGATTTTTTACCGTCTGAGCCACCAGGGAAGCCCCTCTCTGACTACTACAGATCCTATTATAAGGGCTCTGACCCTGAGTGGCACTATGATGTGATACCTGGGATGACTTTGAGGCAGGGCTGGGGTCTGAGTGCCCTCTCTGTCCCCCGGAGATCCAGGCATCAAGTTCTCCAGCGGATTCCTTGCCTCCGATTCCTTGAGTTCTCTGAAGCCCTAGGCTGTCCCTCTATCTTGCTGGTGAGCCTTTCTGTCCTCCCCCTCAAGACCTGGAATCTCTGGAGAGGAGAGGTGGCTTCTGCCTTCTCATCATATCCCGCCCAGAGCAGCTAGCATGCTGTGGTGTGCACAGGAAGTGCACTCAATATTGTTAGGCTGATCCTGATTTTTGCCAAGAGAACTCTTTAGAGAACTCTTCTTTGATCCTTGCAGATGAGGAGCTGGAGATAAAAGCACAGAGAGCGACCCTCGAGGAAAGAGGCCGGAAGCCTCCCCAGATTCCAGTCCCAACTCCTGCAAATCAAGTCATGTCCCAAACTCCTCCAGTACCTGGCCATCGTTCTCAGCCCCCAGCTCATCGTCCCCGGCCTCTTGGCCCCCGTGTCCAGCCCCAGCAGAAGAGGCTTCCTCCGACGCCAGGCACACAAGTTCACCAGCAAAAAGGCCCTCCCCTCCCCAAGCCTCGCGTTCAAACAAAACCTCCCTGTGACGCTGAAGAAAACTCCTAACTCTGTGCTGCAGCTGTCATCTTCCTCTCATCAAAAGAGATGAAAATTGGTCCTTTCCCATAAAAGGCACTGTGGAATTTCTGCACTCCGGGTGTGCACGCCCACACCTCCATCCTCCAGCAAGGGTGCTCTCCAACAGACCACGATCACCTCCCAGCCTGTGAGCCGCAACCACCTGAGCCACAGTCTGTGCCTTCTAATGCAGCCACGTGGTCTGACATCTGGAGTCTCTGGCCCCCTTCCCCATCACCACTTCAC
Organism: Aepyceros melampus; assembly: GCA_006408695.1. Taxonomy (NCBI): domain Eukaryota; kingdom Metazoa; phylum Chordata; class Mammalia; order Artiodactyla; family Bovidae; genus Aepyceros; species Aepyceros melampus. The sequence goes on from SJXQ01001259.1 coordinate 47,595, forward strand.
CAGGAAGTGAAAAAACAATAAAAGTACGCACATGAGGACTGGGTGACAGAGCACAGATTCCCTCTCAGAGCACGTGCCCATGTCAGAGGTCAAGCCGTCATTGTGGCCGTGTCTTGTACAAGCAGCTTCCTGCTTGGGACACTCTTGGTTTTCTTATGTGCCTGGTGGACACTTGCTCACTGTATTGGGAGTAGCAGTGAAATAAAAGTCTTGACTTGACCCCAGGTGTCATCTAGTGCTGAAAGGGAAAGAGGCTATTTGGTGCGGTGTAACAGCGCGACCAAATTTGGCCATCCCAGTTTGACCAGTTCCCCTTAATCCCCCACCAGAACAACTGACATCCACTCCCCAGGTTCCAGGTGCAAAGCTGGACCCACGCCCTATTGGTAGATTTGTATAAGGAATTGAAATCTCCATGCACAGACTTCAATAAGAAGCACCGGAAAACGTAACCTCATTTGTAGTTTTACTTCCTTGGTTCTTCAGACATGTTCATGGTGAAGCATCCTTGAAAAGAGGGGGATCCATAAAGACTGGAAGTTCCACAAGCCTGTCAGACAACATGCAAAAGGGGCAGGCTGAGACACAACTCGGTCGAAGCAAACCCCGGGTCTTAAGTGACCATGATTAAAAGCTCAGGCCCCACCCTCAGCTGGCAGTCATGCTAGTTGTACTTTGAGGGAAGTGGGAGAGGAAAAAAAAAGAAAAAAAAACAGTTTACAGTTAAGGTTCTAAAGCAATAGATGGTGAGAAGGCACCTGGTTGCAATGTTGGCTCCGCGCTATTTGCGGTCCCGTCCGCCCGCCTTCTCCCAGCCTCTTAGACTTGTTAAACCCTGTCAAGCTCTGGCAGGAAGCTCTGAGGTCTAAACCGCAAAGTCTCTGTACATTCAGGACTTCCTGTGAGAGCTCACAGAGGGTTGAGCTGCTCTTTTCTCTGAACCAGGGCTTCTATTGTTTTAACACCCAGAGTTAATTATTAAGAATAATGATGAATGAAAGCCCATCGCCCCTGAAATTCTAACATGGAGTCTAGTCAAGTGACAGTCATCATGAGATCTACTAGGAAGAGAAAGGAAGAGAAAGAGAAAGGCCCCCTTTCTCCTTCCTCGTTGCAGTCCTGTGCCATTCCATCAGCCATCCTGCCAGAATAACTTCTAACCCATTCCCTTCCTGAAGCCCTCCCTGGCCTTTCCAGCCCTGCGCTCTGCCTTTTTCCCACAATCTTGTGGCATACATACGGTACAGTGTCTATAACTATTCAATCCCTACATCACTTACTCATTCAACAAACATTTATTGAGCTTGTACTACCTACCAGGCTCTCTGCTAGGTGCTAGAAACACAGAAGCGCACACATCTTTGCTTTCAAGGTGCTCAGGTTGGGGGAGAGGTGGACTAATTACAGGATAAATGTAACCGTGTGATAAGTATAGGTTAGAGGCCAATACAGGCACCCAGAGGAAGGACTTGGAATCTGGATTGGTTCGCAGGACTGGGAGACCCAGAAGGCTTCCTGGAGGAGGTGGCATTTGAATTGAGTTGTAATAGATGAGTCGAAAGAACTGCTGAAGGAGAGGTGTAGAATTACCCCTGTAGAGGGAGCAGCAAGGGCAAAGCTCACTCTGACTGTCTGTTGAGGTAAATATGTTATTCCTTCATCAACTACTATGTTTCATCAGTTTGAAGACACTATTGATTTTAACTGGCACCATTATTTACACACCATTTGAAAGAAAAAGCACTCTCAATTGCACTTTAACAAATGCTAAGATACAATCAATTTATAGTTTCAACCCTATTCCTGGGGTGTTAAAATGTGAAAAAAAATGTGTTTAGAATCAATGAAATGCATAGTTAAAAAGCCTCCTGAGGACTTTGGCCATTTCTCAGCATTGCCCCTCCCACTTTACTGAAAATTTCACTGACCAGTTGATTCAATGGATGAGTACAGTCTTGATGAAAGAAAAAGAAACAAACATCCGTGGCATCTATTGGGTTGGCCAGCAGGTTTGTTTGAGTGAAAAACCCAACAAACCTGCTGACCAACTCAATATATATGTAAAATACACTTCGGGCCTGCTGGAATCTCCGCCATGAGGCGGAAAACACTGGCCCTGCTCGAAATTTGTGCTGATGTTGTGTGACCTCCCACTGACCGTGTCCCAGAGGGTGGACTTTCTGAGATGTGGTCAGACCAGCTACAGAATAGTTTGTGAAGCCTGTGGGAAAAAATAAAAAATGATGATTCAGTAGTTTAGGTTGGGGCCCAAGCCTCTGTGTTTAACAATAACAATTTTAAGGGGTTTTCAAGTAGGGAACCACAGGTCTCCTGGTCCTGTGACTGGTCAAAGCTGAGGACTTGATAGATAATATAGCGTTGTAGGAAAAACAAGAGCCCAGTTAAATAATCCCCCGTAGAGAACATCTACCGCAAGGAGTGAAGCCTGGTCGAAAGACAGATTTAGGAAACTGGAGACGCTGGAACACTCTAGAGTGTCACCGGAAGGAAAATTCCAGTCTTTTCCGATAGATTCCCTGCTCTGCCTAAAAGCAGTCTGACCCCAGCAGCTGGGTCTGCCTGGCTCAAGGGGACCTTGGCTGTGGACTGGCAATTTCATCTCAGTCTTTGCTATGCAGTCTCTGGGGTGGAACTCTCCTGTGCTGGGTGAGCTGCAGCCACATGGCTCCTCAAGCTCACCGACGTGTCCCCCACCACAGGGCCATTGCACATGCTGACCCCACTGTCCACACTCCTCACCTGGCTTCCCGTCTATCCACACTCTTCTCTCAGGACTCAGATTGAGGGGCATGAAAGAGACCTTCCCTGAACTCTGCTGTGACATGAACCTGATGAGACCATTTCATCTCTGTGTCTCACTCTGTGGTCCTCCAGGTCAAAGGAGGAGGAGGCCCACAGGTATTGCAAGCCAAAAGGTTTTGACTCTCTCTCACTGGCCTTGTGAGCTTGAGCTATTTACTCAGCCTCTTTGAATATTGGTTTCTTTATCTCTAAAATGGAGATAACACCTCATGGGGTTGAAATGAGGATTACTAGAAGTAATATGTGTAAATGTGACTGGCATGTCCTGTGTACAGAAGAAATCCAATGACTGTGAGCTTTCCTTCTGGCTTGATATCTGAGACTGAATATGCTGGATAACGGATATAAACGGCCCAGTTATTGGGAAGAGACACAGCCCATTTTGAATTGATAAATAAGCCCTCTGTAAGGTGACTTGGGCTCCCCTGGTGGCTCAGTGGTAAAGAATCTGCCTGCCACTGCAGGAGGTGCAGGACACATGGATTTATCTCTGGGTTGGGAAGACCCTCTGAAGAAGGAGATGGCAGCCCACTCTAGCACCTTGCCTGGGAAATCCCATGAGCAGAGGAGCCTGGCGGACTACGGGCCATGGAGTCACAGAGAGACTGAACGACAGCAACGAGGTGACTTCGTGTGCTGTGAGTTTGATTCACCTGAGTGAGTTTCGTGATATCTGGCCACATAGGACAAACAGATAAACTTCTATACCAGACATATTAAAAGTGAAAGAACATGACCTCTGAGACTGCCCCACAAAGCCAAGTTTCAGCCACCTGCCACCTTGCTGGCTGCCCTGATCCAGGGCCACCCTGGTGACACATCTGGGCACCTCTCCACAGATGGTTTAAAACCACAAAATGTGGTTTATTCACAGCAACACAGAGCAGGGGAGGGGGAGGCAGGGGCGGTCATGATGTTTCTGATACCCGACCTCTGATAAGGCCTGAGATCTACCCAGGGGTCAGAGCTGGCATCAGGAAGGAGCTTACAGCAATGCTGGCAGAGGGCAATCGATTCATGAATTTTATTGACAAATCAAGCAGTCCCAGAGGTCTGTCTGCTCTGTGACAGCAGAACCCAGCCAATGGACTGTGGAGGTAAAATCTGGATTGTAGGGTGCATGTATGTTAAATCGCATCTGACCCTTTGCGACCCTATGGCCCATAGCCCACCAGGTTCCTCTGTCCATGGAATTCTCCAGGCAAAAATACTGGAGTGGGTTACCATGCTCTCCTCCAGGGGATCTTCCCAACCAGGGACTGAACCCATGTCTCTTCCATCTCCTGAATTGGCAAGTGGGTTCTTTACCACTAGCGCCACCTGGGAGCTGCCTTCAAGATGAGAACAGGGAAGAAGTGATGGTAAGGCTGGGCAGTTTCTAGTTAAGGGTAGCAGCTTAACTCATGTGTTAGCCTTTACTCTCTTCTGAAACCCAACAAAAATAACATTAAGCTTAAAAAAAGAAAAGACATCAACCACAAGGACAAAGAGGAGGAAGAAAACTTAGCATAATTAAAAACAGAGACCTCAAAGACAACATTTCTGCTGAATGTTGCCATCAGGCTCTTCCCCCACCTAGTTTGCAGAAATAAAACAGAGTATTCATGATATTTTCAGGCAGAATATTGGAAAAGATTCATCATATCAAAAAGAATCTTATCAAATAACCTTACTGAAAAAGATCTAATGACCAGTTTTCCAATAAAACCACCCAGCTAAGTGGACCCAAAGTAAAGTCTGAGGTCATTAAGCACCTTCTGCTCACAGAGATTTTGGTCTTTACTCTTCCTTCATCTCCAAATACAGTCACACCAGGGATTAGGTTTCAACATATACATTTTGGTGGATATAATTAGTCCATAACAATGCTGAAGTGCTGTCCAATGTTGCTAAGGGCCAGAAGGCTCTATGTGTCCTATGGAGAAAGACCCATGTGTTACATAAGCTTCCTACAGCAGGAGTTATGGTGCTGTTGGCCATGATTTCAGCGCTAATGTGGCAACCATGTATTCTAAAGTAGGTGTCTTTGAACAGAGACACACATAAAACAAAGTTCTATATTGATCACTGGATAAAAATGTGACCAGATGCTCACAGGAACCCAAGCCTGTATTTCCCCTGGGAGCAAAGGTTCCGGATTCGCTAAGTCAGTGTTCGTAGTGGCTTTACAGAACACAGCCACTGTGAATAATGATTGGCTGCGTATATGTTTCTTTTTCCCTCTTGCACTGCCCAGATTCACTCCCCTCACTCTGCCATCACCAGGCTGGCAGGCTGTTGCCCATGATTGCTGTGGTGATGAGGCACCCCAGGCAGGGCCAGGAGAGCATAGATGGTTTACAGATTCCCCTGACCTACCCTTTTCTCCCCTCTGGTCCCCTGGCTCACACTCCTGCTCAGAAAGAGCCTTTGGTCTTCTCAGAGGGTTCTGTTTTAGGTGAGTTTTCCCTATCCATGTTTTTTTCCCTGCAACAGTTCTGTAGTTTGCCAAGAGTTAATTTTGGAGGACGGGACCATCAGCACAAGCTGGTCCATTGACTTGTCAGAAATGCAATCAGGGAGGATATTAGTAACATGATGTAAGAACAACCAAATAGAAATATCAAACATGAAAAATACAGTAGCTGAAACAAAAGACATAATAGTTGGGATGAGTAGCAAGATAGATACAGTGAAAGAATGAATTAAGAAGCTGTAAAGTAAATATAAAGAGATTTAAAAAAATAAGAGAAATATTTAAGAGATACGAGAGAGAAAATACCAACAGTCAGATAAAAGAGATTTCACAAGAGGAAAAAAAAAACAAAGGGGAGAAAATGAAGGCTATGATATGAAGCCAAACAGAAAACGTAGTAACCTTCCAAATTAGATGCGTTCATCTGAAGTAGAATCAGTGAAGACTAAGAGAAAATTCTGAAATGTTTTCAGAGAGAGAAAGCCGCACACATACAAAAAAACAAGCATCGGATTTAGTTTATACCTCGGAGTAGCAACAGGATGTGAGAAGATAAAAAAGCAAGGCTATTTTTAAAATGTTGTACATAGAATTTTATATTCAGCCACATTGACATTGAAATGTGAGGGTGTAAGAGAAAATATTCTGGATATAACAAATATATTTTCTGACACACAAAACCTCAGAAACTATGCTATACATAGACTCATTTTGAAAAACTGCTAGAGGAAGCATTCAAAAAAAAGGAAATAAACCCAGCAGATACTGTGGAGAAATGTGGAGTTAGGGTGATCAAAGAACCTAGCAAAACTGTTGAGCCAAAAAAAAAAAAAAAAAAGTGGGGTTAAAGAAAAAAAGCAAAGGAAAAACTATGTTCATAAGAATTCAGAACTAAAATCTGATCTAGGCTACATTAGTCTAGTGTGTATGTGTGTGTGTTGTTTCCTCTGTTGTTGTGTGTATTGTGGGTGAGATGGGGGAGCAGAGTCCAAATAGGTGAGACAGCATGTTAAATTACCTTCCTTGTCAGAGAGAAGAAATAGACATTGACATTCAATGAGTCAGGAAGAATAAATACACAAATATATATCTTAAGGTAAGGGCAACCTCTGTACGAACAAAAATTAAACATGTTCTTTTAAGCCAGCAGAAGAAAATCACATCCACCCAATAAACAGTAAAGAAGGTTAAAACAGGAAAAAAAAAATTATCAGTAATGGAAACTAGAAAATAAGAAGGCAGAAACAAGTCCCAATATAGAGATTATAATAAATGTACATGAATTAAGCTCACCAATCAAAAGACATTAAATGTCAAATTGGACATTTTAAAAGATCCAATAGTGTATTATCTACAGAGGAGACATTTACAACAAAAGGACATAGAAAGGCTGAATATAAAAAGACACCAAGCAAAAATAATGACTAAACAGACATCAGGCTAAAAAGATGAGACTGCTGCTGCTGCTGCTAAGTCGCTTCAGTCGTGTCCGACTCTGTGCGACCCCATAGACGGCAGTCCACCAGGCTCCCCCGTCCCTGGGATTCTCCAGGCAAGAACACTGGAGTGGGTTGCCATTTCCTTCTCCAATGCATGAAAGTGAAAAGTGAAAGTGAAGTTGCTCAGTCGTGTCTGACTCTTTGCGACCCCATGGACTGCAGCCCACCAGGCTCCTCCGTCCATGGGATTTTCCAGGCAAGAGTACTGGAGTGGGGTGCCATTGCCTTCTCCGAGAACTTGATAAGAAACATCCAAATTAATAATTTTGGTTAGAAATTTTAACATAAAAAATCATAGAGGAGAAAGCTGAGTCTTCAGTAATGAATAGGTTGAACAGAGAAAAAAAATAAGCAGTGATACAGAGATCAGAATGTTTCAATCAAAAAGCTCATTTCATCTATACCCAATAGAGCACATATTCTTTTTGAGTACAGATAAAAGAGATTTAAAAAATTAATCACATACTAGACCACAAAGGAAATTACAAGGAAGTCTAAAGAATGAGTGTTATTCAGATTACATTTTTTAATCATAATGAATTAAATTGAAAAATATTTTTTAAGAGACAGTGAAAAGAAATCTATGTCAGATTATCAGAAAACATTACTTTTCTAGCCGTACATTATTCCTAGAAAAATAGAAGACATATTGTTAAGTAATTCTTGGGTTAACACTAAAAGCACCAATTAAATAAATATGTAAAACCAAATGAAAATGAAACTACTACATGTTAAAATTTGAAGACCAGATTTACAGCAGTACTGAGAGATAAAGATGTAGTTTTAAATAAATTTATCAAGATATTATACAGGTGGAAAGCAAATGAAGGCTAGTAGTCAGGAGGATGAGAAAAGAATAAGCAAAGAAACAGAAAGAATAATAATAAAGGTGGAATAGAAATTAGAGAAATAGGGCTTCCCTGGTGGTCCAGTGGTTAAGAATCTGTTTTGCAATGTAGGGAACACTGGTTTGATCCTTGGTCTGGGAAGTCCTACATGCCACGTGGCAGCTAAGCCCATGAACCACAACTACTGAGCCTCGCACCCTAGAGCCCAGGCTTTACACCAAGAGAAGCCACCTCAGTGAGACACCCACGAGCTGCAAGTAGAGAGCATCTCCCACTCACCACGACTAGAGAAATTCTGAGCACGGCAGCAAAGACCCACTGTAGCCATAAATAAATGACAATTAAAAATAAATATTTTTTAAAATTCAATGAAATAGCAAATCACAATAGCAAAACTAGAGAATATTAATAAAAAATAAATGGGTGTTTTAGAAAGACTAACAAGAGGTGGTGAGACCACTCAGGGAAAAAAAAAGAGAGCTAAAAGATTAAAAAAAAAATACAGAATGTAAGTGAGGGAATAACTACAGAGACAGCAAAATTTACAAATTAATAGAGTATTATGAATAACTATACAGGGTTAACTCATTGGAAAAGACTCTGATACTGGGAGGGATTGAGGCAGGAGGAGAAGGGGACGACCAAGGATGAGATGGCTGGATGGCATCACGGACTCAGTGGATGTGAGTCTGAGTGAACTCCAGGAGATGGTGATGGACAGGGAGGCCTGGCGTGCTGCAATTCATGGGGTCACAAAGAGTCAGACATGACTGAGCGACTGAACTGAACTGAATATTTTTAAAACTAAGGAAATCTGTTACATTTCTTGAAAAAGATAAAAAGCAAAGTTGACACAAGAGGCACAAAATTAGAATAAACTATGAAGTGTTTGTTTGAAAAAATGGATATATTAGCACTCTCCCTTTAAAAAAATTTCCAATATATTTTACAGGTGACTTTTATGAAATGTCCATGAAATGCTAATTTCTATCTTATACAAGTAATTTCAGAAAATGGACAAAGAGTGAAAACTGCCCAGTTCAACTTATGAGGTTAATATAATACTGATTTTAAAACTGAATTAAGAGTAATATAAAAAAGAAAGTATGAGTTCATTTCACTTACAAATGGAGATTTTTAAAAATCCCAGATAAAATATTAACAAAACCATCATTATATTTTAAAAAATATATCATGATCAAATAGAGTTTATCCAACAAATGTAGGGAAACATCAACTTAAAAATAATGTGGCCATTCTTGATGGTTCAGTGGTAAAGAGTCTGCCTGCCAAGCAAGAGACCTGGGTTCAATCCCTGGGTCAGGGAAGATCCTCTGGAGAATGAAATGGCAACCCGCTCCAGGATTCTTTCCTGGAAAATCCCATGGACAGAGGAGCCTGGTAGGCTACAGTCCATGGGGTTGCAAAGAGTACAGCTTGACTTAGTGACTAAACAACAGCAGCAGCAACATCAATAAAATTACAAAATAGCTGAAAGGAAAAAAATCATAATTATATGATTAGCATATAAAAAATGGGAAACAATAACATTTGACTAAAGCTCTAGCACAATAGGAAATAAAAGATACAGCTATGGTCACTAATTGGCTTCCCTTGGATTGAAGAAAATTGACCTGGCGGCATGGTTGCCAAAGTAAAGACTACATTTCCCATCCACCCTTGCTACTAGATGTAGACTGGTATTTAGGCTCTCTCTAAAGGGATGGCGACCCACTCCAGTACTCTTGCCTGGAAAATCCCATGGGCGGTGGAGCCTGGTGGGCTGCAGTCCATGGGGTCGCTAGGAGTCGGACACGACTGAGCGACTTCACTTTCACTTTTCACTTTCATGCATTGGAGAAGGAAATGGCAACCCACTCCAGTGTTCTTGCCTGGAGAATCCCAGGGACCGGGGAGCCTGGTCTCTGGGGTCGCACAGAGTCGGACACGACTGAAGTGACTTAGCAGCAGCAGCTAAAGGGATGTGCCCTGAGCCATCTGGCAGTGCAGAGTCAAATCAAGAATTCAGAGAGCATTTGACCTGACACATCTATCCTTGGGTGTATATATCTTAGAGAAATACCTGCACAAGCCCGTATCTATTCTTATAAAGAATTATAAGTAGTCTAGATGGTGACCAAAAGAATGGGTAAGCATATTGTACAATGCTTGTGCTTGTATAGGATTCTGTACAATTAGAAACAAAAAACAGTAAACAGCAGTAAAGAGATATCTTAAAAATTATACAGCTAATAAATTAGTTTGCCAGGGGAAAGTAATTATAAAGGGATAGATGAGAGAGTTCTTTATGGTGATAGAATAGTTCAGTATTTATAGATTCATTGCATAAATCTGTACATGGGACTTAATTGCACAGAGCTACACACACACACACACACACACACACAGAATTCATGTGAAACCAAATAAAATCAGTGATTTAGTCAATAGGATCATACTCATATGTAGTTCCTGGTTTTGAAATTGTAATATTGTTATAAGATGTCACCATTGGAGAAATCTGGGTGAAGGATTTACTGGACTCTAGGTACAATTTTTGCAACTTCCTATGAATATATAATATTTTACCATAGAAAGAAAAAAACTAGAAAGAAAGTTAGGTGGATAAGTCTATCGACTACTCCAGAACAATGAGACATTTTTGCGGTAAATTATAAGACTAAAGGCGAGGCCAAAGGCAAGCCAGGAAAAGCCATCCATGTAAATACTATGCAATCAGAGTCTGGAAGCAGTTGCAAAACTAGGGGCAAAGATGTCAGAGATGTCATTAGATCTTTGCTCTCCTGCTGTAATTTCATTTCCTGACCAAGAATACTATGATATACTTGTATGGCAGAAGGTTGGTATTTGGCTCATAGGGTATGAGACAGTGGAGAGCTTGGTGCTCAGTCATTAATGCTCTGCTCTCTTTATTACAGCAGTGAATAAATCTTAATCTTAAAAAAAAAGTTATAAGAAGCTTCCCTGGTGGCTCAGTGGTAAAGAATCCACCTGCCAATGTAGGAGACACGCGGTGAGTCCCTGGTCCAGAAAGATCCCATACGCTGTGAGGCAACTAAGCCCGGCACCATGGCTACTGAACCTGTGCTCTAGAACCTGGGAGCCGCAGCTACGGAGCCCACATGCCCTAGAGCCTGCACTCTGCAGCGAGAGCAGCCGCTGCAACGAGAAGCCCACGCATCGCAGCTAGAGAGCAGCTGCGCCGCACTCTTCACAACTAGAGAAAAGCCTCCAGGGCAACAAAGACCCAGCACAGCCCAAAATAAATAAGTAAACAAAATTATAAAACCAAGTTTTTAAACAGCTATAAAATACCAGTGCTGCTTAAGAGACATTCTTATTTCCATGTCCTCTAAGAAAAGGCCAAACGCTTTACTGCCACGTTTTGCAGCACCTCTCAACCTCACTTCAGCCTGCCTCTCAAGTATCTTCTCACATTTATTCCCATTACTAAATTCTAGGCATGTGACCTTTCTTCAGTTCTTCTCAATATATTTAAACTCTCACATCTAGGCCTTTGCATATACCAGTCTTGCTTCCTTATTTGCCTAATTTCTATTTGTCCTTCTAGTTTCAGACTAAAATCCCTCTTTTTGCCTCAGATCCCAGTCATGTTCCCTAATGGGCTAGAGTACTAGGCCCCCATCCCGAATTCCTCACAGCAACATGACCATCCCCTTCCACAACTTTCCAAACACTTTAGACAGTCACTTGCTTACTGCTATCTTTTGTGCTAGACTATGTGTCCTGGGTCTCTCTTGTTTGCCTCGAAGTCACCAGTACTTAGAATGGTGCTTGAAACATAGTAGGTGCTCAATAAATATTTTAAGCAAATTCATCCATTTAATCATTAAAATATATTTGCACAGGCATAACTGGTTCAGACGGAGAAGGCAATGGCAACCCCCTCCAGTACTCTTGCCTGGCAAATCCCATGGACGGAGGAGCCTGGTAGGCTGCAGTCCATGGGGTTGCTAAGAGTCAGACATGACTGAGCAACTTCACTTTCACTTTTCACTTTCATGCATTGGAGAAGGAAATGGCACCCCACTCCAGTGTTCTTGCCTGGAGAATCCCAGGGACGGGGGAGCCTGATGGGCTGCCGCCTATGGGGTCGCACAGAGTTGGACACGACTGAAGCTACTTAGCAGCAGCAGCAGCAGCAACTGGTTCAGAGGGCTTCCCCAGTGGCTCATCGGTAAAAAATATGCTTACAATGCAGGAGATGCAGGCTCGATCTCAGGGTTGGGAAGACCCCTGGAGAAGGACATAGCAACCCACTCCAGTATTCTTGGCTGGGAAACTCCATGGACAGAGGAGCCTGGCGGACTACAGTCAGGGGGGTCACAAAGAGTCAGGCTTGATCGAGTGACTAAACTACAAAGACAAAGCGGAGGAGTCAGAGGCCTGCCTCAGGAACCACACCGCCTGACCAGAAGTACTCAATGTGTAGGTTCTTCTCACAAGAACAGGAGGTGCCTGGTCAGGCCTCATCTGGGAACTAGAACAATGTTGTGTCCACAGATACTAGAGTACTAGGCCCCCATCCCGAATTCCTCACAGCAACATGACCATCCCCTTCCACAACTTTCCAAACACTTTAGACAGTCACTTGCTTACTGCTATCTTTTGTGCTAGACTATGTGTCCTGGGTCTCTCTTGTTTGCCTCGAAGTCACCAGTACTTAGAATGGTGCTTGAAACATAGTAGGTGCTCAATAAATATTTTAAGCAAATTCATCCATTTAATCATTAAAATATATTTGCACAGGCATAACTGGTTCAGACGGAGAAGGCAATGGCAACCCCCTCCAGTACTCTTGCCTGGCAAATCCCATGGACGGAGGAGCCTGGTAGGCTGCAGTCCATGGGGTTGCTAAGAGTCAGACATGACTGAGCAACTTCACTTTCACTTTTCACTTTCATGCATTGGAGAAGGAAATGGCACCCCACTCCAGTGTTCTTGCCTGGAGAATCCCAGGGACGGGGGAGCCTGATGGGCTGCCGCCTATGGGGTCGCACAGAGTTGGACACGACTGAAGCTACTTAGCAGCAGCAGCAGCAGCAACTGGTTCAGAGGGCTTCCCCAGTGGCTCATCGGTAAAAAATATGCTTACAATGCAGGAGATGCAGGCTCGATCTCAGGGTTGGGAAGACCCCTGGAGAAGGCATAGCAACCCACTCCAGTATTCTTGGCTGGGAAACTCCATGGACAGAGGAGCCTGGCGGACTACAGTCAGGGGGGTCACAAAGAGTCAGGCTTGATCGAGTGACTAAACTACAAAGACAAAGCGGAGGAGTCAGAGGCCTGCCTCAGGAACCACACCGCCTGACCAGAAGTACTCAATGTGTAGGTTCTTCTCACAAGAACAGGAGGTGCCTGGTCAGGCCTCATCTGGGAACTAGAACAATGTTGTGTCCACAGATCAGGCGATGACCAGGACCAGCTGTGTGAAGTGGGCAGGTGGCAGCCAGGGAAGATCTCAGAGACCTGAGGCAGGTTCCTGGCCCATGCCGCCTGGTCCCCAGATGGAGTATGCTTAAGAAAGCAGCGAAGCGACCCTGAGGGAAGGGATGGGGAGGGAGGGGGGAGGGGGGTCCAGGATGGGGAACACATGTACACCCGTGGTGGATTCATGGCAATGTATGGCAAAACCCACTACAATATTGTGAAGTAATTAGTCTCCAATTAAAATAAATAAATTAAAAAAAAAAAAAACAGGGAAGCCATTCCCAGAAAACAGAAATACCAGTGTGGATATTTATATCTTTCCCCCCTCCACAATTAGCAGAGTGAAAGTTGACCCTCAGAAGACTTTGGGAGAAGGCAGGTGGTCTGAAGAGGTAGGTTTCCTGCCAGAGAGCTGCTCACAGAGGCTCTAGCTGCTTCCTTTTTCTCTGCTTCAAAGTCAGGCCATTGAGACTGACTTTATGAGACGCTGCTGGGGTGAAACTGGCTACATGTGCCTTAAGAGTGCTGACATTAGCAGTAGCCTGACGACAGCAGAGCATCTCACCTCAAGTGAGAATGCTGAATAACCTGTGTGTAAATGAATAGGTCCCACGTCACTGTCTACCAGAGGAGGCAAACCCTGACGGGAAAAGCAAGGTAACTGTAACCTAGATTGGCCACACTGGTCATCAACACCTGCCCTCAGAGAGCTGATAAAAAGTCCCAGCAGGACTGTCGGTAAGACTGTAAGGGGGAAAAGGAGCAGAAATTCCTGTTCTAGGAGCAGGCCTGTCATCAGTGTGTCCTGCTGCTCACTTCCCTAGGGTAGGGTCTTCTGTGAAGCTGTGAGAAGGTAAAGTCCCTTCTATGCTTCAGAGACCCATGTCTCAGGGCCAGGCCAGGAGTGCTCAATGGTATGATATCTAAGGGACCAGGAAGCCCCCTGCTCCCCCATCCCCTTGATGGCTCCCGTCCCACTGGCTGATAACTGAAACTCCACTGTGAAAGCTTTGAGTTTTTCAGTGTGGAGCAGGAACAACCTGAGGACTCAGAGCCACGTGTGAGACCATCGGACTGACCAATGATTTCAGGATGAGCATCCTGACTTTATGGTGATTAGGTAGCTATGTCACTTTCCTCACTGACATTCTTTTATTCAGTCAGGCAGGTATTCCAGGTTCTAAGATACCTTCCCCCGCCCCGCCACATATTCACTTCATTGAGAGGCACAATGGGGCTGTGCACATTTTATTTTTCCTGGGTGTGAAGAAGGTCCCTCACCTCTGGCTTAAGGGTTTAAGCCCTACTAGAATGCAAGTCCTCCCAGAAAAGTGCATAAAGAGAATTTTTGTGTGGAAAAAAGGGCACGTTGGCACTGGGTGCCAAAGGTGTGGCAAAGGTAGAATGAGGTTGGGAGGCTGAGGGTGTAGTTTAGGGGCATGAGAATAATGTGGGGAGGGGGTTGGGGCAAGCTTTGCCCCCTCAGAACCTGACCTGAGCCTGCCCTGCTTAGAGTACATCAGGCCTCAGAGCCTCAGAGCAGAGGGGCTGCTCCTGGCAGGCAGGGCAGCAGGCCCAGAGTTTTCCTGAGCAGCTGTCAGGCCCATGGAGCCACCTCTCACCCCATGGGTAGCCTTCAAGAGCTGCTTGGAAGGTGAAAGAGAAATCTGTCCTTTTCTAAGGAAGAAAGTCCCCTGTTCTAAGAGTTTCCACTACCCAGAGCCCAGCGGAGAATCCTTAGGGAAGAGGCAAGAGGAATCTGCTCGGTGGAAGCCATCTCAGGGGAGCTCTCCTCAGGGAGATTCCTCAGGGGAGCACCCCTCAGGAGGAGTCTCCTCAGTCATCATGCATTTCTGGGGTGGACAGTTCTGTGGGGAGTGCCCAGGGGAGCACTTCTCAGGGGTAGCAGTCCTGAGGGGGCGCTCTCCTCAGGGACAGCTCTCCTCAGGGAGAACTGGTTTTCTCTTTGACCCTTCCTGTCATGTGGATTTTAGCCATCCCTCAGAGCCAGATCTGTTTCTGCTTCCTCACAGGGCAGGATCACATACCATTATTTACACCCTCATGGAAATTCAGTCACACATGCACAACATTGCTTCCCTCAGCTGGCCATGAGCCATTTATGGAGAAAGCTGGCGCCCTCTAGGAATCTCAGCAAGTGTGTGAAGAACCGGGCAAGGACTACATGAGAGCCTTTCTCCTCCTGCCTCAAACCACGCTCTGCTGGTCCCTGCCTGGACTGTAGCATTCTTTTAGGGCTCCTGGAGAGACTGGGGACAGGTAATCAACCCTCTCTTCTGTCTGCTGCCCTGCGATGAGGAAGCAGCTGGCCTGGAACTCTGCACAATGAACTGTTATAACTTCAGCCCGGTGACCTGAACCCTCAGGCTGTCAGGACCTCTGAAGAGGACCACCATAAGACCACCATAAGAGTGTGGGATATCTCACACCAGCCGGAATGGCCATTATCAAAAAAATCCACAAACAATGAATGCTGGAGAGGGTAAGGAGAGAAAGGAACCCTCCTACACTGTTGGTGGGAATATAAACTGGTACAGCCACCATGGAGAATAACATGAAGGTTCCTTAAAAACTAAAAATAGAGTCACTATGACTCTGAAATTCTACTCTTGGCATATTTCCGGAGAAAAACATGATCCAAAAGGATACACGCCCCCCAATGTTCTTTGCACACTGTTTACAATAGCCAAGACATGGAAGCAACATAAATGTCCATCAACAGAAGAACGAATAAAGAAGATGTGGTCCATAAACATAATGAATCAGCCACTAAAAGAACGGAATAATGCCAGTTGCAGCAGATGGTTGGACCTAGGGATTGTCATAGTGACTGAAGTAAGTCAGATAGAGAAGGAGAAATATTGTATGACATCCTTTATATGAAGAATCTGAAAAGATATAAGTGAACTTACAAAACAGTAAGAGACTCAGACCTAGAGAATGAACTCAGACAGACTCAGACCTATTATTCTCACAGACCTAGAGAATGAACTTACAGCTGCTAGGGGGAAGCACAGGGAGGAAGGGATAGTTAGCGAGTTTGGGATGGTCATGTACACACTGCTATATTTAAAATGGATAACCAACAAGGACCTCCAGCATAGCACATGGAGCTCTACTCAATTTATGTGGAAGCCTGGCTGGGAGGGGGGTTGGGGGGAGAATGTATGGCTGAATTCTTTTGCTGTTTACCTGAAACCATTATATCACAACTTTGTTGACCAGCTATACCCCAATACAAAATTAAAAGTTAAAAAAAAAGGAGATCTGTGATACAGCATAGGTGTGGAGGGACAGCCCAGTGACCTCCTAAGGATGAATAGACCTTGACAGGGGGGAAGGAGAGCAACATGAAGCAATTCTGAATTTTCACTGGCATTAATGAGCATATAAAATTGCCTGAAACATTCAGGAAAATGCTCAGGACCCTTCTGAAGCTACCATGCCTCCTTTCTCTTCAACTTCATATTTTGTTTGCTAGTTTGGATTTCAGTTCAGAGAACTGGGAAATTGTAAGATGTGCTTTTCATTTTGCCTTTTATTCAGTCATCCATTTCTCTAGTAATTTTCTATATGAACATCTATCAGGCCAGGTCCTATATTAGGCACTGGGACTAGAAGGATGAAAAATATTATACTGTGGTTTTCTCAGGATATGTGCCCACTAGTGGGGTGGCTGAGTCAGATGATAGTTTTATTCCTAGTTTTTAAGGAACCCTCCATACTGTTCTCCATAGTGGCTGAATCAATTCACCGTCCCAAAGGAGGGTTCCCCTTTCTCCACTCCTCTTCAGCTTTTGTTGTTTATAGATTTTTTTTTGGTGATGGCCATTCGGATTGGTATGAGGTGATACCTCATTGTAGTTTTGATGTCCACTAACAGATGAATGGATAAAGAAAATGTGGTCCATATATACAATGGAATGTTGTTGTCTAATTGCAAAGTTGTGTCTCCTTGTGACTCCATGAACTGTAGCCTGTCAGGCTCCTCTGTCCATGGGATTTCCCAGGCAAGGATACTGGAGCGGGTTGCCATTTCCTTCTCCAGGAGATCTTGCTGACCCAGGGATCAAACCCATGTCTCTTGCATTGCAGGTGGATTCTTTACCATTGAGCCACCTGGGAAGCCCACAATGGAATATTACTCACCCATAAAAAGGAATGGATTTGAGGCAGCTGTAGTGAGGTGGATGAACCTAGAGCTGTTATACAGAGTGAGGTAAGTCAAAAAGAGAGAAACAAATAGCAGATATTGACACATCTATGTGGAATCTAGGGACTTTCCCAGTGACTCAGCTGTAAAGAATCCACCTGCTATGTGGGAGCCAGATGTGGATTCAGTCCCTATGTGGAGAAGATCCCCTGGAGGAGGGCAAGACAACCCACTCCAGTATTCTTGCCTGTGGAATCTCACGGACAGAGGAGCCTGGAGGGCTATACAGCCCATGGGGTCACAAAGAGTCGGACACAACTGAAGCAACTTAGCATACACGCATACGTGGAATCTAGAAAATTAGTGCTGATGAACCTGTTTGCAGGGAAGGAATAAAGATGCAGACACAGATGCAGAGAATGGACTTGTGGACACAGTGAGGGAAGAAGAAGGTGGGACAGATTGCGAAAGAAGCATTGACAGATATACACTATCATGTGTAAATAGATAGCTAGTAGGAAGCTGTTGTGAAACACACGGGGCCCAACCTGGTGCTCTGTGATAACCTAGAGGGGTGGGATGGGGGGATGGGAAGGAGGCTCCAGAGGGACGGGATATATATGTAATTATGACTGATTCTCATTGCTGTAAAAAGAAACCAGTACAACATTATAAAGCAGTTTTCCTCCAATTAAAAATAAATTGCAAAACAGTTTAAAAAGATATTATAGCTGGCCTAGAAAACTCACCATCCAGTTGAGGTGCACACACCTTTATTTCCCAAGCCTCATCAGCCCTGGGAATAAACAAGAGTGGAATGACAGTATAGTGGAATTTGACTTGGGTCATTGGCAAGCAATTGTTGAACATCAAGCCGCACTTTGCATCTGGGAGGCAACCCTCCCTGGAGCTACAGTTATCTCCTGCCTTGCCTCCTCTGTTACCTTTGGCTTTCCCCCACCTCCACGTCCCAGACAGAGCCCTGCCATTCTGCTCCTGTCTCTGCACAGGGAACTTTGGGTGAACTCTTTAACTAGTTTCTGTTGAACCTTTCTGCTGTGTCCTTCAAGATTTCCAGGTTCCCAGATAAAGCCCCGTAGCTCAGGAATCTCTTTTTATCTGAGCAGTCACACTTCCACGGTATCTCAAACACAGCATCTACAATTTTTCTGAATCATCTAGTTATCTCACCTGAAGCAATTTCTGTCAAAATACACATGCTATCAGACCTTTTCCTGTTTTGCAAGCAAGTTGAGAGCAGGAAAGCACTGACTGGGGTAGAATAGGAGGGGAGATTCCTGGGGGTTGTGGGACCGACAGGTGAGCAGGAGAGCCAAGGTCAGGTGTCCTCACTTCAAACCCTCCTGGGGCCAGCCCTGCAGGGCTGCAGCAGACAAATAAAGGCCTGTGGCATCCACATCTTGTTAGGCCACAGGGAGTGCCTTTAGGTCAAACCAAACTTATTTCATCTTTAAAAAAAAAAAAAGCAATCATTCGAAGACATAATGTGCTCAGTTGTTCAGTCATGTCCAACTCTTTGTGACCCTTTGAAGTGAAGCCCACTGGGCTTCTCTGTCCATGGGATTTCCCAAACAAGAACACTGGAGTAGCTAGCCATTTCCTCCTCCAGGTCAGCTTCCCAACCCTGGGATCCAACCTGCATCTCCTGCACTGGAGGAGGGTTCTTTACTGCTGAGCCATCAGGGACCCCCGAAGACATAACATGTACATCAAACATCAGAACGTGACATTTTCTCTGCTAGATTAGTTTCACAGTCCATTCATCCATTAAACAAATATTTGTTGATCTACTCTGTACAAGGACTGAGGAAGGTGTGAAAAAACAGCTCATTCTCTCAAAATGTTTAATTTCTAACCAGAGAGGTAATTGGAAGGATGAGGTTTTCTTTTCTTCCTCATCCCCACCCCTTCCCAGAAAATAAACCTCCCAAGGCTACAATGATAAATGAGGTTGTTTTGTTGTTATGAAATCCACATCTTGGAAAGTGACAGTCTTGTCACATGATAAGATACAGGAGATACTCAGGTAAGAGTTTAACATTTGCCTCCTGAGAGATCTGGGGCTTCCCTGGTGGCTCAGACAGTAAAGAATCCACCTGCCATTCAGGAGACCCGGGTTCGATCCCTGGGTCAGGAAGATCCTCTTCCTCTTCTTGGGCTCCAAAATCACTGTGGATGGTGACTGCAGCCATGAAATCAGAAGACAATTGCTTCTTGGCAGGAAAGCAATGACAGACCTAGACAGTGTGTTGAAAAGCAGAGACATTACGCTGCCAACAAAGATCTGTATACTCAAGGCCCAGTGGTCACCTATGGCTGTGAGAGCTGGACCATAAAAAAGGCAGAATGCCGAAGAATTGATGCCTGTGGTGCTAGACTTCCGAAAGTCCCTTGGACAGCAAGGAGATCAAACCAGTCACTCTTCAGGGAGATCAACCCTGATTATTCACTGGAAGGACTAATGCTGAAGTGCCAGTATTTTGGTCATCTGATGTGAACAGACCACTCATTAGGAAAGTCCTGATGCTGAGAAAGATTGAGGGCAGAAGGAGAAGGGGGCATCAGAGGATGAGATGGCTGGATGGCATCACCAATGCAATAAACATGAACTCGGGCAAACTCCAGGAGATGGTGAGGGACAGGGAGGCCTGGCGTGCTGCAGTCCATGGGGTCACAGTAGCAGACATGACTGGGTGACTGACAACAACAATAGCCCGCTCCAGTATTCTGGGGAATTCCATGGACAGAGGGTCCTGACGGGTTGTAGTCCATGGGGTCACGAAGAGTCGGACATGACTGAGTGCCTAACACACACGCTCTGAGAGATCTTACATTAATTTTAAATATTCCATCTGATGGTCAGCCATCGTGAGGGCTCCTTCCTCAATTTTCTTCTAGCATTCAATGTTCTCCTTCTCCCCCATCCAAGAGCAGAAGGAGATGAAACAGAGAGTAAGTCATATGGAAGCTTAGACACAGAAAGAAGTGGGACCTGGGGGTGTGTGCTATGGAAGGAAAGGGTTAAAATAACTGCCTGGGAGGGGAAAAGCAGGTAGCAGCAGGAAGACTTGGGATGGACCCTGCCACCCAGAGCAGCTGCTCTATGTGGACCCCAAGTTTGAACAGGGAGATCTGTGCCCATGAACCAAAGTGAGAACAAATTAAAAGATGAAGTAAACTAACCACTGGGGCCATGAATTCTTTGGATGACAAAGCAGGAGACAGAAATAAAGAGCTGGTTTTACATCCCCTATGATTCCATTGGTGTGTTTGACTCCATGAGAGCCGGATTAGGTCACCTTTCCCATCCCCACCCACCTCCTACCCTTCCTTCACCAGCACATTCATGGACCACAGAAGGTGGGGCAGTGAAGATGACCACTCCTGGAGCTGACTGGCCAACAACTGAGAGATCATTCTTGTTTGGCTTTACCACCTTCCATGGCAGGGATGGAGGGATGGTGCCAGGTTACAGACATACGCACGAATATTAAGTAGAACTCACAAAGTGCTTCGTGAGCCCAGAGAAGAGAGATGTTAATTCCTTTGGCTGTGATGAAAGGAAGGCTTGATGGAGGAAGCAGCAAGAAAAGGGAGCTTTAAAGGACAACTATAATCTAGGTCTGCAGAGACAGAAGGGGAGGAAATTCCAAGCAGAGGGAGCAGAGGTGAAATGGGAATGAAAATGAGATGCGTAGCTTTATTTATCAGGGGTATCATGGGACATCATGTGGAAAATCATTGTGATTATTTATCTCCATGATGCTGACCTCTTTGCATCTTTGTAATAATAACCTTGGCAGGAACTTACATAAAATCCCAACTAGAACTGAATATTCATTTCTTATTTTTAACTAAGCCACAGATCAAACCAAAACTTGCACACACACACACACACACACACACACACCACTGTACTCCTCAATTTGAACCAGACAATAGAATTCTGCATAATTTAAAAAGTCATTGAACAGTAATTATTCATAAGAAAGGTAGGTTTTAAGTTCTAAATTATGTTTCCCTTCTAAATATAATATCACATTTATTTTGGTACTCTGAGTTTGTAAGCCTTCTCTTTATTAGCCCACAGAATTCAATGAGGCGGGACCATATGTAATGATATTGATTTCTGCATGTAGCTTGCAGAATCAGTCTTCATAATTAAACCTCTTTACTTTGCTATATCCACAGGCTATCAGTCAGAGTCCTTAATTGAAAACACCATCACCTGCTTAGCTAATTTTAGCAAAAAGGGAATTTATTATAGGCTGTTGGGTATCACCCAGACTGAGAGGGCCAGTTGGGCTTAGAAGCTGCACATCTGAGTGTGTAACTGATCACAGGATTGTACCAGAAAGACCACCCCAGGCAGCACTCTAGTGCTCACAGCTGACGCCAGGCACCGTGCATCAGAAGCTCTGCCACGGTTCCCCCCAGAGCAGGCATTCCGCTGGTCTTCTAACCAAAAGATACCCCTAGGTATTCCTGCTCTTCACGTTGCTCTTTTCCAAGTTGAATTCTTACCCTGGGGCATCAGACAGGCGGAGTCTAGATAGCATGCCTGTCTCCTACACCCACGTGGGAAGATGGCGAACAGAGCTCTGGCTTCTATCTTAGGAAGTCCGCCTCTGCACTTGCACTCCATAATACGGGAAGTTTCCCAGATATAGGAAGCTGGTCAAATAACACGTGCATTTGTGTGCACTAAGTCACTTCAGTCTGCCCAACTCTCTGCCCCCCTGCCATGGACTATAACCCACCAGGCTCCCTGCCCCCCCATGGACTATAACCCACCAGGCTCCTCTGCCCTCCATGGACTATAACCCACCAGGCTCCCTGCCCCCCCATGGACTATAACCCACCAGGCTTCTCTGCCCATGGTATTCTCCAGGCAAGAACACTGGACTGGCTTGCCATGTTCCCCTCCATGGGATCTTCCTGACCCAGGGATCAGACCTGCCTCTCTTATGACTCCTGCATGGGCAGGGGGGCTCTTTACCTCTAGCACCACCTGGGAAGCCCAAGGTGGTCACAAAGCATGGCCAAAGCCCACTCCGCATAGCTATGGCACCATGTGCCATGGTGCTATGCCAGTCAATTTTACTGCCATAAAGTTCTCTGTGTTCAATTTGTTTAGCAGTCTGGAGATTTTCGTTTCTGGCAATATTGTGAATGAAATAGTCTGAGAAAATATCCCACTACAAGACATCTAGAAATTCGGGACAAATGTATCAAATCTCCTCTAAAAGTCATGATTGATCTTGACAAAAAAGGTTGTGAAATATGTACCCGAATGAAGCTGAAGCTGGAAAACTTAGCCATGAGCTGACTCTGAAGCTGTAGCTGCCCTTTGGATATTTACTGATTCCTATAACTCAGAGTTTTTAGTTTAATGGTTGTGTAGGGACTGCAGTTAAAGCCTCGAGTCCATTGTAAGGTGAGAGTTGGAACAGAGAACTCCATATAATGTTGACACAGTGAAAGAAACTCATTGAGAAGGTATCTATGGAAAAGCTGCTCAAAAGCAAAAGGAGTCATTAAAGGAATTTTTTCAACCTGTGTTGAAGCTGGCCATGGAAAAAGTCTCTCCTAGAACTTTAAGACTTGACTCCGTACTACTGGTGTCTTCATACGCCAGTAGTGTACCAAGAAGACACAAGTTGAGAAATTTAGCAAAGTGCCTCCAGGTTTGAAGTGTCCACCTGGCACACTCTTTCTTGTCCTCCCCCATGTGCCCTGCCCGTTGCACCACACTTCCCCTGAAGCCTCCCTCCACCCTCCCATCCACCACAGTGCTTGCCCTGAAAAACTTTAGCACAGAGAAAGAGAGAGAAATATGTTCTAAGCCAGTTTCAATTCTCTATCAAAAGGTTCTCTAAGAAAAACCATATATAGGACTTGTCATTGAGATAGTTCTGGAAATGATGAAATAATCAAAGAAAATAAATTTATATTGTCCAGAAATTTATGCTTAAGCTAAGTAGAATTTAGTTGTACAAAGACTATGAGGTAGAAGAAGAAGAATGAGGGAGATGATACTTTTGTGATTAAAATGTTCTGCTCAATATAAATCCTATTTTTAAAAATGTTTGTGAGGATTTCCCTGCTAGTCCAGTGGTTAAGACTCCAGTGCAGGGGGCCTGGGTTCTGTCCGTGATCAGGGAACTAGATTCCACATGCCACAACTAAGACCTGGCATAGTCAAAAAAATAAATAAATACAAATAATAGTTTTAAAGTTTGTGGCACACATTACTTTGTTCTCTGGGGGCTTTCCTACTCTTCCAGAAGGTGCCAGCCCAGAGTTTTAAGGATGAGGAAATAGGAGATGAGAAAAGAACAACTGTGGAGCGTGATGAAGTGTGATACAACACATTACCAAGGTGCCCATCTTCACAAGGAGTCAGGAAGAAAACACATTCTCAGGTGGAATTGCCTCTGGATATGTTGCAAGAAAAGTCTGTGCCTCAGTGTTTTATTTGGAGAAGAGAAGATATTATGTGTGGCTCTTGCCATTTCCTGCCTCCCATTGGCCAAGGTTTACCCCAGGGCTGAATTCACTCCCCCTCTGCTTGAGGGACATCACTAGGCTGCTCAGAAAGCCAGATCCCCTGCTGCATGGTATACCATTTCATCCAGGTTCCAGAAATGCAAATGTGATGTGGAGTGGATCAGGCTTGGTGTCTGAGATGTCAGAACTGTGCTGGTTTTAACCTAGACTCCAGCTCAGAGATCTTGGTACGCTGTCAGCAGGTTGGTGATGCTATAGGACTAGCAACGGGAACAGTTGGGAACACAAGCAACACCTTTGGAAAGAAGGAGGCAATTAAGGGAATTAGAGACGATACACAAAGTTTGAGTCCCACGGACTCCTAAAACACTGTGGAAAACATGCTTACCAGCCCAAACTTGAAGAATGGACTTGGAGACGTGAGGTGCAGTGGGAAGCAAGGCTTCAATAACGGTCTTGCAAGATGAGGTGTCTGGTGAGCAGGCACATTGAGCAGGAAATCTGCCCAACTCTTATCCCTAGGATACCGGTTCCCTCCCCTGGTTCCTCATAGGCTGAGAAACAGAGTCACAATCTTCCTGAAGTCTTGTATGGGTTGGTGGGGCCATGAGTAATACCTGTAGGCTTCTGAGTGGAGAATTTATATTAACCGTTTTCCCCGTCCCTTTAGTTCTCTGCACTAGTCCAGAGTAAAGCCCGTGAAATTTGCCCACCAAACTGTTCTTATGAGGAAGGAGAACTAGGAAGGGAAGAGAACAAAGGACTGGCAACGAGCCGCCACCTTTAGGAACCTTATACATAAGCTGGGTACACACACACACACACAATCTTTCTATTTAAATATTTTTAAAAAAACGAATATGGATCATTTCTTTTTTTCTTATATCTTTATCTTTGGTAGAAAAGACCATATTCTTCTTACAGACACTTTTTCTTCCTTTAAGTTAACAGTGTGCTGTGTGTTGTTTAGTCACTAAAGTGTGTGCGACTCTCTTGCGAGCCCATGAATTGTATTCTGCCAGGCTCCTCTGTCCATCAGATTTCCTAGGCAAGAACACTAGAATGGATTGCCATTGCCTTTTCCAAGGGATCTTCCCCACCCAGAGATCGAACCCACAGCTCCTGCGTTGCCACTTTACCACTGGGCTGGCTGGGAAGCCCAATTGAACAATCTGGGTGGAGATTTAATCTGTGTTCTTGGCCTTAGAACTATTCTCTAACTAAGCCAGGTTTTAAAAAATATTTTTTACTTAAAATTAAAGAAAAAAACCCCAAAGTACCAATCAAGATAAGGTGGGTTGTGCTGTGAGAATAAAAAGTCTAAAGTCTCAGAGCATGGCATAGCAGTTTATTCTCATTCATGCAACATCCATTAAGGTCCCAAGAGACTCTGCAAGGCAATCATCCTCCAAGAGTGACCTCAGGGATCCAGGCTGAGAGAGGCTCTTCAATATTTTGCTGCTCCATCTGGGCTCGTGATCTCTTCATGAAATGGTAGACGAGGAGGATGGAGAGTCATGGCACCTGCCCTTAGAAGTGTCCTCCTGGAAGTAATAGAAGCACGTTAGCCAACAGTCTTCACACTTAGTCATGTGGTTCTGCCTGGCTTCTATGGAGCAGGAAAGGCTAACCTCTGCGTGTCTGAAAGTGGAGGAGAGCCCTCAGAGAACACAGTCAGGTGTACTGCAAACCTTTCTAAAAATAGAATTTATATTGAAAAATGTTACTTTAACCACAGAAATATCATCTCCCTTACTCTTCTTATGCCCTCTCATCGTCTTCCTCTGTACACCTCAACTCTATTTAGCTTAAGCATAAATTTCAGGAGGATGTAAATTTATTTTCTTTGATCATTCCATTATTTCCAGAACTATCCTAATGACAAGCCCTATATTTGATTTTTCTTAGAGAATGTTTTGATAGTCAGTAGAGTTGAAATTGGCTTAGAACAAATAGGTTGGCTCCGAATTGAAAAGGAGTTTAGAATGTTACCAAAAAAAAACATGTTTTTAAGAGGATCAGAAGAAATTGTCAAAATCAGAGTTTGATTTTAGTGTCAGTTAACACTCCCTCTGGCACCTCGGTCAGTATCACCATTTTGTCCTTTCCCACTGTCCTGCCCTAATGTAGAGTCCTCTTCCCTCCCTGAACCAGTTCATTGCCTCTTGACAGTCTGCATCCAACCTGTATCCCAAGATGAGGCCTGATCTTGACACTCCTTTGCATTCATATCTGGTTTTCGATATTAGACACTGTCTCTCAGATTTTTTCATTATTTCCTAAGTGTGTTTTGTCTCTTGTCAATACTGAAAGCTCCTGAGGATTAGAAACATCTCATATATTGAGGCATATTTTCCCCCATCCTTGTTTCCTGCCTTCTCCAGCACCTGGCCCTGAACACTGTGTGTTCACAGTGCACTCAGTAAATACTAGATGAATTGAATTCTCTAGACTACACTAATTATTCATTCTGCTCAAGTCCCCGCGTCTATGTAGAATGATGGATTTCCAGACACCAGGACTGAGGGTCAATTCAAATCTCTTGAGAGCCTATTGGATTTACAGTTCCACAGCACCTTCCCCTCTCCCCACTGGTAAATAGAGGGCACAGGATGATGTCCCCCAGGATGGCTAGGCAGCTGCCCTGCATTTTATGCCATCCCTAGAATTACTCCTAATGGCAGCATGAAAATAAACCCACTTTTTTCTCCATTCTGTCAACAAAAGGGCCAATGAATGTCAAATTAATGACTCATTGAAAGTCCACCGCATCCTGTGTCTGACTTTTTGGAGGAAGTGGACCCCAAGGTTTCCGAGAACACTCAGCAATTTCACCACTAAGCACTCTTTCAGATGTTTGCAAGAGTGACAATGTCTCCATTATTATAAGTCTAAGACTTGGAAGGCGTTCTGGTGTGTGATATTTAAATATTATCATGGTTTATTTCTAGTGTGAACTGAAAGGGTAAGTAGATGAGAGGAATGCTATAAGTCTCACCTCTTTATTTGTTCTTTTGTAATGTGATCATCCAGGTACAAACAAGAAATACTTACTACATAACAGAAGACACTTCTAGTTGTTGGGATCAATTTTAATACTCTATCAAATAAACTGGCAAAACAGCGGTGCCATAGAGAGCAAAAAGTAATAGCGAAACTGCACAAGTCATAACACATACAAACTTTGTCACTGAAATGTGTTGGATAACTCACTGTGCCTCATGAGGACATGCAAGAACTTCTTTGAAGATGCCAGAATCTTCCTAGTGTTGGGTAATTCCACACAAGCTGTCTGACCTGGTTAAGGTATATTATTTAAATGGGGGCTTTTCAGCATTGTTTGTAATGCTGTGGACTGTGAGTACCAAGTTCTCATTTTTCATAGTGAAGTTCAAGATAAGATGTTGGCATAAATAATTCAAATGAGACAAGAAATCCCTCTGGGGGAGACTGATAAAGAGATCTCACTCTTTAAATATCTCTGTAATGTAATGTAGCTGTACAAGCCTGTATCTCTTACTAACTTTTAGTAAGTTCAGTAAAATCATGTGGCTGTGTACAGTAACAATGTCACTGGGTTTACAACTACAGAGAGTGTCAGATGAAACTGAAAGTGTGGAATCAATATGAAAAATTGCCAGATTCACTGTTTTGAAGTGAAAAGCACCTTTATCAAAGGCAAAAACTAAGTTTTATATGAAACTTTGTAAAAGGTCATAGATTAAAATATCCTGGTATCAAAAGTTACCATACAATTAAAATGTATTTTCTTCCAAATAGTGGAGACATATTATCTGAGGGGTCCATTTATTCATGCTCTCCACATAGAATAATAATAACCAGTTAAAGAAGGATAACCCTTATTAGATATTGTTAATGACTGAACTTTGAAACAATCACAAGACTATTCCTTTTTCAAGCTTCTAGAACAATTATGTAAGGAGCATTGTTAGATTTAAAGCGAGATTTAAAAAAAAATAAGTTTTGTGATTTCTATTCTGGGTAATTAGGATTTCTCAATATTATATCTTCAAAACAAAAAAACAGAGATCAATTGATTAACATGAGATTCAATTGTTATTTGTAACTTCAGATTTAAAGTCATCAAAACAGCCATATTTTGACTGATTGATTTAACAACACATAAATGATATAAACTTGAAGTTTAAAAAAAACCTTAAACTGATAAAAAATTAGGGATTCTGACAAAGATTTTTAATTTGATAAAAATATTTTTGCTAATAAAAATGTTTCTTTAAAGTGAAACAAATTTTAATTATGAAGTCTTTCGAGTTCTAGGACCATGACTGTTTTATATTGGGGCACTTTATGTATAAATAATATTGTTTAATAGGTAAATCTGTAGAATTCAAAAAGTGCATGACAAAACAACATTCATGATTCATGTATCATTTTACATTTGCCAGGACACTTTCATATTCCTTAGCTCATGTAATCTTCAGAACAGTCCCATGACAGAAAATAGCGTTTTAGGGAGCTTGGGGGGAAATGGATACATGTATACGTATGATTGTTTCCCTTCGCTGTTCACCTGAAGCTATCACAACATTGTCAGTCGGTTACACCCCAATACAAAATAAAAAGCTTTTTAAAAAAGAAAATAGCCTTTTAGGGCTAAGTGGACCTCAGGCAATGTGCCACAGGACTCAGGATTTGTGCTGGATTACTTCAGAGTAAGAATGATGAGAAATCAGTGGATGTGGGGAAGTGACTCCGGGCAAATGAGGAGTGGACAGTAACAGTGGAGTCAAACAGTTCCTTGACTTTTGTGCAGAATTCTTGAGGGGTGTCGTGTGGGCATAGCAAGGAAGTTGAAACTCGGGGAGTCATTTTTCACTCCTCAGCCCTGGGGGAGTCGGCATGAATGAAAGCAAACCAGACCCAGGGAGGAAAGCCACCGCGAGTCGCCCACTGAGAAGCTAGTAAAAGCTGGTTACACTGATGTGGTTTCTCTAGGTAAAGGACTCATCAAAGTGTTTCACTCAGAGCTGGGGAAGCTGAATGGCCCCTTGGAGATAAGTGCACGAGAAGACTAGCAGAAATTTCTAGGTAGCTAAGATATAGAAGGAAGAGTTTAAAAACTCCCTGGAATCGAACACATTTACTTTAATGCAAAAGCAGCGCAGAGGAGACTGACGGAGAAGTCTGAAGTCTTACCAGGGAGACTTTTAGGCAAAATCACAAAACTGTAGAAATCAACATTTTCTGAGCACCTGTGTTATTGTCTAATATCCTTCAAACTTTCCTTTAGCCCCGTGGAAAAAGCAAGTCTCAAATAGTTTCACTCCCAACATTACATGGCCATTAAAGTAAACTGTGTGGGACTTAAACTGGTTTTTTGTGCTAACACAGGCAGGGGTCTTTTCAGTTCTCTCAGCATTTTTCTGATATGTTGTGAGAAAAACTGTAAAGACTTGTAATACCAGTGGAGAATAAAGAGTTAACATAGCAGCCCAAGACTGCTATCCTTAGAAAGACCTGTTTGCAAGGTTGGCCTTTGGCATCTGGGAATTTGAATGTTAAACAATTCCCTAGACTGATACAAAACTTTCCCTAAATGATGAGTGGCCCACTGTGCCTGAAGTCTGTGTACATACTGTAGCTTGTGCCGAACACCTGCTTTCCTTCTGGGAGTCTGGAATTCCACTATGTGCTGGGCAGAGGGTATCTATGTGACCAGCCCCCAATCAACACCTTGAATGCTGAGTCTCTAATGAGCTTCGCTGGTAGATGACATTTCACACATGTTGTCTCCAGTCATTGGTGAAAGAATTAAATGTGTTTTAAGTGAATGCCCTGGAGAGGACTCTCAGAAGCTTGTGCTTGGTTCCCTCTGGAGTTGGCCCCAAGCGTCTTGTCCATTTGTCAGTTTTATTTTGCATCCTTTAGCTGTAATAAAGCATGGATGTAACTATATGCCAAGTTCTATGAGTCCCAGCAAATCACCCAACCCAGTGGTGGTCTTGAAGGGCCCTGATAGGATACCCCATAAATAGCAAAAATAATAGTGATGGATTTCAAGTCACTGAAATTCTATGTTTTCACATTTAGAGGTTTTTTTTTTTTAAGATTTTTTTTTATGTGGACCACTTTTAATGTCTTTATTAAATTTGTTAAATATTACTTCTGTTTTGTATGTTTTGGGTTTTTGGGTCATGAGCCTTGAGGGATCTTAGCTCCCCGAACAAGGACTGAACTGGCGCCCCCAGCACTGAAAGGCAAAGTCTTAACCACTGGACTGCCAGGGAAGTCCCTCACATTTAGTTATTGATTCACATGATACCTGGATAGAGTATTAAGGTTCAAGAGAAGAAAACAAGGGCAGTCTCTTGCTTCCAGCTTCCTTATGCCCCCAGTTCTACTCCTATAAAGAACATCCCCACCTCTTCCAGACATTTCTTCCCATATTTATATCCATATTGATATATGTGCTTCCACTTAATATTTCTGGATTTTTCAAGTTCAGTTATTATCTATCGCCTTCCAACCAAGAAGAATGAGGATTAAACTGTCTTACACCCACTCGCCCCTCCAACACACCCACAGAAAATTTTCTCTTTCTCCTCTCTTGTAGTATGCTTTTTTCCAAGCATGATTTTTGGGTTTAAAAAAAAATCAATATTCAGTGCTAACATTGCTATGACTAACTATTATTTACAGCTGAGCCACAAACTGTAGTATGAGTAATTTCCTTTCTTATATGAGTTTTTTTTTTAATGGCCTGGAGGTAATTATTTTTATTTTAATTTGGTCTATCACTAACTCTTCTTCTAAATTCTCTGTCAAAGTTTTAAAACTCCTCTTAGCAAGTCAAACAAGTAAGGTAAACTATCATTTTCACTTCTTGTTCTGAGATTTCCCTTTAGGGCTCTCTATCCTCCTCTCCTGCTAAGGATGTGTTGTCTGGGAATTATCTGTGCTTCTCTCCTCTGCTGGACATCCTGCTTCACAGCTCTCGTATTGTTCCCTTTCTTGGTTTGATAAAGCCCGTCTCCAGTAGCCTCCCAGAAATGGCATAAGGGAGTGAAATGTTTGAGCCTTGCATGTCTGGAAATGTGTTTATCCCACTCTCACACTTGGTTGACGGCTTGGCTGGAAGTAGAAATCTAAATAGATAATTGTTTCTCTTCAGAATCGGGCAGGCATTCCTTCACTGTATTCCAATTTTTAGTGTCGCTGATTAGAATAGTGATTTTCTGGTTTTAGACTTTGTCTTTTATCTAATTGTCTAAAATTTTACTGTGATGCATCTCTGTCTCATTGTTCTGGGAAATTAGCTGGCCTTGTAACAATAGGGAAGCTCATGTCCTTCAGGCCCAAAAGATTTTCTTGCATTATTTTCTTGAAAATTTTCTAACTTTATTTTTTGTTGTCTCTTTCTAGAATGCTCTTAGTATAATTATACATCTTAAATTGAGGCTCTAATTTTTGTGTTTTTCCGCATCTTTGCCTTTCTTGTTAAATTCTAGAAGATTTCCTTCACTTTGTCTTCCAATCTTCTGCTTAGCTTTTGATTATCACATTTTTAATTTCCAAGAGCTCTTTCTCATTTTCTGAATGTTCACTTAAGAATTTTTTTTTCCCTTATGAATGCACTATCTCATAACTTGGGTGATATTAAGCCCAAGGTGTTTTCTTTCAATTCATTTTGTTCTGCTTCTTTGATACTAAAATTTTGTTACTAAAACTATCTTTTATAGTGAAAAATTTCCTCAGACTCCTGGTGATTCTCAGATATGTATTCATATTTATAAGCAAGGAACAAAAAGCTGGTTACCTGCATAGACAGAGCTTTCTGACCAATGGCTTCAGTGCAGGGCTATAATGTGGAGCCTGATCACTTTGTTGCAAAACCCTAATGTGTCAGTGAGGTAAACCTCTTCTCTCCCATCAGTCAGTTTCTCCCTGGAGGAATCATCCTGCCTGAGAGCTATAACCCTGCATGCTAGTGTTTTGGGAGTCAAGGAAGGAAGGAAACTGTGGATCTCACCTTCAAATATAAGGATTTTCATTTATTCCCTGCTTTAAAAACTTTGCACTGTATCAAAAGACAAAACCACACTAGTAATTCAAATAGAGGAAATGTTAATATAAAGAAATGTTTTCTAGTTAAAAGTGGTTAACTACTTTTAAAAAAAAGCATCTAAAAGCTCCAGAAGTAGAAAAACAGTTACTAGCTTTAGATTATTTAGACAGAGGAAGTATGAGCCGTAAAGGAAATGGGCCTAGGAACTAGGAGAAGTACTCTGCTCCCCATTCCCACCACACACACAAGCTGAGATTAGATCTCCTCAAAGAATACGCAGCCACTACAGGAACATGCAGGCTACCTGGGGCAAAGAGACCTTCCAGAAAGAGCCTATAGAGGTGGCCTTTCACTGCAGGAGGCATGGATGGGCTAAGTTGTTGTTAGTTGCTAAGCCATGTCTGACACTTTGGCGACCCCGTGGACTGTAGCCCACCAGGCTCCTCTGTCCTTGGGATTTCCCAGGCAAGAATACTGGAGTGGGTTGCCATTTCCTTCTCCAAGGGATCTTCCTGACTCAGGGATCGAACCCGCGTCTCCTACATTGGCAAGTGGGTTCTTCGCCACAGAGCCACCAGGGACGGATGAGCTCCTATAGAAATGGTCACTAGGTGGGGGCAGCGTCTGGGGGGCCCAGCGAGAGCTGCCATGGAAGTGGCAGTCAGCCAGACAGCATGGGCTGAGTGTGGCTGGAACTGATCATGAGGGTCACTGAGGTAAGCACCACTAGGCACCCCCACAGAAGTCCACTAGCTCCCTCACGGAAGGAAATGGCGGGAGAAACAGATCCAGAAGGGTTGCAAGCACCTTTGTGCTGCTATCACCTTGTAGTGTCATTCCAGAATCTTCTATTGACAAAGCCTAATTTCAAACCAGTCAGGTCAGCAAAGAAAAATGTTCATAACGTCCAGCTTCCATGTAGCAAATCAGGGCAATGAAGGGTAAACCTGTGAGAGACAGTAGATGGATAACTGCATGCCTGCCCTACACTGGGCAGGTATCTCTGAGCCTAGAGCCTCTTTGTCAATGTCAAGAGCACACACCTGTCTCTTGCTGGCATAGGAGGAGAGATCTGTGGTCTGACTGCTGCTTACACAGACTGTGCATCAATGCTCCTCTTTTCAGCCCCCACTCCTCATCCCTAAGTTCAGAGGTTTTTGGTACCTCTGCTCACCAGGCGTCTATGTGGCTCACTTGAGCAAACTGACCTCCCGTTGTCACTTTCCCCATTGCCTATGGAGACTTCTATTGCCTCCACACCAGTACATCATTTACCTCTTGTATATCCACTTTATGAGTCCCGAAATCCTGTGGACATCTTTCTTCTAGTGTCTTTTCTCCTGTTTTTCTTTGTTTTTATGGATTTAAGGCTTTTACAAAAAATCCATCCACAGTTATTTCAGGTAGGTGAAAATAAGTATATTCTTCAATTCCCTATGTTTAATCCACCCATCTTTACTGAAAGTTTAGATATTTATTTATAAAATCAACAAAATTAGCTAAATTAAGCAGTGATTAACAAATAATTCTTAGTTTGGAAGGTACTGGGTTTATATCCATAGGTATATACTTCTTCAAACCTTACTTTATAACTGTCAAAATTAGTCTCAGAAACACAAGCATCAAAATCAACTTATCATATCTGTTCAAAATGCACATTTTCAAATCCATCCTAGATCATACACATGAGACTCTTGAGAGGTTGAGCCAACTAGTCTGCATTTTAAACATGTTCCTCAGATAATTAAAACAGCTCTAAAATTTAAGAACCACTGTTCTATTTTGTATTATTAATGAATGATAGAATACTTTGATATTTTGATGAAAAGCTACATTTTATAAAGGAAAAGACCACTGAAAAACCACTCTCAAGTAAATAATATCTTGTTCATTTTCTTGCTTTTTGACCTAAACAGTCTTAAGTACTGTCATTCATCTGCTGTTTGCTGCCTGAAACTGAAGGAAAAGAGCCTGAGAATTCATGGATTCCTAAGATTCAGACACACGAATGTGACGGTAAGTGGCAATGCCTCTGTTAGACTGTGGATAAAAACGAGCGCGTGTTCCAAGGCCTTGATGAGCTAAACCAGTTATGCAAAGTGAAACTCTTTGCACAGTCTTTTGTCCCATTCCTAATCTCTAATTGTCTGTACAGTGGAAAATCAACCTCCAGGGTTTCCACGAGGGCCTCAAGCAACCTCCACCCTCCAGGCCTTAGCCACACAGAAGTAGATTTTGTTTTCTAGCAAGCTCCGGGAGTGGATGATGGACAGGGAAGCCTGGCGTACTGCAGTGCATGGAGTCACAAAGAGTTGGACAAGACTGAGAGATGGAACTGAACTGAAAGCCATTGGTACTCAAGATTGTTTCCTTTCTTTTAAAATGATTACATTTATGTTCTTTCTGATTGTGAAAGCAATATGTGCTATTGAATAAAAATTAGAAAACTAAGAAGGATTGAGAAGAAAATAAAATTTACCACAATCCCAGAGATAACCAGTGTTAACATGTTCATATATTGCTGTCTAGACTTTTTCCTGCACTTATGTATTTTACATTGTTGAGATAAGGCCTTTGAGTTGGGACCTCTGCTTTTTTCCACTTGGTATTTTGTAAGCATGTCTCCACATAATGTTAAGTTCTTCATAAACTCTTTTGAAAGTTATATATTATTAGTTGTATATCTATGCATTCATTTAGCTACTTGCCAACTGTGGGATAATTGTGATGTTTCCAACTTGTTACTGTAAAAAATAATATAATATGAGGCTTTGCATATACATTTTAGCCTACATTGCTAGCTTCATCTAAAGGACACATTCCTAGAGGTGATGAAATTTTTTTTTTTGAGATGATGAATATTTTAAGACTTGATAAAACAGGCATACTATTTCCCAGAAAACTTGCCTCAATACATACCTCTACCAGCAACAGAGAAGACTGCTCTTTTCACTAACATTTTGATAGGTCTGGATTTTAAAAATATTTTTTAAAAGTGATATATGCATATTGTTTCAAAAAATAAACATCATCAAAAAGTATAATAGAAAACACTAGTCTCCTGGTTCACTGGGCTCCCCTCCTGTTCACAGCCCAGGGGCACTCAAATGTTTAGTTATTGTTTTAGACGCTTACCTCCAGTATTACGTTTATTCTGTAGTTTCAAAGCTGTAGGCATTATCCACTTACTGTGGTGACATGTTAGGATTTAGCTCATTTATATCAGTTGCCCCTGCGCCACTTTTCATTCCCATATCCTTCCAATAAACATACCGCTGTGCAGTTTGGTAATATTGTTCAGTCGTTAGTTAAGTCATGTCCAACTCTTTGGCAGCCCCATGGACTGTAGCCCACCAGGCTCCTCTGTCCATGGGATTTCCCAGCAAGAATACTGAAGTGGGTCGCCGTTTCCTTCTCCAGGGGATCTTCCCAACACACAGATCGAAACTCATGTCCTGCACTGCAGGCAGATTTTTTTTTTAACCACTAAACCACCACAGAGAAGCCCATGTTTCATTTAGCCAGCAATTAATTATTAAGTAATATAACAGCAATATCTCTGTGATTATCATTCATATATTTATTAATACCTATGGTTAATTTAATATGAATTATTATAACTGCATAAATACTATTTGCCACAGACCCTTGCTGTGTATTAATATTCCAGCTACTTTCCCTTCCCTTTTTGTTTGGGCTGTAGTTTCCAGCTGTCCTTTTCTTCCTGCATTGCCTTCTTTCTCAGTGTTCACATTTTAAAAAATTACCATTATAGCAGGTATTATGTTAAGTCCACCATGATCATGAAGATCTTTCTGCCTCAGTTCTTCATAATCCTGCTTCAAGATGGATCAGGAATCAAAATACTCTTTAAGCAGCCTTCTTAATCCTCTGGGTTTAGTTCTCCAGGTCTTTTCTTCCTTTTGGTGTATAATCTTTCTAAGCTGAGAGGTGATGCAGGTGTGTTCTGCACCCTACGGTGGCTGAGTAGGCACAAAAACTTTGGCTTCCTCCAGCCTGTTACATCCAACACCACTCTGCAAGAATCTTTTTGAGATCTGTCACCATCAGATAGCCCTTATCCAGTGGTTCTCCACTGTGGGCAAACTTGTCCCCCAGGGAACTTTCGGTCATATCTGCAGATGTTTCTGGTTGTCACAGGTAGGGTGAGGGGTTGCTACTGACTTCTAGTGGGTGGAGGTCTGGGACGATGCCAAACATCCTCAATGCACATGACAGCTCCTACAACAAGGAATTATTTATCATTTTAGTAGCACAGAGAGGACGTCAGCATATATATTCAAATTGACATAGCACATTACTCAATCTCTTAGAGATTCCATTTCTTCATTCATACAATGGGATGAACACTTAGGACTAGATGAAGTAATGTATAAACAGAATCCAAAGCATAAAAAATTCTTCATAATTAGCTAGAAGTTTGTTAAAAATCAAACACAAATGGAAACCAACTTGAAAATTGACTGAGTAGACAAAATCAGTTCAGTTATACAAGCAAAGCTTAATTTAAGCTTACTTTGCAAGACAAGTCTGGCTAACTTGACTTTGGTCATTTCTTTGCTTACGCTTCAAAAAACCATGAAGCGAAACTCTAATTGTTCCCTTGCATTTATATGAGGTAAACACTAATAATCAATTATCTTCATTTAAGAAAATTCTATTAATAATATCGCAACAATCACTGTGAAGAACAAACATTCACTGCTTCCACCCAGAAAAGTTGCTTTGTTACAACATCCCTCTGAGCCTCATTCCCTGTTTTAGTCTGAGTGCTCTTGGTCTGCAAATTGTCTCCTTGGTGTGTGCACAATAAATTTTAACTAATTACCACTTCAGGGATTCATTGGTTTTATTTCTGTTTTTTTTTTCCCCTAAACTCTTGACAAGTTACAATTTTAAAATGTGATGGTTTGACAGATTTTAATGTACTATCTTGTTTACATTTGTACAGGTAAGACTGAAATATTTTCATAAGCTTATTTTGCAATTTGCATTCATTCTGCTAAATCCTTTACTAAGATTTATTGATATTCTATGTTTTCTATAACTCGAGCACTCTGGCCCCACCAGTTTGTGACTGTAAAATAGAGCCTCATTTACTACAATACCCAAATTATTACTTTGAATTGCTGTCTCAATAAGAAATCCACTGTATTTCAGCGTTGTTCTTCAAGTATTACGGGGAGTCGCTTGAATTAAATATCGCTCCTCGGCCCTTGCTGCCCCCTGCTGGGAGAGCAGGAACTTACATTCA
The DNA here is from genome assembly GCA_006408695.1 of Aepyceros melampus. NCBI lineage: Eukaryota > Metazoa > Chordata > Mammalia > Artiodactyla > Bovidae > Aepyceros > Aepyceros melampus. Next base: position 84,719 of record SJXQ01001259.1, read on the forward strand.
CTCTGCACCAGAGGGGCGGCACTTTGGGGTTTACCCTTCCTGCCCTCCCTCTGAAAGACCCCACCTACAGGCTTTACGGTGCCTCCCACGCCACCATTCAGCCCGGGATGGCCGCCAGTGGTGTAGAGGATAACATGACTGAGCCCTGAAGGCCTGTGGAGATAAAGCCCAGCTGGTCACCTCCCTGTACTCTCGTACTCTTGACCTCCTGCCACTGGGTAAGAATTGCCCAGTCCTTCCAGGTGGAGATCAGTCCTCCGGATGTGATGAAGACCTCAATATTCTTTAGTTATTTGGCTGCGTCTGGTCTTAGTTGCATCATGCAGGATCTTTTGTTGCAATGCACGGGACTCTAGCTGTGGCATGCCAGCTCAGTACTCGCAGTGCACCGGCTTAGTTGCTCTGAAGCTTGTGGAACCTTAGTTTCCCCAGCAGGATTGAACACACCTCCCTGCATTGCAAGGCGAATTCTCCACCCCTGGGCCACCAGGAAGTCCCAAGACCTCAGTATTCTTGTTGCCAAGGTCACCATCATCTCCACTGAATGAGTCACATTTTGTGAGATCCCTGTGAAGAATTTCTAGGGCTGGGACCTGTGTCTGCCCACACAGACAATTATAAAAACCCAAATCTTGATCATCTATTTCCACATTTCAATCTAAGTTTGACCCTGGAGAGAAAGTGCTCCGTAAGTTTCAAGCTTATCTAATAACAGAAAGACTTTAATGTGATTATGAGAATCCCTACAATTTTAAAGTTTGTATTTAAATTCACAATTTAACTGGGTCATGATTTTTTTTCTCTCTCTTAAAAGCGAAAACACAAAACCTCTAAAGAGACTTTCTTAGAACTAAGAGAGTACTACCAAATCATATGTGTGCCTGAAATAAATGTGAATGAGTGCAAATAATGAAGCTATTTCCACACATGGCACTGGGCGCTTTGCTTCTTCATTCAGAATGAAGTTGCAATTGGCCAGAATCAGTTACATTTCTATTTCATTCTGTCACAGGAGTAACTAATGTTCTGCATTCAATTTATAATTATTATTCTAAGCCACCATCATGAATTTCTTTTTGTTTTCATTTTTATCAGTCACCATATGCTATGCTATCGTATGCTAAGTCGCTTCAGTCGTGTCCGACTCTGTGCAACCCACAGACATAAATATCTTTTAAAAAAATTTTATTGGAGTATGGTTGATTGACAATGTTGACTTAGTTTCAGGTGTGCAACACAGGATTCAGTTACATAGATATCCACTCTTTTTTTTTCTCACGCAGATTATCACAGAATGTTGAGCAGGGTTCTCTGTGCAGTAGGGCCTTGCTGGTGTTCTGTCTTATACATAGTAGTGTGTGTATGCGTTCATTCCAAGCTCTTGATTTATCCCTCCTCCCCCATCTTTCCTCGTTGGTGGCCCTAAGTTTGTTCCTGATTTCTGTAAGTCTGTTTCTGTTTTGTAAATAAGTTCATTTATATATAAATTTATTTCTTAACTCTTTTTAATGAAGGGGTAACATTTTGTCCTCACAGCTGTGGGTGCCCAAGTGGCACTCTCTGGCCCATTCTGCCCCTGGCCGGTTCCTGACTGGGATTCCCATGTGTCAGAGACATTAGCCTCCTGGGGAAATCACTCGCCTTCTCCAGACCTCTTCTCAGAGGCAGACATTCGCTCCTCTATTCCTCTCATTTTCTCTCCTGTGGTCCTCCAGGTCTTTTTGGCTGCGTGTTGAAAGCTCAGGGGTCTGGCTCCCTCTGCTCCGCACCGAGGCCCAGCCTGAGCTCTTACTGCCCTGAGGAGGAAGTCTCTCCCTGCCTCTGTCTACCTCCCCTGTCTCACCCTGTGGACACTCAGGGAGCAGAGGGCAGTCTACAGTTTTGGAACCTGGTTCTTAGATCTGACTGGTTTTGTGTCCTAGTAGCCGGACTGCTGCCTAGAACCAAAGTATGAGTTGGGGGTCCTGCTGCTGCTGCTGCTAAGTCGCTTCAGTCGTGTCCAACTCTGTGCGACCCCATAGATGGCAGCCCACCAGGCTCCCCCGTCCCTGGGATTCTCAGGCAAGAACACTGGCGTGGGTTGCCGTTTCCTTCTCCAATGCATAAAAGTGAAAAGTGAAAGGGAAGTCACTGAGTCATGTCCAACTCTCAGCGACCCCATGGACTGCAGCCCACCAGGCTCCTCCATCCATGGGATTTTCCAGGCAAGAGTACGGGAGTGGGGTGCCATTGCCTTCTCCTAGGCGTCTTATTTTGTTGCCCTTGAGCCTGGATCCCTGTCCCATAGTCCATGCATATTCAGATCTCCGAATGTCCCCTGACCATGAGGATTGACAGCTGTGGTGTCTCTGCTTTGGCTGCCCATTCTTTCTGAGTCTACTTCTGGTCACGCCTGAACTCACGCTTCTTTTCAGGCATTGTGACTTCTTTATTTGTGTACTTACTTATCCCTATAACCTGCCTGTTTCTCCCACCCTGATTCCAGGTCCTGGCCCCTCCCCTGCTCTGTTCAATCCTCCAGTTGCCCCTCCTGACTGGGCTTCAAGTTCTGATGTGGACAAGAGCTCAGTTAAAGGCATACTGAGGGGCTGGAACAACCAGGCCCAGAGGGTATGCCTTAATGGATTACTCTGTGAATTCCAGACTAAGACTGACGGGGCCCAGACTGTCTTCATCTTTGTAACCTGAGTTCTTTGTGCATTCACTGGATAAATTAATATTTATTTGGTAAGTGGGTATTCAAACAAATGAGCAAGCAAACCTGAGGGAGTTCCCAGGTAGAAGTCTCCTGAACGCTCTCCTTGGCCCTGCCCAGTTCAACGTTTTCATCAATGGCTGCATTCTATGAAAACCCAGTAAATGGTACTATGGAGGATATGTTTATCAATTTGCAAATGAGAGAACGTGAGAAATTATTAATACCATATTTCACCAAATCTAAGATGTACATCCTAACATGTCTAAAATCAAATGTATCATACAGTCAGTTGCATATCATAGTTTAATTGGCAATATTTCTTCTTTGTGGTAGTTTTTAAAAATAGTGCATCTTACAATTAAGAGTCTTATATTCCATGAAATGTGGTCTATTGGTTGCTGTAATACAAATCAAAAATTATCAATTAGTTAGTTCAGTAGCTCAGTTGTGTCCGACTCTTTGCGACCCCATAAATCGCAGAAAGCCAGGCCTACCTGTCCATCACACACTTCCGGAGTTCACTCAGACTCATGTCCATTGAGTCAGTGATGCCATCCAGCCATCTCATCCTCTGTCATCTCCTTCTCCTCCTGCCCCCAATCCCTCCCAGCATCAGAGTCTTTTCCAATGAGTCAACTCTTCACATGAGGTGGCCAAAGTACTGGAGTTTCAGCTTTAGCATCATTCCTTCCAAAGAAATCCCAGGGCTGATCTCCTTCAGAATGGACTGGNACAGTGGAAGTGATGAATAGATTCAAGGGATTATATCTGGTAAACAGAGTGTTTGAGGAACTATGGATTAATGTTCATACCATTGTACAGGAGGCAGTTACCAAAATCATCCCCAAGAAGAAGAAATGCAAGAAGGCAAAAAAGGTTGTCTGAGGAGGTTTTACAAATAACTGATGAAAGAAGAGAAGCAAAAGGCAAGGGAAAAAGGGAAATATATACCCAGCTGAAAGCAGAGTTCCAGAGAATAGCAAGGAGAGACAGGAAGTCTTTCTTAAATAAACAATGAAAAGTAGAGGAAAACAAAAGAATGAGAAAAATTATAGATCTCTTCAAGAAAATTGGAGACATCAGGAAATATGGCAAGCAAGGACGGGCATGATAAAGGACAGAAATGGTAAGGACTTAACAGCAGCAGAAGAAATCAAGAAGAGGTGGCAAGAGTACACAGAACTATGCACAAAGTCTTAATGACCCAAATAACCTCAATGGCATGGTCATTCACATGCATGCATGTATATTCACTCAGTTCTATGTGATTCTTTGTGACAATATGGACTACCATGTTCCTCTGTTCATGGGATTCTCCAGGCAAGAATACTGGAGTGGGTTGCCATTCCCTTCTCCAGGGGATTTTCCTGACCCAGTGATCAAACCTGGGTCTCCTGCATTGCAAGTGGATAACTTTACTTTTGAGCCACCAGGAAAGAAAGAGCCAGACATCCTGAAAGTGAAGTCAAGTGTGTCTTAGGAAACATCATTATAAACAAAGCTAGTATAGGTGATGGAATTCCAGTTGAGCTATTTCAAATTCTAAAAGATGATGCTGTTAAAGTGCTGCACTCAATATGCCAGCATTTTGGAAAAACTCAGCAGAAACCACAAGACTGGAAAGGTCAGTTTTGATTCCAATTCCAATGAAGGGCAATGCCAAAGAATGTTCGATCTACTGTGTAATTGCACTCATCTCACGTGTTAGAAAGGTTATGCTAAAAATCTTCAAAGACAGGCTTCAGCAATAGGTGATTGAAAACTCTCAGATATACAAGCTGAATTTAGAAAAAGCAGAGGGACCAGAGATCAAATTGACAATATTTTTTGGATGATAGAGAAAGCAAGGGAATTCCAGGAAAATATCTACTTCTGTTTCATTGACTATGCTAAAGACTTTGACTGTGTGGCTCACAACAAAAGTGGGAAATTCTTAAAGAGATGGGAATATTAGATCACCTTATCTGTCTCCTGAGAAACGTGTTGTGGGTCAAGAAGCAGCAATTAGAACCAAATATGGCAAAACTGACTGGTTCAAAATTGGGAAAGATTTATGCTAAAAATCTTCAAAGACAGGCTTCAGCAATAGGTGAGTTGAAAACTCTCAGATATACAAGCTGAATTTAGAAAAAGCAGAGGGACCAGAGATCAAATTGACAATATTTTTTGGATGATAGAGAAAGCAAGGGAATTCCAGGAAAATATCTACTTCTGTTTCATTGACTATGCTAAAGACTTTGACTGTGTGGCTCACAACAAAAGTGGGAAATTCTTAAAGAGATGGGAATACTAGATCACCTTATCTGTCTCCTGAGAAACGTGTTGTGGGTCAAGAAGCAGCAATTAGAACCAAATATGGCAAAACTGACTGGTTCAAAATTGGGAAAGATGTAAAACAAGCTTGTATATTGTCTCCCTGCTTATTTAACTTATATGATGCAGATTACATCATGTGAAATGCCAGGCTGGATGAATCACAAGTTGGAATCAAGATTGCTGGGGAAAATGTCAATGACCTCAGATGTGCAGATGATACCACACTAATCACAGAAAGGGAAGAGTAATTAAAGACTTCTTGTTAAGAGTGAACAAGGAGAGTGAAAAAGCTGGCTTAAAGCTTAACACTCATAAAACTAAGATCATAGCATCTGTTCCTATAATTTCAAGGCAAATAGATAGAGGACCAATGGAAGCAATAGATTATTTTATTTTCTTGGGCACCAAAATCACTATTGACAATGACTGTAGTTTTGAAATTAAAAGATGTTTCTTCCTTGGAAGGAAACCTATAACAAATCTAGATAACATATTAAAGCAGAGACAATGCTTTGCCAACAGAAGTCCATATAGTCAAAGCTATACTTTTTTTATACTTTTTATCTAATAGTCATGTACAGATGTGAGGGTTGAAGCAGAAAGAGTGCCAAAGATTTGTTGCTTTAGAATCTTGGTGCAGGAGAAAACTCGAGAGTCCCTTGGACAGCAAGGAAATAAAACCAGTCAATCTTATAGGAAATCAACCCTGAATATTCATTTGAAGGAATGATGCCTGAAGCTGAAGCTCTGATACTATGACCACCTCATGCAAAGAGCCAACTCATTGGAAAAGACCACCTGACCTGCATATAGGTTTCTCAAGAGGCAGGTCAGGTGGTCTGGTATTTCCATCTCTTTCAGAATTTTCCACAGTTTATTGTCATCCACACAGTCAAAGGCTTTGGCATAGTTAATAAAGCAGAAATAGATGTTTTTCTGGAACTCTCTTACTTTTTCATGATCCAACAGATGTTGGCAATTTGATCTCTGGTTCCTCTGCCTTTTCTAAAACCAGCTCGCACATCTGGAATTTCACGTATTGCTGAAGCCTGGCTTGGAGAATTTTGAGCATTACTTTACTAGCATGTGAGATGAGTGCAATTGTGCAGTAGTTTGAGCATTCTTTGGCATTGCCTTTCTCTGGGATTGCAATGACAGCTGACCTTTTGCATTCCTGTGGCCACTGCTCAGTTTTCCAAATTTGCTGGCATATTGAGTGCAGCACTTTCACAGACTCATCTTTCAGGATTTGAAACAGCTCAACTGGAATTCCATCACCTCCACTAGCTTTGTTCATAATGATGCTTTCTAAGGCCTACTTGACTTCACATTCCAGGATGTCTGGCTTTAGGTGAGTGATCACACCATCATGATTATCTTGATTGTGAAGCTCTTTTTTGTGCAGTTCTTCTGTGTATTCTTGCTATCTCTTCTTAATACCTTCTGTTAGGTCCAGACCATTTCTTTCTTTATCGAGCCCATCTTTGCATGAAATGTTCTCTTGATATCTCTAATTTTCTTGAAGAGATCTCTAGTCTTTCTCATTCTGTTGTTTTCCTCTATTTCTTTTCATTGATCACTGAGGAAGTTTTTCTTATCTCTCCTTGCCATTCTTCGGAACTCTGCATTCAGATGCTTATATCTTTCCTTTTCTCCTTTTCTATTTGCTTCTCTTCTTTTCACAGCTATTTTTAAGGCCTCCCGAGTCAGCCATTTAGCTTTTTTGAATTTCTTTTCCATGGGGATGGTCTTGATCCCTGTCTCCTGTACAATGTCACAAACCTCCGTCCATAGTTCATCAGGCACTCTATCTGTCAGATCTAGTCCCTTAAAACTATTTCTTACTTCCACTATATAATCATAAGAGATTTGATTTAGGTCATAGCTGAATGGTCTATTGGTTTTCCCTACTTTCTTTGTTTTAAGTCTGAATTTGGTGATAAGGAGTTCATGATCTGAGCCACAGTCAGCTCTTGTCTTGTTTTTGCTGATTGTTAGAGCTGCATCAATACAATCAATCTTTGGCTGGAAACAATACAATCAATCTAATTTCAATTTGACCATTTGTTGATGTCCCTTTGTAGAGTCTTTTCTTGTGTTGTTGGAAGAGAGTGTTTGCTATGACCAGTGCATTCTCTTGGCCAATACTCTATTAGCCTTTGCCCTTCTTCATTCCGTACTCCAAGGCCAAATTTGCCTGTTACTCCAGGTGTTTCTTGACTTCCTACATTTGCATATTTTATTTTTCAGACTAGATTTACTACCTTATGAATCGCACCTAATATTTATAGAAAACAACTCAGTATTTTGAAATAAAATGCAGAAATATGCTGTCTATGAACTTTTCTTCCTATAGGCTAAAAAATATTTATTGTCATAATAATAAAAAAATAAATATATACATAAAACAACAGCATTATCTCATGATATATCAAAACTCTTTTCAAATAAGATTACCTGTAAATAGCACTTCCTGTGTAGTTTTAAAAGGAAAGCAACCACACTATCTTCAGTATGTAAACATATCAAAACTGACAAAATATATTTATTTCTATCTCTTGTGTTTCCATCTCTACTTTTCCCCTCCACTCCTCTACTTTCCAGTGCAGCCAATCAGGTTGGTCATTTACTTATTTATATTTAATATAAGTAGTTATCATTAATAAATTAAAACAAATTCATACCCTCTTATGCTAAGAAAGATGGTTAAAGCACATTGTTAAAAGAAAGAAGCAAGCATATGAGAGAGCTAATCCTTAGGTAGGTTGATAAGGAGTCTGGGACACTCAAGGAGAAAGGAGTCCAGGGCTCCTGAGGAGGAGAAAAGGACAAACTGTTTTTTTCCACAATGCTTTGTCTTGACAGTATAACAATGTATCTTGCTTGAGGACTTGTTTCTCCTTAACAAAAACCTGCTGACTAATCTTGTTAATTTAAGAGTTATAATGTGGGAGTTTTGCCAAGAAAATGCACTGGTCATAGCAAACACCCTCTTCCAACAACACAAGAGAAGACTCTACAAATGGACATCACCAGATGGTCAACACCGAAATCAGATTGATTATATTCTTTGCAGCCAAAGATGGAGAAGCTCTATACAGTCAACAAAGACAAGACCGGGAGCTGACTGTNCTTAGTATCTTCTGCTTCTGTTAGGTCCATACCATTTCTGTCCTTTATTGAGCCCATCTTTGCATGAAATATTCCCTTGGTATCTCTAATTTTCTTGAAGAAATAATAGAACTAATAGAGATTTGCAAAGAAAATGCACTGGTCATAGCAAACACCCTCTTCCAACAACACAAGAGAAGACTCTACATATGGACATCACCAGATGGTCAACACCAAAATCAGATTGATGGAGAAGCTCTATCAGTCAACAAAAACAAGACCAGGAGTTGACTGTGGCTCAGATCATGAACTCCTTATTACCAAATTCAGACTGAAATTGAAAAAAGTAGGGAAAACCACTAGACCATTCAGGTATGACCTAAATCAAATTCCTTATGATTATACAGTGGAAGTGAGAAATAGATTTAAGGGACTAGATCTGATAGATAGAGTGCCTGATGAACTATGGACGGAGGTTTGTGACATTGTACAGGAGACAGGGATCAAGACCATCCCCATGGAAAAGAAATGCAAAAAAGCAAAATGACTGTTTAAGGAGGCCTTACAAATAGCTGTGAAAAGAAGAGAAGCGAAAAGCAAAGGAGAAAAGAAAAGATATAAGCATCTGAATGCAGAGTTCCAAAGACTAGCAAGAAGAGATAAGAAAGCCTTCCTCAGTGATCAATGCAAAGAAATAGAGGAAAACAACAGAAGGGAAAGACTAGAGATCTCTTCAAGAAAATTATCAATAGGATAGAACAAATAGGAGTGGCTCTAACAGGATGGAATTTTGTAGTGATAAACAATATAGTCCTGCACTTAAGTTCAAAAAATCAATTGCACAAGTATACAATGAAGACAGCTTGGCTTAAATTCAGTTCCTGTCACAGCAGCAGGAGTAAGTTTGAATAGACACTAACAAAGAGTCAATACCAGTGGCGCTCTGCAAAAAGCTAATGCAATTGTAAGCTGCATTAATAGAAATATAGTTTTCCCAAATAGGCAGTAATTTTCTTTGGTTAGATTGAATTTGAAATGTTTTATTGCCAGATTTTAAGAGCACATTAGCACACTGGAGTGTCTGCTTTTATTGAAATTATGCTTTGGAGTTAAGACTTCGATCTACATTGAGAGATAACTTTCTAAGAAACAGTTCAAGTAAGTGTATTATTGAATTTATCATAAGAAAATTGTTGGGTGTGTTTTTCAGGAAGACTCAGAAAATTTTCTTTCATTTCCAGATACAGGCATAGCAGTGTTTCCTATTTGCTCTTAAGGACACTAAATTGTATAACCACCCATATTTTCCTTTTTGCTTTGGTTGTAGCAAGTTCAAAAAGCAAATTTAGGGACTACACGGGGCTAAGTTCAGAGAACCTAATGGCACATGTCTGTGTATTTGGGTTGGTATTTCCTGCATTTATTTTCACTTTACTAATATCTCCATTGCTTTATAAACCTGCTGTTATCATTTATGGCTTGTAAACTCCAGGTCTCCTTTGGAATACATTGGTAATATGAATAAATAAACAAGAAAATAACTAAGTGGAAAATGGATGCATATTCAGAGGAGAGCAACTTGCAAGGCAAATGATAAGGAAATCATTCCTGAGAGACAGGAGTGAAAAAATGGGAACTTTTTATAAAGCAAAAGACTCTTGGGACAGGAGAGCAATCCTACCAATGTTTACAAATTGGAATACTCTTGTGTCAGAAAGCTATGGAATACATTCTATGCAACTCTAAGTAAAATCAGGGAAGTTAGAGGGAGATATATATTTTTTTCTTGGTATAGAAGAATAATTTACTAAAAAAAAAATAGGCCCAAAATTAGAACAGCTGCATTGTGAGGTAATATGCTCCTTGTTTTTGGAAGTGCTCCTGTGGAGGCTGGAGGACCACCTGTCAAGGATATGAAAGGTGGGATATCCAAAGAAGCTCCAAGTCCCACCTGCCGGTGAGTCAGCGTTTGGGAGAGATGCGGGGAGGGGAAGTCACCTGCCACGAGACGGGTCCCAGCTGAGAACCTTGCCTTGTGGGCCAGAATTCAGGGAGGCAAGGGCCTGTGGGGAGAGAGGCCACCTCCCAGGGAGGGCTGTGCCCCTGCCCCGTGGGGCTATTCTTCCCAGCACACTGAAAACAGCATAAAAGGAAGTCTGGACCACAAAGGTTAACACTGAGCCGCGCGGGCCCCCGACTGGCTTCCTGCTCCGCGCCGTCCTCTCACACGGTCTCAAGGGGGGCACAAGAATGTGGCACTCTTAGTTCCCCAGGGGTCTTTTCTCTTCCCTTTCCCCGCTTCAAATTCCATTCTTCACTCCGATTGGCCCACAATTACCTCATTGTTCCTCACTTGTTGGAAAATCACATCCGCCCCCGCCCCCCTCCTCTCCCAATCCCTCTTACTCCAGAAGGGCAGAGAGTCTTCCCCTGGCTGTGTCTTCTTCCCCTCAAGTTCACAGCTCCCCACTGTCCGCGACCTGCTGTCCCAGGGCTCCCAGCCCGCTCTGTCCTGACTTCATTAGCCATGCAGATTTATGCAGCTCTTACCCCCGTCACCCGCAGCTTCCCTGCTAAGCTAATAGTCAACGTTTCCCTTCTCCCCGCTCTGCTTCCAGCAGACTATACTCCAAACTGCCTCAGACCCTCTCTCCCAGCTTGGTGGGGGCAGCCAGGGTGGAACAGAGCTGGCTAGCGGAGGGGACAGGAAAGCCCCCCGGCCAGCTGCTTAGAGATGGAGCTGGGAGGAGAAGGGGAGGCAGTAGCCAGTGCCACCGGCAGAGGCTGGAAATAGACCCGGCTGCCTCCTAGGTTCGTAGGATTAGGACCCGCTTCCTTCTCCTCCATTCCTCCCATCACTCCAAAATAGCCAAACTGCAAATCTCACAACCCTGTGTGGCTTCTCCTGTCAAAGCCACTCAGCATGTTTATCTTGATGTGCTTTTTTGACAGACACAAAGAGGAGGGGGAGGAGCGCTGCCTGTCTGTCCTCCTCCCTAACCCGCCTCCCAGGGCAGCCGGGCCCAGCCAGCAGGATCTACAGCCTTGGGATGATTGACAGTCAGAGACCTCAGAAGGCTGGCCCCCAGCTAAGGCCATACAATTGGTTCCCAGTGCTGTTTGGTAGTTTGCGGTGAAGGGTAGATACTGCTTCCTGACCTGGGGCTTGTCCCTTCATTACAGAGCGCCCCTGGTTGCTGTTCTTCTTATAAGGTCCACAGAGGTCGCGAATCCAATCACAAATGGATCCTGTGCCCTGGGTCTTCACACACTCTGTCTTCGTTCAGCCAGGGCCTCACATGTCCAGGCCCTTGCATGCCTGAGTCCTTATGTGCCTGGCTGTTGGGCAGAAAGACAGAGGACAGGGTCACGGAGTACACATGTAAAGCCCCAGTATCTCCTGTGTCATCAAGGTCTCCCCGGGTATCTCCCATATCATCAAGTTCTCCCTCCACTGGGCCATTTGCAACACACTTTTGTTCCATCTTAAAAAAGAAAAAGACACATGAAAAGATGCTCTATATTGTTAGCCATGAGGGAAATGCCAATCAAAGCCACGATGATACATAACTTCACACCTACTATTGATAGAATGGCTATAATCAAAAGAATGAATTAAAAAGTGTTGGGGAGGATGTGGAGAAATTGGAACTCTCCCACACTTCTGGTGGGAATGTAAAATGGTACAGCCACTTTGGAACAGTCTGGGAGTTCCAAAAAAAGCTAAATGAAAAGTTACTTCATGACCCAGAAATTCCACTTCTAGGCATACACCCAAGTAAAATGAAAATGAATGTCCACGCAAAAACCTATACATGGATTTCATAGCAGCATCGTTCATAATAGCCAGAAAGTGGAAACGACTCAAATGTCCATCACCTGATGAATGGATAAATCAAATGTGATATATCCACACACGGAATATTATTTGGTAGTAAAAGAAATGAACTGCTGATACATGCTACAACATAGATGAACCTTGGAAACTATGCCAAGTGAAAGAAGCCAGCCACGAAAGGCCCCATATTATATGATTCCACTAATAGCAATGTCCAAACAGACAAATCTGTAGACACAAAGAAAATGAAGCTTAGTGGTTGCCAAGGGATGAAGGAGTTGGGAAAAATTGGGAGTGACTGCTAATAGGAATGGGGTTTCTCTTTTGGGAGTCATGAGAATATTCTATAATTGATTATGGTAGTGATTGCACAACTCTGTGAAAATACTAAAACCCGCTGAATTTTGTACTTTATATGAGGGAATTGCATGGTATGTTAATTATATCTCAATAAGGATATTATCTTTAAAGAAAAGAAAGAAAGAAAAAAGATCTTCTTTGAGCCCTCATTCCCCTTCATCTACTGCCTCATTCTTTGTTCTTAAGAGTACAACTTTTTGAAAGCGTTGCCTTTACCTGCTATCTCTACTTTCGCACCTTTTCCCATCATGTATCATCATCATCATTGTTATTGTTATTATTGTTGTTACAAAATCGGTGTTATTATTTTGGAGCCGGGGTGCAAGGAGCTGAGTTATTCCTACTGCTCAGCCTGTGAGTATCATCTTCACTGTGGACAAGGCCCCTTTGTGCTTTATTTTGTTCTTTACCCTTCGTTACTGATCTCAACTCTCCTTTCCCTCTCTACCACATGCACACACAAATTTGTTTTGCTTGAGTACCTGAATTTGCATTATTTTTTAAGACAATTTTACTGTACAGTATAAAAAACAGTACTGTACCATTCTCACTTAGAGACCATGAGCATACTGATGAGAATGTAGTCTTGGAATCACATCTCTGCCACCTGCTCACAAGGTGACTTTATGCAAGTTATGGAACCCTTAGTTTTTTCCATACCATGTGTGTAAAAAGAGGACTTACTCAACAAAGATTCACAAATATTTATTGAGGGCCTGCATGTGCCAAGCACTGTTCAGGGTAGAAAATCTTTGCCCACATGAAGCTTTTATCTATAATTGCTGTGAGGATGATATAAATAATGAATTTAAATGAATAAATTAAACAATGGTTCATAATTATCAATAATAAAAATAATTCAGTCATGTCCAACTCTTTGCACCCCTCTGGACTGTAGCCCACCAGACTCCTCTCTCCATGGGATTTTTCAGGCAAGAATGCCAGAGTGGGTTGTCATTTCCTCCTCCAGGGGATCATCCTGACAGAAGGATCAAACCAGAGTCTCCTGTGTCTCCTTCATTGCAGGCAGATTCTTTACCCACTGAGCCATCAGGGAAGCCCAAATAATAAATTTAAGTCAATAAATTAAATAAACAATGGTTAATAAAGATTAATTAATAATAAATAATTACATTAAAATCATATTTTTAAATATCTGTGAACTCTATGTATTGGGTTGGCCAAAAAGTTCATGAAGATTTTTCCATAACACCTTGTGGAAAAATCTGAACAAAATTTTTGGCCAATGCAGTGTCTCCTTCCTGATAACTGCTAGTGGTGTTCCATGGTTTGCATTCCCACATTATGTTGTATGAGACGACTCAGAGATAAGGTTATTTAGAAGAGAAAAGCAGTTTACATGCAAAGAGGTGCAAAGGAGTCAGCATCCAGAAGAACTGGTTTTTCAAACAAAAACCACAAGGGGCATCTAAATGGAAAGGTTGTTGTTTAGTCTCTTAAGTCATGTCAGACTCTGTAACCCATGAACTATAGCCCTCTAGGCTCCTCTGTCCATGGGCTTTCCCAGGCAAGAATACTGGAGTGGTTACCATGCCCTCCTCCTCCAGGGGATCTTCCTGATAGAGTACAGAGTTACCAATGTTACCAAGCTCTCATATATCAGTTCACAATGGGAAAAGAGCATACATTCTTTTTATATGATTTTCCTATCCAGTGAAGAAGGTGATCAACAGCCTTTAGACATCAGCATGGATAAAGTCAGTGGTAGAATTGTCTCCTCTAGTTCTATTCTCCGAAATAAATGAAAGAACAGATAAACCTGTCATTTGCCATAGTTGTTGTTATTGTTATATACCATATCTCAGTATTGCTAGAACGAGTAGATTAAAAAAAAAAAACAGAAAGGGCTAAGAATATATGAAAAAACAGTATCAGCCAAATATTAGTTTATTTCAGTGTGCAAAATGCCCTGTCCCAAGATGGCAGGAAATGCACACACTCATAACTGCATGAGGACAAAGGAGGAGTTTTGCTTCCATGATTGCTTCAGAATTCTTACAAGGATAGTACTGTGATGTACAGTCTTGCACATGCCCTCATGGACCTATGCATGAGTTCTGTGCAAAATTACTCAGGAGTGGAAATGCTGAGACATAGAGTAAAAGATATAGTAAGCAATATATTTAAATAGTACCCAAATATGGGTAAACTATCTAGTAATAAATTTAAAAGAAGCAATAGAGGTGGCAGGACAAACGTTGTTGTCTTTTAGTCGCTAAGTTGTGTCCAACTCCTTTGTGACCTCATGGACTGTTGCCCGTCAGGCTCCCCTGTCTATGGGATTTCCAAGGAAAGAATATCGGAGTGGGTTGTTATTTCCTTCTCTAGGGGATCTTTTTGGCCCAGGGATCGAATCCAAGTTTCCTGCAATGGCAGATGGGTTCTTTACCACTGGGCCACCAGGGAAGCCCATGGACAAATATACCAGAATATATTACATAAAATTAAATGGAATAATTGCTCCAATTAAAACAAAGATTGTCAGATTTAATAAACTATTTTGATAGACTGCCTAAACCTAAGGCTATAGAAACTGTAAATGGAAAAATAAAAATTTAAAAAAAGTGCTGTGTAAAAACTAACCAAAAAAAAAAAAGATTAGTGTTCAGTTCAGTTCAGTCACACAGTCGTGTCCGACTCTTTGCGACCCCATGAGTCGCAGAAAGCCAGGCCTCCCTGTCCATCACCAACTCCCGGAGTTCACTCAGACTCACGTCCATCGAGTCCGTGATGCCATCCAGCCATCTCATCCTCGGTCATTCCCTTCTCTTCCTGCCCCCAATCCCTCCCAGCCTCAGAGTCTTTTCCAATGAGTCAACTCTTCACATGAGGTGGCCAAAGTACTGGAGCTTCAGCTTTAGCATCATTCCTTCCAAAGAAATCCCAGGGCTGATCTCCCTCAGAATGGACTGGTTGGATCTCCTTGCAGTCCAAGGGACTCTCAAGAGTCTTCTCCAACACCACAGTTCAAAAGCATCAACTCTTCTGCGCTCAGCCTTCTTCACAGTCCAACTCTCACATCCATACATGACCACAGGAAAAACCATAACCTTGACTAAACGGACCTTAGTCGGCAAAGTAATGTCTCTGCTTTTGAATATACTATCTAGATTGGTCATAACTTTTCTTCCAAGGAGTAGTTCAGTTCAGTTCAGTCGCTCAGTCGTGTCCGACTCTTTGCGACCCCATGAATCGCAGCATGCCAGGCCTCCCTGTCCATCAGTGTCTTTTAATTTCATGGCTACAATCACCATCTGCCATGATTTTGGAGCCCAAATAAATAAATAAAGTCAGCCACTGTTTCCACTGTTTCCCCAACTATTTCCCATGAAGTGATGGGACCAGATGCCATGATCTTCGTTTTCTCAATGTTGAGCTTTAAGCCAACTTTTTCACTCTCCTCTTTCACTTTCATCAAGAGGCTTTTTAGTTCCTCTTCACTTTCTGCCATAAGGGTGGTGTCATCTGCATATCTGAGGTTTTTGATAGTTCTCCCAGAAATCTTGATTCCAGCTTGTGCTTCTTCCAGCCCAGCGTTTCTCATGATGTATTGTGCATAATAAATAAGCGGATGACAATATACAGCCTTGATGTACTCCTTTTCCTATTTGGAACCAGTTTGTTGTTCCATGTCCAGTTCTAACTGTTGCTTCCTGACCTGCATACAGATTTCTCAAAAGGCAGGTTAAGTGGTCAGGTATTCCCATCTCTTTCAGAATTTTCCACAGTTTATTGTGATCCACACAGTCAAAGGCTTTGGCATAGTGAATAAAGCAGAGGTAGATGTTTTTCTGGAACTCTCTTGCTTTTTCCATGATCCAGCGGATGTTGGCAATTTGATCTCTTGGTTCCTCTGCCTTTTCTAAAGCCAGCTTGAATATCTGGAAGTTCACGGTTCAGGTATTGCTGAAGCCTGGCTTGGAGAATTTTGAGCATTACTTTACTAGCATGTGATATAAGTGCAATTGTGCAGTAGTTTGAGCATTCTTTGGCATTGCCTTTCTTTGGAATTGGAATGAAAACTGATCTCTTCCAGTCCTATGGCCACTGCTGAGTTTTCCAAATTTGCTGGTATAGTGAGTGCAGCACTTTCACAGCATCATCTTTCAGGATTTGAAAGAGCTCAACTGGAATTCCATCACTATGTTAAAATTACACAAAGTGAATGTTAAGGCAAAAAGCGTTACTAGCAGCAAAGAGATACTCTTTATAATGATAAGAAGAGTCAATCCACCAGGAAGATATAAATTTTTAAGTCTATATACAGCTACAAAATAGCCTCAGAATGTATAAAGTAAAAATTGACAAATGTAAGGAAAAAAATAAACAAACATATAATGATAATTGGAGATTTCAATATATCTTATTTCAGTATTGACAGAACAAGCAGATTTTTAAAAATAGAAAAGGCTCAGAATATATGAAAAAACAGTATCAGCAAAACTGACCTAATTAACATATACAGAGCAGAGCACACAACATCTGCAGATACACATTCTTTTTAATTGCACATGAACCATTTAAGAAAAATTGACCATATGTTTGGCCATAAGACAAGTCTCAACAAGTTTTGATGAACTGAAATCTTGCAAAATTGTTCTGTAGTCAAAACAATTTAACTAAGTCAATAACAAAAATATAGCTAGAAAAACTCCCCTAAATGTTTAAAACTAAAGCAATTTGATTCTAAATAACCTACAGATAAAAGATTAAATCACACTGAAAAATATAAAATAGTTAGAACTAAGATGAAGTTGAATGGTTCTATGAAGACCTACAAGATCTTCTAAAACTAACACCAGAAAAAGGTGTCCTTTCCATCATAGGGAACTGGAATGCAAAAGTAGGAAGTCAAGAGATACCTAGAATAACAGGCAAGTTTGTCCTCAGAGTGCAAAATAAAGCAGGACAAAAGCTAACAGAGTTTTGTCAACAGAATACACCGGTCATAGCACAAACAAGAGATGACTAACGACTAACAACTAATGACTCTTCTAACACAAGCGACAACTCTACATAAATATACACATGAATCTCACCAAATCAGTTCAGTTCAGTTCAGTTGCTCAGTCATGTCCGACTCTTTGTGACCCCATGGACTGCAGCACGCCAGGCTTCCCTGTCCATCATCAACTCCCAGAGCTTGCTCAAACTCATGTCCATTGAGTCAGTGATACCATCCAACCATTTCATCCTCTGTCGTCCCTTTCTCCTCCTGCCCTCAATCTTTCCCAACATCAGAGTCTTTTCCAATGAGTCAGCTTTTCGCATCAGCTGGCCAAAGTACTGGAGCTTCAGCTTCAGCATCAGTCCTTCCAATGAATATTTAGCACTGATTTCCTTTAGGATTGACTGATTGGATCTCTTTGCAGTCCAAGGGACTCTCAAGAGTCTACAGTTCAAAAGCATCAATTCTTTAGCAATCAGCCTTCTTTATGGTCCAACTCTCACATCCATACATGACTACTGGAAAAACCACAGCTTTGACTATACAGACCTTTGTTGGCAAAGTAATGTCTCTGCTTCTTAATACAGTCTAGGTTTGTCATAGCTTTTCTTCAAGGAGCAAGCATCTTTTAATTTTATTGCTGCAGTCACCATCTGCAGTGATTTGGAGCCCAAGAAAGTTAAGTCTGTCCTTGTTTCCATTGTTTCCCCATCTATTTGCCATGAAGTGATGGGGCTGGATGCCGTGATATTAGTTTTTTGAACCTTGAGTTTTAAGCTAGATGAGTTTTAAGATGGTCAGTACCGAAATAATACTATACATCAAAATTTGTAGGGTAATTCTTAGAAGGACATTTTAAATTCTTAATGCATATACAGAAAAGAGGAAAGGTCAATATTCATCCCAAGAAAGTAGAAAAAGATCAGCCAATTGAACTCAAGGAAAGCAAAACAAGTAAAATAATAAAGACCAGAAATTTATAGAATGTAGAACAAATATACAATAGAAATGGCCAATAAAATAAAAGGTCAGTCCTTTGAAAAGATTAATATATTGTTAGACCACTGGCAAGACTGATTATAAGAGAGAGAGAGGAGAAACAAATAAACAATATCAGGAATAGAAAGGGAACATCACCTGTAGGGAGGGAATTGGGAAGAAATACTCTGACTTCACTCTCCTCTTTTTTCTGAATTCCTGTGAGAGAATTGGAAATAATTTAAAATAAATTATTAGACAATAAGAAATTATAAATAACTTTTTGCCAATAAATTTGAAATTTTTAGTGAAATAAACTCCTAGAACAATATAATCTACCAAAAGAAAGAAAACTTCTAAATCACAAATTATTACAAAAATTGAATCCATAATTGAAAATCTCTCAAAGAAAATTCCCAGCAAATTTTACCAGCCACTTAAGGTGGGAAAAAGTCAATATTATATAAATCCAGAGAACAGAAAACCAGGGAACATTCCCCAATTCATTTCGTGAGGCCCACACAATCTGAGTCCTAAAGTTGTTCAGCTAGGAGTTCATAACAAGGGAGAAAAATATGAAGCTGATCCCACTTATGGACACAGATGTGAAAATCCCAAACAGAAAATTATTATAGCAGACTAAATCCAGCAATATATAAAAAGGATATCACATCATAATCAAGTTGGGTTTATTCAAGAATGCAAATTGTTTAGCATTCAAAAATTAATAGATGTAATTAACAGAGAAAAGAGGAAAAATCATATAATTATCTCATTTAATTAAATTCAACATATGTTTATAGTTCTTTTTTTTTAAGCTCCTAGCAAGCTAGGAATTAGCTGTAATTCCTTCAATGTAAAAAATATTTTATAAATTAACTACAATGCAACTAGAATAAGAATGTTTGCTATCTTATTTATAGCATTGTATCTGAAAGCCTATCAAGTATAACATAGCACTGAAAAAAATGAAAAGAATTGGAAAAGGCATTAAACTGCTATTATTCCAAGTGACACACTTGTATACAGAGAATTTTTTTTAATTTAATATAAATTACTAGAATTTTTAGGGAAAATTAGCAAAATTGCTAACAAAAACCAATCTTTTGCTTGTCTATATTTCAGCAACAGAATTAGAATATGAAATTTAAAAAATATAACAAAAAATATAAAAACTCCTTAGTTATAAATCTAAAAATGGCATGTAAGATTTACATAGGAAAAGCTATAAACATTTTTAAGAAAAATTAAATGCTTAAATAAACAGTGATGGAGAGGGAGGCCTGGTGTGCTGCAGTTCATGGGGTCGTAAAGAGTCGAACACAACTGAGCAACTGAACTGAACTGAAATGAGTGGGGTATACCTGGAGAATCCCATGGATGGAGGAGCCTGGTGGGCTGCAGTCCATGGGGTCGCACAGAGTCGGACACGACTGAGCGACTTCACTTTCACTTTTCACTTTCACACATTGGAGAAGGAAATGGCAACCCACTCTAGTGTTCTTGCCTGGAGAATCCCAGGGATGGTGGAGCCTAGTGGGTTGCTGTCCATGGGGTCGCACAGAGTCGGACACGACTGAAGCGACTTAGCAGCAGCAGCAGCATACAATATTGATGAATAGGAAGACTTGATGCTGTAAAAATGTATATTTTCCCCAAATTGATCTATGAATTCAATTCAATCTCAGTGAAAATTCCAAGAGTATGTTGGGAATTTCTGGTGGAAATTGAAGACTCATTCTAGAATTTACATAGGAATGCAGTGGCCCAAGGATAACTCAAACTCTTTTGAAGAAGAAAGGGTAAAGATTTGTTTTGCTTGAAATCAAGACTTATTGTGATGCTATAGCAGTCAATGCATTGTGGTATTGCTGCAATGATAGAAAAGAGAAGCCAGGAACAGACTCACATGTATACGGAAATTTGCTATGACAAAGGTGGAAACTCCAGGTACGTCAATTCTGCATCTAAATGTGACATAGAAATAATCTAGAAATTTATAAAGAAGAATATCTTCATGACCTCAAGTTGCGTGCCTTCATGAGTACTAAGTCACTTCAATCATTCCGACTCTTTGCGACCGCATGGACTGTAGCCCATCAGCCTCCTTTGTCCATGGGATTCTCCAGGCAAGAATACTAGAGTGGGTTGCCATGTCCTCCTCCAGGAGATCTTCCTGACCTGGAGATTCAATCTTTGTCTTCTGCGCCTCCTGCATTGCAGGTGGGTTATTTACCAATGAGCCACCCAGGAAGCTCAAGTAAATATTTTTAAGATAGAACACATAGAGAACTAACCACGAAGATTTTGATAAATGAGACTACACTAAAATTAAGAATTTCTGTTTATTTAAAGACACCATTAGGGGACTTCCCTGGTGGCCCACTGGTTAAAACTCCATGCTCCCATCGTAGAGAGTATGAGCTCTATCCCTGGTTGGGAAACTAAGATGTTGCATGCCACACAATGTGGCAAAAAAAAACAAAACAAACAAGCAAAAACTCATGCTACTGAATAGATTTCATTAAATTCTTAAAAAAAAAAATACCCCATTAAAAGGGCAAAAAAGACAGCCACGTAATGATGTGATATTGTGATTTTATAAGAAATATTTATATTATATACATATATTCTTCATCCCATTTCTGGCACAGAGCTCCTAAAACCCTTAGAATTTCCTAAGGGATAAGAGCAACAATGGTGTCTTTTGTTATGATGATATGGCAGTTTCTGGAAAGCACCTAAATATGAGGCTGGAGCCACCGTGAGATCTGAGGGTTGGAACTTTCAGTCCAAACCCCTGACCTCCTGAGAAGGGAGAAAGGCTAGTGGTCCAATCAGTTGCTGACGGCTAATGATTTAATCAATTATGCCTATGTAATGAAGCCTCCATAAAAACCCAAGAGAATGGGTGTTTGAATAGCTTGAGGGGTTGGAGGTAAGCACATGGAAATTCGCAGAGTGGAGCAACCACAGAGGACACGAAAGCCTTTTCCCCATACCTTGCTCTATGTATCTCTTCCATTTGGCTGTTTCGGAGCTATTCCTTTAATAATTACTGGTAATAAAGTAAGCACAATGTTTCCTGAGCTCTGTAAGCCATTCTGGCAAATTAATTGAACACAGGAAGGGAGTGGTGGAAAGCTCTGATTTACAGCCAGTTGGTTAGACATACAGGTAATAAGCTGGGCTTGTGACTGGCATCTGAACTGGAGTTTTATGGGACTGAGCCTTGAACCTGTGGAATCTGATGCTATTGCCAGTTAGACAGTGTCAGTATTGAGTTGAATTATGATACCCAGCTGGTGTTGGGGAACTGCTTGATGGTATTGAAACATACAGACACATACACATTGGCCTGGGTATAGAATCGTTTACAGTGGTAAAAGATATCTGCAAGATAAATAATTGACAAAGGGCATAAATTCGGAATATTTAAATGTCTACAAATCAACAAGAAAAAAGTGGTAGAAAAAAGTACCAAAATGTTGAATAAGTACTCCCACCTCCATACACACACACAAAAGAAACTCAAATGGCTAAAACCATATGAAAAAGATGTTTGTACCAGATTAGATGTCTTCTATTCGCTCCTCCATATTCATCAAATATCCCATCCCTGTGAGGAGTCCCATGAGAGTTCAGAAAAAGGATGAGAGTGAGGACAAGGTATTTATCCCTTGCTTTCCTCCCTGAGAGCAATTGCCTGGACCAGCTATATTCTTCAAAGGGCAGTACTTCTTTGAAGGTGGCCTGCTCAATGGAACTCTGTCTCACCTTTTTGACCTAAGTTAGATTGTATGTAGCAGATTCACAGCTGCTAGCCTTGAGCTTCTGTATTATACATCTAGATTAAAGTACTCTATACCCACACATACAAACACACACAATTATGCTAGGTCAAGTATAGAGTATGCCATCTTCTTCCTGTTGGGGATATTTTATACATTGCTCAATTTCATTGGTTACAAAGTGAATTGCAAATTAAAGCAATGACAAAATACCGCTTCATACCCACCAAAGTATATAAAGTAAGAAGACTGACAAAACCAAGTGCTGCTGACAGTATGGAAAATCAAGGACTTTCATACAGAATTGGTAAAGTTTAAGTTGGTATAATCATTTTGGAAAACAGATTGATTTTGTCTAACAAAGTTGAACACAAATCCAGCAATTTACTTCCTAAAGACATACCCTAGAGCATAGTTTTTCAACTTCACTCTGCCATTAGCACATCTGGGAAGGTTTGTTAAAACTGATTACTGGAGTCCTCTCCCAACATTTTTTATTTAATCGGTCTGGAGGGGAAGTCAAGATTGTACATTTCTAACACGTTCCCAAGTGATCTGATGCTGAGACCATACTTTGAGAACAACTTCCCTAGAAAAATTCTTGCATGTGTGCAACAGAAAATATGAACAAGAAATTCTATTGCACCAAAGATTTAATAACAACAACAAAAAAAATGGGAATAACCCAAATGCCCATCAACTGTGCATGCTAAGTCACTTCAGTTGTGTCCAACTTTTTGCAACCCTGTGAACTGTAGCCCACCAGGCTCCTCTGTCCATGGGATGCTCCTCTGTCCATGGGGTTCTCCAAGCAAGAATACTGGAATGGGTTGCCATGCCCTACTCCAGGGGATCTTCCTGACCCAAGCATAAAATCTGCGTCTGTTATGTCTCTCGCATTGGCAGGCAGGTTCTTTACCATTAGCACCACCTGAGAAGCCCCTCCCTTCAACTGTAAATTGGACAAATCAACTGTGGTATTGTCATCAGCAAAGCCCATTAGCAATCCTGGGAAATAAAAATAGAATCTTGGTAATGAAGTCTAACATTTTTTGTTCTCTTTCTTTTCCTTTTCGCTTGCTCCTAGGGTGCCACATGCATAGGCTCTATCCTGAGCACTTCAGACTGCTTCTAATGCTAAATGGCCTCACCCAGTATTTCCGCTAAGTGGACCATCTGCAGAGATGCTGTCACTGGCCCTGTGATCTGGAGCACCATGAACAGTCCAGCTGCAACTGATGTACAAAAACTCCACACCCCACACGACTGCCAGGAACCCTGGAAAGCTGCCCTGCCCGTGGCCTAGCGGGTAGAGCATGTACTCTAGAGTGTGAATTCACACCTTTGCATTCTTTGATCAAAAATAAAACATTCCTTTGCTTTTGAACTGAGCTCAGCCTCGTTCTGTTGACTCAAATGACACTGGGCAGGAGGACCCTTGTTGGGGCCCAACTCAGAAGTGTCAGTAACAAATTTTGGCAACCCAGATAAGATGGACCATGGCCTTTAACTCACACCTTTCCACCAGGCTATGGGCTCACTCTGGCTCTAGTGGAAGGACAGTAGAGGCTTTGGGAAGTTCATGCGATGATGACTGACACTGGTCTTTAAGTACACTCTCACAGGGTAGAACAGTAGTAGCTTTTGATCAAATTCAGAGCAACTCTACCCAGTAACCTGATACCCAGGTGTGGTGCACACACAGCATAGCCTCCAGAGTAACCTGGACTGCACCCCCTTGAGAGGATCACACTGTGGCATTACAGGGGACGGAAGACTGAAACTCACAGGTATCTGTCCACTACCTCTGGCTGGTCTTCCCTCAGTTCTGGATGCCCAGGGACAGTGGGGACCTGATGAGCTGGAGCCATGGCAGTCTTGTCTGCTTTCTCACCAGTGGTACTGTCCTCTTGACTCCTGTACAAGGCGGTAGCAGCTGCACAGGGCTTTTTGCCTTCCTTGCTGATGCCCAGGGGTCAACAGTAGCATCTTCCATTGTTACTTTTGTTTTGGTGAAGAAAAGTGGCTGCTCCATGAACCAAGAGGTGAGATCAGGAAAAGGCCCAGGTAATGAGGACTGCCTGACAAATCAGAAGGAGAAAACCGGATCTGAAATCAGGAAAAGGCACTGGGGACACCCAAGTGAAAAAGGGTCCCAAGGTAGGTTGAAACCAGTGACTTGACCTCTTTGGGTCAACAATTGTTTCACAAGAACAGGAACCCTGTTGGTCAGCCCTGTGAGCTGCTGGCAAAAACAGAAAACAGTCGCCCCCTGACCTCCCCTTCCCCCTCTGTTTGTGAGGCAAACCTTGGGTGATTCTTTATCAGCTGAGATCTAGGGTAGTGAATTTCCTGATGTAAGCACAGAATACTAGTTGCCCTAGTGATCTGGTACCTAGAATACTCTGTGGGAATTCCCTGTGCTTTTAACTCTCACCCAGAGGAAAATCTGAAAACTCCTCTTTTTCTGCTCACCCGTTCCTTCTCCCCCTCAGGCAGCTGTACCAGTCTCTAGTGGACCCAGTTGGTTAGGACAACCCAGTTTTTTGGAGCATGACGGTTGCTCTGGCTGGGCAGTGGTCCTGTGTATCATCTGGTGGGCTATTCTGACTAAGAAGGGACTGACAATCTCAAGCATGGGCCATTACACATTCAAGGCAGACCCTCAGTTATACCAGAGACCATGCATTTGGACGCCTCTCATTTTGGCCTCAAAATTCTCCAAGCCAGGCTTTAGCAATACCTGAACCATGAACTTCTAGATGTTCAAGCTGGTTTTAGAAAAGGCAGAAGAACCAGAGATCAAATTGCCAACATCTGCTGGATCATTGAAAAAGCAAGAAGTTTCAGAAAAACTTCTATTTCTGCTTTGTTGACTATGCCAAAGCCTTTGACTGTGTGGATCACAATAAACTGTGGAAAATTCCGAAGGAGATAGGAATACCAGATCACCTGACCTACCTCTTGAGAAATCTGTATGCAGGTCAGGAAGCAATAGTTAGAAGTGGACATGGAAAAACAGACTGGTTCCAAATAGGAAAAGGAGTACACAAGGCTCTGTATTGTCACTCTGCTTATTTAACTTGTATGCAGAGTACATAATGAGAAACACTGGGCTGGAAGAACCACAAGCTGGAATCAAGATTGCCGGGAGAAATATCAATAAGCTCAGATATGCAGATGAGAGCACCCTTATGGCAGAAAGTCAAGAACTAAAGGGCCTCTTGATGAAAGTGAAAGAGAAGATCCATGAAAAAGTTGGTTTAAAGCTTAACATTCAGAAAACAAAGATCATGGCATCTGGTCCCATCATTTCATGGCAAATAGATGGAGAAACAGTGGAAACAGTGGCTGACTTTATTTTTCTGGGCTCCAAAATCACTGCAGATGGTGACTGCAGCCATGAAATTAACAGACGCTTACTCCTTGGAAGGAAAGTTATGACCAACCTAGAGAGCATATTAAAAAGCAGAGACGTTACTTTGTCCACAAAGGTCTAGTCAAGGCTCTGGTTTTTCCAGTAGTCATGTATGGATGTGAGAGTTGGACTATAAAGAAAGCTGAGCACCAAAGAATTGATGCTTTTGAACTGTGGTGTTGGAGAAGACTCTTGAGAGTCCCTTGGACTGCAAGGAGATCCAGCCAGTCCATCCTAAAGTAGATCAGTTCTGGGTGTTCATTGGAAGGACTGATGTTGAAGCTGAAACTGCAATACTTTGGCCACCTGATGTGAAGAGGTGACTGATTTGAAAAGACCCTGATGCTGGGAAAGATTGAAGGCAGGAGAAGAAGGGGACAACAGAGGATGAGATGGTTGGACAGCGTCACTCACTCAATGGACATGGGTTTCGGTGAACTCCGTCAGTTGGTGATGGACATGGAGGCCTGGTGTGCTGCAGTTCATGGGGTCACAAAGAGTCGGACACGACTGAGATACTGAACTGAACTGAACTATTTTGGCCTTCTGAGGAATTCTTTAATAGCTTGGTGCAGGAAATTTCTCAAACTGGAGATCTTATTTGGGTCAAATCTTGTGACTGGTGTCCTCTTAGGCCAAGGGCACAAGAAGATATGTTAATGGCTGAGGACAAAGCTCTCCAGACAGAGCAGGTTGACCACTCTGGAGTAAATCCTGAGGTCTGAGCCCAGGGAAAGGTGGGACAAGCTATACGGGCCAGTCCTGTGACCGCCTGTCTACAGCCTCTGACATATACGGCCCGAGAAAAAATAACACCTTCTCTGTCGGGAGGCCTTATTGAGCATTGCCCTGTTATACAGAACCTCATTGGTCAGGGCCTTATTAGGCCATGCCAATCAGCCTGTCATACCCCCATTCTCCCCATAAAGAAATCCAACATGGAATACCAGATGGTACAGGGGTGCAAGTCAGCCAGTGAAACCACTGAGGTTATACATTCAGTAGACTCTAATCCCTACACTTCTCTGGCCACTCTACCCTGGACCTGCTATTCTGTATTAAATTTAAAAGATGTCGTGTTCTGTATTCCATTAGCCCCAGAGTCACAAAAGTTTTTTTGCTTTTGAGTGGCAGAAGCCAAACAAGAAACAAACACAATACTGATGGACAATCCTGCCCCAAGTGTTAAAAAGTTTTCCGACCATCTTTAGGAAAATTTTACCTAAAGGGCATGAAAGATCTACATCCAGAGGAGAGAACCCTCCTCCAGTAAGAGAAAGACCTTCTGATCACTAGGCTACTATGGAGGCCTCTGATAAAAACATTAACCACTCTGAACCACCTCACTGATACAGGATAAAAGGTGTCCAAGAAAAAGGCTCAAATACCACAAACTGGGGTGACCTTCCCAGGCTTTATTCTCATAGAAGGTCAGAGAGGCCTATCCCAGGAAAGGAAAGAAGGTATTTGAAGCCTCACCCCTCCTAAAACGAGAAGGCAGCTTAGGGGATTCCTGGGAATGGCCAAGTTTTGCCCCATCTGGATCTTTAACTATGATCTCATAGCAAGGCTTCTATATGAAAATTTTAAAGGAAAAGATTATAATCCTTTTGAATAGAATTCAGAATGTGCAGGGGCCTTTCAAGAATTGAGAGAGAAATTATTTTAGGCCCCTGCCTGGCTGTCCCAGATTTAGCTAAACCCTTTGACCTTTATATTCATGAGAGAAGGGGACTCGCCTTTGAGGGTTCAGTTCAGTTGAAGTTCAGTTCAGTTCAGTCGCTCAGTCGTGTCCGATTCTTTGCGACCCCATGAATCGCAGCACGCCAGGCCTCCCTCTCCATCACCAACTCCAGGAGTTCACTCAGACTCACGTCCATCGAGTCCGTGATGCCATCCAGCCATCTCATCCTTGGTCGTCCCCTTTTCCTCCTGCTCCCAACCCCTCCCAGCATCAGAGCCTTTGAGGGTATTAGCTTAAAAACCAGGACCCCTTGCTTGGGTGGTGTCTTATTTCTCTAAACAGAGGGGCGGCCTCCTACGGGTAGTAGCTGCTACTGTGTGAGAGTGTGCTCAGTCGCTCAATCACATCAGACTCTTTGCCACCCCATGGACTGTAGCCTGCCAGGCTCCTCTGTCCCTGGAATTTTCCAGGCAAGAATACTGGAGCAGGTTGCCATTTCCTGCTTCAGGAGACCTTCCCGACCCAGGGTTTGAGCCCACGTCTCTTGCACCTCCTGCACTGGGAGGTGGATTCTTTACCACTCCACCACCTGGCAAGACCAGTGGCAGCTACTACAGCCCTGCTAAAGGAGGCTGAGGAGTCAGCGTTCAGTCAGCCCATCCCTGTGGGCAATCCACACCGGGTTTAGCTTTACTAAGTTCAAAGAGAGCAGAACGGCCACCCCCTGGAAGGCTGATTCAAGTTCAGTTCATGCTTTTAGACAGCCCAGGGGCTACTACAAAAACCTGTCACGCACTAAATCCCGCCACCCTGCTGCCCACAGAAACAGGGGCCCTGAAGCACAGCTGTGTAGAAAACGATAGACGTGACCTATTCCAGTCACCCTGAACTAGGAAGTGAGCCTCTCCCAAATGCCAAAGAGGAATGGTTCACAAGTGGGAGAAGTTTTATGAAAGTGGGAAAAAGGCTAGCAGGATCCATAGGGACCTTCGAGACCCAAGTCGTAGAAGCAAGAGCCTATCCCCAGGAACTTCTGCTCAAAAAGCAGAGCTGATAGCCCTCCCCTGAGCTTTACAGCTCAACACTGGGAAGATCTTACATGTTTACACAGAGTCCCGTATGAATACACCATCCTAAATGCACACAGGTCAATTTGGAGGGAAAGAGTTATGCTTATTGCAGAGAATAAACAGGTGAAACATGGCTTAAGCATATTGCAGCTCTTAGAAGCAGTACAGCTTCCCAAAAAAGTGGCAATGGTTCACTGTGGGGGTCACCTAAAGGGGGATGCAAAGGGAATGAAGAGAAACAATAAGGCAGACACAGCTGCAACAACCCTTCATACCTCAAAGGCCAGATCCATCCAATTACTCCCCAACATATACAAAAGGAAGATTTAGACAGAGTCTGAAAATGGGGCTTCAGTGGAGATCCAGGAGCCCATGGGTGGCTGGTTAATGAATATAGGCAATACTTCTTTCCCCAAACTGCAGCTTGTCAAGTCATCAGGCAACTTACTATTGGAATGATGCCCTGAATAATTGATTAGTTGAGGTCTTGGTAACTCTTGGCTTGAAAAGTATAACCAGTCAGATAGTTGAGACATGCTCCGTCTGCCTAATAAACAACCCCAACACCAGCTCCCCTCAAGCCCCAGAGGTTCCCAGATAAGGCCCATTCAGGCCAGAGGGACATACCCTGGGGATGCTGAGAGTACTGGTCAATGTCAGGTATCTCTTGGTGCTCTTGCTGTCGTTCAAGCTGCTAAGTCATGTTTGACTCTTTGCAACCCCATGGACTACAGCATGCCAGGCTTCCCATCCTTCACCATCTCCTGGAGTTTGCTCAAACTCATCTCCATTGACTTGGTGATGCCATCCAACCATTTCATCCTTTGTCATTCCCTTCTCCTCCTTTCTTCAATCTTTCCCAGCATCAGGGTATTTTCTAATGAATTGGCTTGGTGGTGGCAGACAAATTTTCTGGGTAGACAGAAATTCCCTGCCAGAACTGAACCCACAGCTGAAGTGGCTATGCATTACTAAAAGAAATAATCCCCAGGTTTGGGCTCCCAGGATTCCTACAAAGCAATAATGGTCCAACGTACACTCTGCTATATTTAAAATGGGTAACCAACAAGGTCCTACTGTATAGCACAGGGGACTCTGCTCAATATTATGTGGCAGCCTGGATGGGAGGGGAGTTTGGGGGAGAACAGATACATGCATATATATGGCTAAGTTCTTTGGCTGTTCACCTGTAACTATCACAGCATTGTTTGTTAATCAGCTATATCCAAATACAAAATAAAAGCGTTTAAAACAATTATGTTTCAGTATTTGTATCTTAAGTGATGAAGAGGTAATGAATGCCCTGGGTATAAAATGGACCTTGCACTTAGCCTGGAGATCCCAATCACTTCAGAAAGCAGAGAAATGCAGGCAGATCTTAAAACATGCTTTAGTCAAGCTATGTCAGGAAACTCAAGAAAATTGGATTAAATTGCTTCTGATTGCCCTTCGCAGCATCCAGTTAGCTCCAAGGGATAAGTCAATGTTAAGAGCACTTGAACTCTTGTATGGTAGACCCACTCCCCAATCCCAAGAGAAGGGACTCTTTCAGTTCAGTTCAGTTCAGTTCAGTCATGCAGTTGTGTCCGACTCTTTGCAACCCTATGAATCGCAAAACGCCAGGCCTCCCTGTCCATCACCAACTCCCGGAGTTCACTCAGACTCACGTCCATCGAGTCCGTGATGCCATCCAGCCATCTCATCCTCTGTCGTCCCCTTCGCCTCCTGCCCCCAATCCCTCCCAGCATCAGAGTCTTTTCCAATGAGTCAACTCTTCGCATGAATGGAACAAATCATGTATGCCCTCCAGGGAAGAGAAAATGTGAAAGCTCTCACTGCATATAGTAACCAGGTACTACCTGCACCCACTGACCTGGCCCTGTACCCCTTCCAGCCAGGAAATGGGTAGACCTAAAAACCTGGAAAACTGGTAGCATCAATAAGATCAGCTCACCTCTAACTGGAAAAGAACCCACTGGTGATCCTAACGTCCTCTCTGCCCTGAAGTTGCAGGGCTCACTCTGGGCACACCATGCTCAAGTGAAGAGGGCCCTGAGCCCCAGCCTCCACACAGGCAAGCCCTTGACGATTTATGTGAACCTCTCTCCAAACTGAAGCTTCTCTTCGTGAAAACAACAAAGTGTGACCAGGGAGATTCAGGCCACGGCAGTGATCCCTCTACACCAAGGCGCACTTGTGCCTTCAGGCAAAAGACTTACAGGCCTATATTTTTTTCCCTTTGTCTCCAAAAGGTTAGATAAATGGTGGTTGCTCAGGGATACAAACAGGGCTGAGGCCTGGTGACCATCAAATAAATCTAAAGGCAGCTGGAAGGAAGTTCTGCTCCTCTGTTCCAGGTAATCACGATACTCCAAAATCAGTGGGAAGCAGTTACAGAAGGCAGACCTGCGCCCTCAGTGCCCTTCAAGGAGGAGCAGGACAAAAGACAGAGGGGGATTTTTCACCGGCAAAGCCCATTAACGATCCCCCAGGAATAAAAATAGAATCTGGGCAATAAAATAAGGTCTAACCTTTTTTTTTCCTTTGTGCTTAGTCTGGCTTCACTTGCTCACCGGGAACTACATGTAGAGGCCTCACAGCTGGCACTTCGGGGTGTGTGCGAAAGCGGCACACAGCATTCAATTCGACCTGGCAGTGGGCTGTGTGCAGAGAGAGAGCTGCACTCACACTGTAATCTGGAGCCTAAGCAACACGCCTGTGCCCTCCTCGTGAGAACTCTGTCCCGTCTCCTCTGTGCTGAGGAGATCCCTACAAAGCAGCCCGGTCCACAGCCGGTCGGGAGGGCGTGGCCACCGGTGGGAGAGCTCGCACCTCTCCATTCCTCAGTCAAACAGTAAAACTTTCCTTTGCTTTTGAACAGAACTCAGTCTTACTCTATTGGCTCAAATGACATCAGGCAGGAGGACCCTTGTTGGGGCCCTACTTGATCAGATCAGTGACAAGATAAGACTGCTAATGCACCAGAAAAGAATGAAACACAGCAACAGACTCAACATGGGCGAATCACGAGTAAAAAGAGCCAGTCAAAGCAGAAGACATGGACGATGAATCAATCTAATTAAAATTCAGAAACAGACAAAAGTAAGAAAATGGTCTTTGTTGATACCCAGATGTTAAAACTAAAGACAAGCAATGGGACAATAATCACAAAATCATCTTCCTGGTTCCATCACTGGGAAAGAGAGGAGCTGTGATTGGAAGACAGCGGGTACTCGATCTTGAAATCAGTGGTCTATTCTGATTGCTGACAGATTATAGAGATGTTCATTTTATAATTATGTTTTAAATTATCTTTTTTTTGAACTGCACCAGGTCATATTTCTCAGCACGTGGGGTCTTTAGTTGCGACATGTGAACTCATAGCTGTGGCGTGTAGGACCTAGTTTCCTGACCAGGGTTCAAACCCAGGTCTCCTGCTCTGGGAGCACTTAGGAGTCTTAGTGACTAAGGAGTCCAGTGACTAAGGAGTCTTAGTCAGGGAAGTCTCCTAAATCATTCTTTAAATCTATCCTTGGATCAGGCTCTGAGGAACACTGGCCCAGAGACTCCACATGAATCCACCAAAACCTAAAAATTCTGTACCAGTAGTTTGCCCACGTCTGGTTCGCTCGTTCCTGGAGAGCGAGTGGGACGTAAATAGTCTGAACTGTGTCTCCAGCTCAGGATGAAGGCAGGCTAGCTCGGTCCTCCCACGATCTTCTGAATCTCTTCTGAGGTAACTGCTGAGACAAAATACACATTCACACACCTCCACAGGGACAAGTCATAATATATAAATAGTGCACAGACTCCAAATCTGCATTTAGGAAACATTTTTCTCCCAGAAGCTCAATCAGTAGAGAAGCAACTTTTCCCACACACACAAAAAAAAAAAAGGAAAATATTTTTCATTATTATGCAAGCAGTTTAGCTCCTGAGAGTTAGGGTCTCAAACTTGTCATTCTAGAAAAGGGTCATTGTACTATATTCGCATTACCAAAGATTCTTCAGGAGGTTTTTTCCCTCCAGAACATGAAGCAGTCTGACTCAAAATTAACTGAAGGCAGAAAACTGCTTCCAACCTTCAGATGAAATCAGAATGCGTTGTTACTTCTGAATAGAAGCCTCTGGTTTTCTTTTTTCTTTCTTTCTTCTTTTCTCCTTCCTTTTTCTTCCTTTAAGTCAGCAGTAACACCCAAGTCACTTCCATTTATGGATACGCCTGCCCTCTTAGAAAGCTCTTTCTTTATTGAAGTATTTCACACCGGGAGCTTTCAGTCAGTTGGTTCTGTTTCCGCCCCTTGGGGCCAGAGTATAAATCTAATCCCTCTTCAACATGACAGCCTTTCAAATAGGTTAAGACAGTTACCACATCTTCCTGGAATTTTCTTTTTCTCTCAGTCCCTTGGCCATCTCCCAAAGGGCAGTTCTGAACCCCTTCTCATCCTGGTTGATGTGTTCCTAGGCTCCACTTTATCTCTCCCTAGCACAAAGAGAGAGCCCAGACCTGAAGTTAAGTTTCAGTTGTAGGGGGAAAAAAAAACTATTTTTCCTTTACCTATCTCATATTCATTATCTGGGGCTCTGCAAATTAGACCAACAAAAGTCAGTTTAGCAAGAGAAAAACAAACAGCAGTTTACTAGCGTGTGCATTCCACTTACACAGGGGAGTGCTCAGTTATGAGTAACTCAAAGTGGTGGCTAGAACTTGGGCTTATATTAATAAGCATCTTAACAAGAGAACAAACTTTCAGGGAAGTAACAAGGACCAGAACTTTGAGCTTCTAGGAGCAAGAAATTGCTGGAAGGCAAATATAAAGGGAAAGTAATTGTAAATAAGGGCTGATTTTAGCAGAGGTCATTATGTAGACTTCTTTGGTGCTGGTGTCTGGTCTGAGAAGGGTCTCCAGTTATCTCTGGTGATTAACTTCTGCCTCTCCTAGTAGGGAAGGGACAGGGGACCCCTTATTAAATGCGTGTCCTGCTTTGAGGCAAATAGCGGGAGAACAGAGAGCTTTCCTGATTCTGCTTCTTCTCAAATGCCTTTAGCTAAAATAATCCTTGTCCCAAGGGGGCATATTTGGGATGGCATGTTATGCTCCCCCTCACGGTCGTAATGTGACCAGCCTAGATTGCTGGTCACAATCGCAAGATCATCAACGCCTACGTTCTAGAAATGTTATGCCTATTAATCCCACGGTTTTAGGGATGATAATGTGCATAGCATCAGAAGCAATTTTTGACTGATGCCAAGTGTAGGTACTAGAGGAGAAAAAAGTAGGAAATTAGTTTGTCTTTTAAAAAGCAAAAGCTATTACAGCCATTTTTGTAAAATGTTTATTACTGATGCCT
This sequence comes from Aepyceros melampus, assembly GCA_006408695.1. NCBI lineage: Eukaryota > Metazoa > Chordata > Mammalia > Artiodactyla > Bovidae > Aepyceros > Aepyceros melampus. Next base: position 118,304 of record SJXQ01001259.1, read on the forward strand.
AGTTGTCATGCAGCACAATAACAGCTGATGTCAAAACCTGAAGGGCTGCCAAACAAATGAAGGATTTGTCAGATTACATTTGCCATGCATTGAATTTGACAACAGCAGTTAACTCTAGATAAGTGGCCTCCACCTTCACCATTGTGAAGCTCATTGTGTTAGTAACAGATAAACCCTCAAGGCTCAGTGATTTAACACAATAAAAAGTTTATTTCTTGTCTCTTTTTATCCCAATATGGGGCTCCTGTATGAGTGGTTCTCTTCTAAGCAGGGATTCAGAGATCCAGGCTCCTTCTCTGCCATTGTCAACAGGCTGTTCCC
>SJXQ01001259.1:118817-163818 GCA_006408695.1 Aepyceros melampus
TGTCCCCAAGGTTGCTCTGGGGATGAGTGGCTGGGGCGGGGCAGGGGGCAGGGGCAGGGAGAGTCTGATTCATTGGTTTCATTGGTTTCATTCCAACCAGGCTGTGTGGGGAAGAACATAGATGGTCACCCATAGGAGGACTTTAGGGCCATGTGCGGGAGTGGAGGGCATCACTTCTGTCTAGTGGCTAGAACACACAGGGCCAACCTAACCATAGGGAGTTTGCAAATATAGTCTAGAGATATGCCTAAAATGAAGAATTTACTTCTTGTCTCTTAACACTCCAATGTAGGGGCGACTATATGGAAGATAAACAGCATCTTAATATTGTGAAAATTGCTTTGACATTCTGGGCCACAGAAAGGATCTCAGAGACCTTCAGAGGTCTCCAGATAATACTTTGAGACCACTGCCCTAGACTATCAAATGATGTTTAGGTGAGCTGGTTTCACAGTGATACAGTATGGTATTTGAAAGATATGCAGTAACCTTTTACCTTCCTAAGCATTTTTAAAATTTATTTTTTATTTTTATCTGGGTTGCTCTAGTCTTTATTTGTGGCTGCTCTGGTCTTCCCTGCTTTGCACAGGCTTTCTTAGTTGTGGCAAGCCGGGGCTTCTCTTGCTGTGGCGCACGGGCTCCAGGCACGTGGGCTTCGGTATTTGCAGCACTCAGGCTCAGTAGTTGCGGCACATGTGCCTAGTTGCTCTGTGGCATTTGGAATCTTCCAAGACCAGGGGTCAAACCTGTGTCCCCCGCATTGGCAGGTGGATTCTTAGCCACTGCGCTACAGGGGAAGTCCCCTAATCATATCATATTTAGAGTTAAAATACTCTTCTTCAGTTTTCTGCCTTCCCCAGGGCCCAGTTCTAAGGGACTTGGCTGAGTGCCTCTCCTCCAGGGTAGGGACCCCTTCAACTGGCCATAGCTTCTCAGTTCTTGATTATCTCCCTGCTGTGCTCCCGTCTGTGGCTTATGGCCTCTTCCCATCTGTTCCTTTTAGCTCAGACAATGTATGGCTCCCTGGGGCACCTTGTGCCTGCTGAGTCAGTTCCCACCTCTCCTCCTTGAAAATGACCAACAGAGAAACAGCCATGTTCCCTGGTGATCCCCAATGGAAACTCCATCCTACATCCCCTTAGACCAGGAAATTAGTTTGTCTTTTAAAAAGCAAAAGCTATTACAATCCCTCTCCTGGGAAAAGGAGAGAGCACTGCCTTCCTGCTCAGCCCCCAAATCCTGGGCTGGCCCCATTCCTCACCACTCAGTAGCCCATGCAACCCTCTCTCCTCTCCTCAAGGCTTTCAGACAGGAGACTCTCCAGGCTCTAAGGCAATTCTATTTTGATCCTGTTCCTCCAACTCCTTCCGTTTGGGGATATCTTTTGTCAAGATATCCAAGATATCCAGATTATTGTACTCTAACTGACAAAGAAAGTATTTTCTGCTTCCTGACAAAGATTCTCCTATGAACTGTCTTCTCCTCTGGGTTCTGATTTAGGGGCTTCCACGGTCCCTGGTGGTGCAGAGGTTAAAGCGTCTGCCTGCAATGTGGGAGACCTGGGTTCGATCCCTGGGTCGGGAAGATCCCCTGGAGAAGGAAATGGCAACCCACTTCAGTATTCTTGCCTGGAGAATCCCATGGACAGAGGAGCTTGGTGGGCTACAGTCCACGGGTCGCAAAGAGTCGGACACGACTAAGGGACTTCACTTCACTTCACTTCATGTTCATCCCATGCTAAACCACTTCAATTGTGTCTGACTCTCCACGAGTCTATGAACGGTAGCCCACCAGGCTCCTCTGTCCATGGGATTCTCCAAGCAAGAATACTGGAGTGGTTTGCCATGCCCTCTTCCAGGGGAGCTTCCTCACCCAGGGATTGAACCCGAGTCTCCTGTGTCTCCTGCATTGGCAGGGAAGTTCTTTACCACCAGCACCACCTGGAAAGCCACTGTCTAAATTAAGCAAAAATCCTACTTAGTCAGCTTAACAAGAACTCCCATTTTGATATCTGATCATGTAAAATATGGGATCGGCTTCCTCCTCCCCAACCATCCCTAGAACGGTAGCCCACCAGGCTCCTCTGTCCATGGGATTCTCCAAGCAAGAATACTGGAGTGGTTTGCCATGCCCTCTTCCAGGGGAGCTTCCTCACCCAGGGATTGAACCCGAGTCTCCTGTGTCTCCTGCATTGGCAGGGAAGTTCTTTACCACCAGCACCACCTGGAAAGCCACTGTCTAAATTAAGCAAAAATCCTACTTAGTCAGCTTAACAAGAACTCCCATTTTGATATCTGATCATGTAAAATATGGGATCGGCTTCCTCCTCCCCAACCATCCCTTAGGTGATGTCCCATCACCCTGGCCTGCCTTCAGCAAGAATCCTGGTAGGCCAGTCAAGCCAGAACCCTTCTTTACGCTTCAGGCTTCCTTGTAGCAATTTTCTGTCAGCCTGCTCCTTGGTCATAAATTATCTCTTTTCCTCATTATATTCAGAGTCAAGCCCAATCACTATTTCCTACTGCAAAACTCCATTGCACCTGAATAAAGTCTGCCTTGTCATGCTTTAATATGTTTCATAATTTTTTTCCTTAACAGAATAATTTGTTGTTGTGTCCAACTCTTTTGAGGCCACATGGATTTTAGCCCACCAGTCTCTCCTGTCCATGGGATTTTTCAGGCTAGAATACTGGAGTGAGTTGGCATGCCCTTTTCTAGGGGATCTTTCTGACACAGGCAGATTCTTTATTGCTGAGCCATCAGGGAAGCCCAAACAGAGTAATACTTTTTCTTTAACATCTCATACCTACGAGCTCACATGTAGGAACACTGAAGGCAAGAAGCTCCTAATTTTGAGTTCATCTATATATTCCCTAAGAATTCCCAGGGAATACATAGATGAGCTCAAAATAAGCCCTCTCTAAGGCAGCAGGGAATGATGCATCTTCTCATGGACTCTTGGATAGTTTATCCTATCCATTGGGAGGACTCTGCATATAAGTTAAATAAGCAGGGTGACAATATACAGCCTTGACGTACTCCTTTTCCTATTTGGAACCAGTCTGTTTTTCCATGTCCAGTTCTAACTGTTGCTTCCTGACCTGCATACAGATTTCTCAAGAGGCAGGGCAGGTGGTCTGGTATTCCCATCTCCTTCAGAATTTTCCACAGTTTACTGTGATCCACACAATCAAAGGCTTTGGCATAGTCAATAAAGCAGAAATAGATGTTTTTCTGGAACTCTCTTGCTTTTTCCATGATCCAGCAGATGTTGGCAATTTGATCTCTGGTTCCTCTGCCTTTTCTAAAACCAGCTTGAACATCAGGGAGTTCATGGTTCACATATTGCTGAAGTCTGGCTTGGAGAATTTTGAGCATTACTTTACTAGCATGTGAGATGAGTGCAATTGTGCGGTAGTTTGAGCATTCTTTGGCATTGCCTTTCTTTGGAATTGGGATGAAAACTGACCTTTTCAAGTCCTGTGGCCACTGCTGAGTTTTCCACATTTGCTGGCAAATTGAGTGCAGCACTTTCACAGCATCATCTTTCAGGACTTGAAACAGCTCAACTGGAATTCCATCACCTCCACTAGCTTTGTTCATAGTGATGCTTTCTAAGGCCCACTTGACTTCACATTCCAAGATGTCTGGCTCTAGATTAGTCAACACATCATCATGATTATCTGGGTCATGAAGATCTTTGCTACAAAAAGAGAATTTCCCCCACTTAGGGAATATGTTGTTGTTCCCTAGCAAAAGGAAAGCTTATTCTCTGGAAAGGTTATTAAGGATATTTAAAAGTACTTCCACGTCACAGAAACTCAAACTATCTTTACCACCCTCAAATCTCTAGAAAAAATGTAATGGACCAGTGGTTCTCCAGGCATCCCAGGTGGCACTAGTGGTAGAGAACCCCACCGCCAATGCCAGAGATGCAAGAGATGTGGGTCCAATCCCTGGCTTGGGAAGATCCCCTGGAGTAGGAAATGACAACCCATTCCAGTATTCTTTCCATGGACAGAGGAGCCTGATGGGCTGCAGTCCGTGGGGCCACAAAGAGTCAGACACAACCAAGTGGCTGACCATACCAATTAGTGGTACTTTAAAACCCAGTTTCAGGAAGTCCCTGGTGGTTTAGTGGTTAGGATTTAGTGCTTTTACCGCCATGATCCTGGGTTCAGTCCCTGATTGGGAAACTAATATCCTCCAAACTGTATGCACAGTCAAATAAATAAATAAAACTGAGTTTCAAAATCTTTGAGGAACTAAATCTGTCTTGACCCAAAGTCTTACCTTTAGCCCTAATGATCCTTTAATCCTCCCACTTCCCAGTCAGTTTTAACTATCTCCTCATGAAATAACTACCAGCAGGTCAATTAGGATCCCTTATTCCTCGTGGATTTGAGGAGACACTAATCCAATATGATAGGCTTAACTACTTCCAAGGTATCATTAAATGCACACATATTTATCACCATCAGTCAAGTCTGCCCTTCCTCAAACATATGACCATAGCCCTGACATCATCTCTAACTAGGTTAGAGACCTAGCACTCTGGAAGACACCAGTAGAGCAATCTTGAACCCAAGTGGAAGAGGCATTATGCTATTCTCCTGAGCACCAATGGCAAAGTGAAACTACGAAGAGTGCAATTTGGGCTCATGTTGCATGACTGAAAAATACAGGTTATATTATGAACAGAAATCCATGAAATAAACAAACCCTAAACTAAGGCTCTTTCAAGAGCTTCTAGAGGAAGTGACAACAGGAAGCACACTTATTTTCTGTGAAACTGGGGCCAAACAGATGCCATCACAAAGTGGTCAGCTTCCACTTGCAGGTGCTAGAATAAGACCCTATAGGATTCTCTCACTAGATCCTCCATGAATCTCTTTTTTGTCTTCTCATCACATTCTTGAGGTATAGTTCATCATAAAGTGCATGCTTTTAAAGTGATATCCAATCCAGTGGCTTTTAGTATAACCACAAGTGTGCAATAATCACAGCTATTTAATTCAAGAATATTTTCATCACTTTAAAAAGAAACTTTATTCTCGTTAACAGTACTTTTGATTTTTTCCTCTCCCAGCCTCTGGCAACCCCCAATCTACTTTCTGTTTCTATGGATTTGTATATTCTGAACATTATATAAATGGAATTATACAATTTGTGGGTGTTTGCTTCTGATGTCTTTTACTCGGCTTCATGTTCGCAAAGCCCACCTACATAGTAGCATGAATTTGTACTTTGTCCATTTCATGGGTAAATAATCTTCCATTGCATGGATATACTAAATTTTGTTTACCCATTCATTGGTTATAGGCATTTGGATTGTTTCCATTTTGAAGCTATGCTATTAATGATAATGCTGCTATGAAAATTTGTTTATGTTACTGTGTAAGCATATATTTCATTTCACTTGGATATATACCTGGTGTGGCACTGCTGGATCAAATGGTAATTCTAAGTTTGATCGTTTGAAGATCTGCCAAACTGTGGAAAATAGAGATTCCACTCTCAAAGGGCCCATGCAAAAAGCCCACATGCTCCAGAACATGGGGTAGAAAACGTAATTCGAAAGGATCCTGGGTCAGGCCCATCTGCTGATCTTGGAGAGGCAAGAGGCAAAACCTGGTTAATACCTTGACCTGGCCCACCCACTTGCCTTTCGGCACCAATAGTTGGATACCTCAGTCAGTTCAATCAGTTCAGTTGCTCAGTTGTGTCTGACTTTTTGCGACCCCATGGACTGCAGCACATCAGGCTTCCCTGTCCATCATCACTCCCAGAGCCTACTTAAACTCATCTCCATCACATCGGTGATGCCACCCAACCATCTCATCCTCTGTCGTCCCCTTGTCCTCCTGCCTTCAATCTTTCCCAGCATCAAGGTCTTTTCCAATGAGTCAGTTCTTCGCATCAGGTGGCCAAAGTACTGGAATTTCAGCTTCAGCATCAGTCATTCCAATGAATATTCAGAGCAAATTTCCTTTAGGATGGACTGGTTGGATCTCCTTGCAGTCCAAGGGACTTTCAAGAATCCTCTGCAACACCATAGTTCAAAAGCATTGATTCTTTGGTGCTCAGCTTTCTTTATAGTCCAACTATCACATCCATGCATGACTACTGGAAAAACCAGAGCTTTGACTAGATGGACTTTTGTTGGCAAAGCAATGTCTCTGCTTTTTAATATGCTGTCTAGTTTGATCATAGCTTTTCTTCCCTGGAGCAAGTGTCTTTTAATTGCATGACTGCAGTCACCATCTACAGTGATTTTGGAGCCTAAAGAAATAAAGTCTCTCACTGTTTCCATTGTTTCCCCATCTATTTGCCATGAAGTGATGGGATCGGATGCCATGATCTTAGTTTTCTAAATATTGAATTTTAAATCAACTTTTTCACTCTCCTCTTTCACTTTCATGAACAGGCTCTTTAGTTTTTCACTTTGTGCCATAAGGGTGTTGTCATCTGCACATCTGGGGTTATTGATATTCCTCCCAGCAATCTTGATTCCAGCTTGTGCTTCATCTAGCCCAGAATTTCGCATGATGTATAATTTAAATTAGTTAACTTTTACATTTAACTTCATTAACTATTTAACTCCATATAAGTTAAATAAGCAGGGTGACGATATACAGCCTTGACATACTCTTTTCCTGATTTGGAACCAGTCTGTTGTTCCGTGTTCTGTTCTGTTGCTTCTTGACCTGCATACAGATTTCTTGGAAGGCAAATCATGTGGTCTGGTATTCCCATCCCTCTAAGAATTTTCCACAGTTTGTTGTGATCCACACAGTCAAAGGTTTGGCGTAATCAACTCAGGCTAAGCCAAGCAACTAGCCAAGTGGGAATACAATCCCAATGGCCTTCAAAGAAAAATGTTCTAGGAACTCATTCCAGTGTAGGATCCCTGGGCTGGAGAGCTTGATGTGGGAGTCAGACTCCTTGCTTCTTGGGAAGGACCTCTGCAACTGCAATTATCTCCCAATTTGTGGGTCATCCACCCAGTGTGAGTCTTAACTATACCACTTCTCTGCCCCTCCTATTCATCTTGTTGCGATTCTCTTTACATCTTTAGTTGTAGATGACCTTTCTTACTAAAAATCAGTCTTTCTCATCAATATTTTATCTGTGAATAGGTATACTTTTGGTGTGCCCAAAGGAGGAGATGACCTCAGGGTCTTCCCACTCAACCATATTGGCCACACACACCCCCTTCCCACACTCTTCCTTTCACTCTGGATTTGAAGACACACTTGAAAGAAAAGTTCATTGCTTGGGAGAACCTGATGACTGCATGTAACCACATTTGGGGTGACATGGTACCCAGAGCAGCTGGAGAATGTACTGTAGTATGAGCCACTCCAAAAGTGGCTTCTATGCCCCACTAAAGGAAATAACCATTAAAGTGGACAACATCACACACACACAAAATCATTGGCCTCTTCCCTTAATAACTTCAAGAGATTCAATGCACAAACTCCACAACCAACCAGTACTTCAAATGATTGTGAGCACCAGAGGGAAGACATACCCTGTAGTCAGAAGCAATTGTTGCATGTTTGTTCCAAAACCTTCTCTGACCTCCACACCATACACAAGAACATTTGAGATTGTAATCAAGAAATTTATTGCATTGCCACCATAGTCATTATATTATCAAGGGCCCTTTCCACATCAGTTTCCCAGGAGTCACTAAAATCACTGCCAGCTTGCTGCAAGTCTTGATTTTATTCCTTCCTATAAACTCTAACGATCATTTTTCTGCTTCTTTTAATAGCGTGTGGGTGTGCCAAGTCTTTTCAGTCATGTCTGACTCTTTGTCCCCTATGGACCACAGCCTGTCGGGCTCCTCTGTCCATGGGATTCTTCAGGCAAGAAGTGGAGTGGGTTGCCATGCCCTCCTTCAGGGGATCTTCCCGACCAGGGACCAAACTCATGTCTCTTATGTCTCCTGCATTGGCAGACATGTTCTTTATCACTAGCACCACCTGGGAAGCCCCTTCTTTTAAGTGAAAAAAAAAAAAAAAGTGAATTCGCTCAGTCGTGTCCGACTCTTTGCGACGCCATGGACTGTAGCCCACCAGGCTCCTCCCTCCATGGGATTCTCCAGGCAAGAGTACTGAAGTGGGTTGCCATTTCCTTCTCCAGGGGATCTTCCCGACCCAGGGATCGAACCCGGGTCTCCTGCATTCCAGGCAGATGCTTTAACCTCTGAGCCACCAGGGAAGCCCTAATTAAATACTTTGCCTCCAGAATGTTTTTTGAATTACAGACAGATGTTTGAGCATAAGAGATGCTTCAGCTACTTCTCCAAGAACAATGCAGTAAGAAATTGCTGACTATATGGACTATATCACCTATTGTTGACCCAAAACCCTAAGATTATTTTAAAACAGTGTTTGTCTTGAGCAGGAGTTGAGACTGACAAGGAGTAATGGTAGTGCCCTCTTTTGCTTGAACCTATTGACAAGAACTGACTCAGACATTCCAACTACCTAAATTTCATCTTACAACTGATTAGCTAGATTAGAGCCAAATAACACAGAGAAAAATATTTCCTTTTCAGATAACTAAGTCTTCCTTTTCTTGCAAAACAACTGCAGATATAAGTCATCCCCTCTGCCATTTTTTATCTCTCCTTTTTAGACTTAAGGCAATACCACTTGTTGAGACACTCTGAACTTCAGATCTGGAGTATTCCTCTTATTGAAGTAATCTGAACAAATGAATTTTCTTACTTGTTCAATTTTTATTTTGATAGTAATCATTTAGAAAATCTTATCAATATAGTCAATGTCAGCAACTATGCCGAAGTATAACCACTTTCTTACCTCAACCCAAGTAAGCAACACAAGGCATTCACTCAGAGAAATAGCAAATTCACATTATGACCTCATGAAATCCATGATAAGAAGACACTACTAAGGTGTGCTGCTAAGATGGTACTATGTAAAGGACCCAGGAATAGTGAAATTCTGCCTTGACCACCTCATTCCCCTCTCTCCAAAATCTCCAGTGGAGAAGTAAGCAACCTGGAGTAGGAAACAGCCACCTGCTCCAGTATTCTCATCTAGAAAATTTCCTTTGACAGAGGAACCAGGAACCTGGTAGGCTACAGTCCATGGGGTCACAAAAAGTCAGACACAAGTGAGTACACACGAAAGCCAAGCAAAGCAGAAAGCTATGTCATTATCAGAAGAATGTATAGCTATTACATTATTGTAAAACTCCAGTACTTTGACTATCTAGAAAAATCATTTTCCCTAAGTAAAATATCATTAAGTCAAAATACACCATAAAGTTGCTCTATTTTGTCCTCCAAAGTCTAAACTTTTAAATCCCCAATCTAATTGGACATTCAAGCATAAATCAGTGGAAGAAAGAGAATGATTATTTCAAAGCTTATGTTTAACTCAGACAGATCTTTCAAAAAATTTGGTGTAACAAGATCAACGTGTACACCCATGGCGGATTCATGGTGATGTATGGCAAAGCCAATACAGTATTGTAAAGTAATATAAAGTAAAATTTTAAAAAATTAAGTTTTATTTAGAAATTTAAAAAAAGATCAATACTCCTCTTTATGAGTCATGAAGAAAAGAAAAGGAAGGCAAATAGGATCTTCAGCATGTGGGATCTTCATTCCCCAACCAGGGATCAATCTCGTGCCACCTGCATTGAAAGGCAGATTCTTAACCACTGGACCACAAGTGAAAGCCCAGGAATAACTCTTAAAGATGGAATGGGAAAGACTTCTACCCCTGAGCTTTTACTGTCTCTGTCTGTTAAGTGGCTGAAGTTAGCAGGAAACTCAAAGAATCTGCTAGCAATGGTAAAGAATCTGCCTGCAGTGCAGGGGTGCAGCAGGGCCATAGCTCCACTCTCTGGTGGGGAAGATCCCCTAGACAATGAAATGTCTACCCACTTCAGTACTATTGCCATGGACAGAGGAGCCTGGCAGGCTAAAGAGTTGCAAAGAGTTGCATGCGGTTGCAAAGAGTCAGACATGACTTAGTGACTAAACAACAATAAAATGCAGTGGAGGACTTCAAAGTCTCATTATAAGCTATATTATTTTTGCTTAGAAATTATTAAAAGTTATCCTACTTGATTGATTTTGATTAAATGCCTGCATTCCTTATAACTGTTTTTACTGTTCAGCTTTTTAAAGTTTTTTCATATTAATGATGTATTATGTGTTCCTTGTAATACAATCATTAATACGAAAAAATTTACATTGATGGAATTTGCTGGACTTTGAAGTCAGAGTTATCTTTTTAGCCCTAGAAATCTCAAAGAATTAAATATTAATATCCCTCTAGTCTTGAAATAGAATTGGGAAGAAAAAGAGGAAGATACTCAACTTTTCCTCCACCACAAGAGCAATGTGAAGTCTAAGCTCACAAGAAAGTTTGCAGCAATAGGCTCTTAAGGACGGTTTCTAATTCAAACAGCAATAAAACAAGCTGAAAGTTCAATGCATGACTTTAAGTATGATGAATTTTAAAAAAAAAAGGAGTTAAGCAGGAAAAGAAAAAAGCACCTGAGCTCCTGAGGCAGTAAGAAATTTTTCTTTGCAGATGAAAGAGGATACCTTACAAATAAATCTATCACATTTCAAGTGCTAGTCATAAAGCAAAGCAAAAATACCCGAAAGGAAAAACAAGAAAATGACCTCTGTGCTGTTGGGGAAAAAAAAATATTTTCTTAAAAGTCTTCACTCGCATTCAATACAAAGCGGAGAAATAGTATCCTCTAACCATCTACAGTGGACTACTTAGGCTCATACCTTCACTAAATGAATCAGATACAAAGTAAAAAGCAGACTGTAACCCTTAAGTGGAAATCTACTATTATATTTCAAAAGTATATTGTAATAGAATATTTTGGTTCTATTGATACCTAAATAGTATATAGGTGGTTCTGCCTATACATATATTTTATATCTCTTCCAAGAAGACGTGAAATATCTTTTCTACAGGCAGGTGATTCCCTTACTCTTCTTTATTTCTTAGGAACACTTTAAGCCTGGCCTTTGCCATCTGACTGCATACACACAACTCATTTAAACATTATACACACACACACACACACACACGTGTGTATGTGTATATTTATGTGAATATATATATATATATAATAGTCTAATGTTTATATCATAACATTAAAGATTGGGTTTCCCAAGTGTTTTATTGGTAAAGAATCCACCTGCCAATGCAGGAGACACAGGAGAGGCAGATTCAACCCCTGGGTCCCAAAGATCCCCTGGAGGAGGGCATGGCAAACCACTCCAGTATTCTTGCCTGGAGAATCCCCATGGACAGAGGAGTCTGGCAGGCTACAGTCCATGGGATTACAAAGAGTCAGACACAACTGAATACATAAGAACATTAAAAATTAGATAGGCATTATATAATATCTATATAATCTTTATAATAACTATAGATATTATATGGGGCTGCCCAGGTGGTGCTGATGGTAAAGAATCTGCCTGCCAGTGCAGGAGACATAGGCAACCCATGTTCGATCCCTGGGTTGGGAAGATTCCCTGGAGGAGGAAATGGAACCCACTCCAGTATTTTTGCCTGTAAAATTCCATGGACAGAGGAGCCTGGTGGAAGATGGTCCATGGAATTGCAATGACATGGACACTGCTAAAGTGACTTAGCACACATGCATAGATATTATCTGTTATAATATCTATATCTATATAATACCTATCTGGCTCCCAGGTTCTTGCCAGAAAATATAACCCTGAGTTAGGAGCTATTTAACCCTTATCAAAAGCCTGATTACCAGACACACTATTTATGGGTGATGTTCTAAAGGATAGGCAGTCTACCCACTACTTCATGGCTTCCAAATTAACACTGAACATTAATATTCATGTTCAAGTCTTGAAAATGTGTACACATTCTGATGCAGCAGTCCCTCAATGAACTACTGTAACAAGTTGAGCTTTTTCCTTGTATCTTTGGAAAATTTAAATAAACAGCTCACTCTGAGATAATTTTGCATACATCAAGGACAAGAAGAGTGATGCTTCTCTAATAAACTGATAGGCTTTAACTCATGGATACTCTAAAACTTGTAAGTGATTTCATCTCCATCTTTGTTTAACCTGGTATATCTTAGAGGCAACATTGCATCTCAGTTTTAGCAACCGCACAGAAATATACACTGATCTGTGCTAATCTAACCCAAGTGTTCATTGTGTTCCTCTTGATTTGATTCCCTTTGACCTTATGGCCTTCAATTACCTTTCATTATAAGATGCAGCGAACTCTAAAAATAGAGTTGTTGTTATTATTGGTCTATCCTCAACTGAATGATACATGTAATAGTAATGAAAGAAGCTTCCCAAAATATAATTAAGGTTTACAGAAATACAACTGATTAATTATCATTACTTCTGTCTATTTTCAGTTTTACCCTTTCATTAGCAAAACATCCAGTAAACTCTGATAATACTACATTGTTTTGATGTCAATGTTCTTTTACAATTTATATTTCAACATACTGAGAATAAAATTTGCATCTTGAACAGTACTAAAACTATTGCTTTCCTGGTGATGTAACTAATGAGCCACCAAAAAACCATGTCTGTACCTAGGAAAGGCAGTAAATAACAGTGGAGAGAATCAGATGATAAATTGCTATATTTTGACATCTAAATGATTATTTGCAATTATTTTTCTGGGACAATTAGGCTTATTCAAATTCTATAATGGATTGTGTCAGTCATCATCATACATAAAATACTTTAAGGATGTACAGTAAGCCCATTGCTCTTCATATAAATATCTTAGGACCTATGATTACATCTCATTAAACTCTGGCACCATAATTTGGAAATCCCATTCATAATATTTAGTCGAAATTTATACTAAATAAATAAAGTGTATTATCTCTCTAAAGTATTCATGAACTTGCTACAGAAGAATATTTTAAATTGCATTAATTAGATAGGATTTCAAGCATAGTACAAGAAGTTGATAAAATAAGTGACAAGAATTTTTGCTTTTCTCAACCATAGAATGGTTGGATGGTATCACCAACTCTATGGACATGAGTTTGTACAAACTCTGGGCAATAATGAAGGACAACAAAGCCTGGCATGCTGCAGTCCACAGAGTCGCAGAGAGTCAGACACAACTTAACAACTCAACAACAACCAGGAAATAAGTGTACTGTGTCAATATACTCTAATATACCTTCTTATACACATTTATCCTAAAAGTAAACCTGAAAGACATGGAATACCAGACCACCTGACCTGCCTCTTGAGAAACGTATATGCAGGTCAGGAAACAACAGTTAGAATTGGACATGGAACAGCAGACTGGTTCCAAATAGGAAAAGGAGTATGTCAAAGCTGTATATTGTCACCCTGCTTATTTAACTTATATGTAGAGTACATCATGAGAAATGCTGGGCTGGAGGAAGCACAGGCTGGAATCAAGATTGCTGGGAGAAATATCCATAACCTCAGATATGCAGATGACATCACCTTTATGGTAAAAAGTGAAGAAGAACTAAAGAGCTTCTTGATGAAAGTGAAAGAGGAGAGTGAAAAAGTTGGCTTAAAGCTCAACATTCAGAAAACAAAGATCATGGCATCTGGTCCCATCACTTCATGGGAAATAGGTGGGGAAACAGTGGCTGACTTTATTTTGGAGGGCTCCCAAATCACTGCAGATGGTGACTGCAGCCATTAAATTAAAAGACGTTTACTCCTTAGAAGGAAAGTTATGACCATCCTAGACAGCATATGAAAAAGCAGAGACATTACTTTGTCAACAAAGGTCCATCAAGTCAAGGCTATGATTTTTCCAGGAGTCATGTATGGATGTGAGAGTTGGACTATAAAGAAAGCTGAGTGCAGAAGAATTGATGCTTTAAACTGTGGTGTTGGAGAAGACTCTTGAGAGTCCCTTGGACTGCAAGGAGATCCACGAGTCTATCCTAAAGGAAATTAGTTCTGAATATTCATTGGAAGGACTGATGCTAAAGCTGAAACTCCAGTACTATGGCCACCTGATGCAAAGAACTGACATTAAAACGAAAATGCAATGCTGCTACATACCTACCAAATTGTTTGCTTAAAAAATATAAAAAGCAGAACTCAAAAGTGAAAACTGGAACAACCATTTCAGAAAAACTGGCAGAATCTTTTACTGAACACTGAACATGGCAGTTCCTATGACAGTTACTTTATTTCTAGATATACAATTGCAGAATGATGAACCAATATTTACCAGAAGACATGTACAAGAATATTAATAGCAGGAAAAAAATAGAAACAACTGAAATGTCTATCAACTGTAAAACAGGAAGATAAATTTTGGTATCATAGTTTAATAAAAGCATATATGGCAAAGAGAGTGACTACAACCAAACACAAGAACATAAATGAATCTCACAGCATAATGTTGAGCAAAATAAGCCAGTTATTAAAAAGCTACCTACTATATACTTTATTCACATCATATTCAACAATATTTGCCATATTCAACAATATTATGATTGAAAGGAAATTACTGCTTATATACACAAAGATTCCTACTAATCATTAGAAAAAAACTTCAAATATCTTAATATAAATGTGTGGTTATGCAACATACAAAGGAAGATATGCCAATGTAAAAGTACTCAACTTCCATAAAAGAAACATAAATAAACATCTAAAAGATCCCATTTCACTCACCAAACTTGGAAGTGTAGCAAAAACTGGAATTATTTTATGTAAACAGATTCTTTCCTCCAAAGTTGGTAGACACCTGAAAAGGAAAGCTCAGTCCTATCAGACTCTTTGCGACCCCATGGACTGTAGCCCACCAAGCTCCTCTGTCCATGGATTCTCCAGACAAGAATACTGGACTGGGTTGCCATTCCCTTCTCCAGGGCATCTTCCCAACCCAGAAACTGAACCTAGGTCTCCTGCATTGCAGGCAGATTCTTTACTGTCTGAGCCACAAGGAAGACACCTGCTGCTGCTGCTAAGTCGCTTCAGTCGTGTCCGACTCTGTGCTACCCCATAGACTGCAGCCCACCAGGCTCCCCCGTCCCTGGGATTCTCCAGGCAAGAACACTAGAGTAGGTTGCCATTTCCTTCTCCAATGCATGAAAGTGAGAAGTGAAAGTGAAGTCGCTCAGTCATGTCCGACTCTTAGCCACCCCATGGACTGCAGCCTAGCAGGCTCCTCCGCTCATGGAATTTTCCAGGCAAGAGTACTGGAGTGGGGTGCCATTGCCTTCTCTGAGGAAGACACCTACATTAGTATATTTCTACAGGTAAATTGAAAAGTGCATATCACATCATTAAATATACACACTTATTAAATTCACTAGAGGTGAGATTTTTGTCTAACTGGATTATTGTTAAACAATCCTGCAGCATCTCAATGACTGACATGGCTGAAGCTAATAAATGAATGTTAAATGAATGAATGCATAAATGAATAAACTCAACTAAGAATAGGACAAGATGAGACATTGAATTGGGGCAAAAATTTTTTCTATATAATTGTTCATACTAGAAAGGAAATGAAAATAACCTGTATGCCCTTATTTAAACACATGGAAAACTAACATTAGAAACAAGAGGTTCCCCTATTCTATTGACATAGCAAATAGTCAATAATACTGTATAGAGTCAAAGGCAACTTAAAACATCATATGCAACATAGTATTTCATTTAAAAAATATATGAATTTACTTATATGTATATGTGTGCAGAGAAATGTGTTTGGAAGGATAGTTACAAAAATGTTAATTAATCGTGTTTTCTGAATTCTGCAGCTTAGGGACATTTTTACTTTCTCTTCTCTATAACTTGAATTATTTTATTATGGGCATGTGTCACTTTTTGTAGTAGTTATTTTTACAGTTCAGTTCAGTCACTCAGTCGTGTCTGACTCTTTGCGACCCCATGAATTGCAGCACACCAGGCCTCCCTGTCCATCACCAACTCCCGGAGTCCACCCAAACCCATGTCCTTGAGTTGGGGATGTCATCCAACCATCTCATCCTCTGTCGTCCCCTTCTCCTCCTGCCCTCAATCTTTCCCAGCATCAAGGTGTTTTCCAGTGAGTCAGCTCTTCTCATGAGGTGGCCAAAGTATTGGAGTTTCAGTTTCAACATCAGTCCTTTCAATGAACACCCAGGACTGATCTCCTTTAGGATGGACTGATTGGATCTCCTTGCAGTTCAAGGGACTCTCAAGAGTCTTCTCCAACACCACAGTTCAGAAGCATCAATTCTTCTGCGCTCAGCTTTCTTTATAGTCCAACTCTCATATCCATACATGACCACTGGAAAAACCATAGACTTGACTAGACAGACCTTTGTTGACAAAGTAACACCTCTGCTTTTTACTATGCTGTCTAGGTTGGTCATAACTTTCCTTCCAAGGAGTAAGTGTCTTTTAATTTCATGGCTTCAATCACCATCTGCAGTGATTTTGGAGCCGAGAAAAATCAAATTATATTGAAATTGTATATCCAAGCAACTTCCAAAGCACCTCTTATTCCCACTGAGTTTTGACAATGACAAAGATTTACTGGGTATGGAAATTTTAATAATAAAAACAGTGCATGGCATTAACATCTATCTATTTTATCTTAGGGCTTAAGTTACCATCTGTTACACTCAAACTCTTCATCTCTACAATTCAATGTATATTGTGGTAAGTAGAAATCTAAATATGTATCCAAAATACACCATAATTAAATGTCAAAACATAAAACATTTACTGAAGCTAAATACAAACACCCACAGACATCTCAGATTAAAGTCGTTTCTCACTTTAATCAGGAAATGTGAAAATTTAAGTACTCTCTACTTTGAGATGAACAAAAAGTCACTCTGATTTGATGAGGAAACACTTTGCACCTAGCCCATGTTCAGTGCTTCTAAATATTGCTTCTGTGATACTAAGAGTGACAAAATACCTAGATCTGATTGTACACAGAGAAGGTATCAGGTGTAGTTATCAATGCTTTATCCAACAAATATAGGAACCAGCTGGGTCCTAAAACATACATTAGATACTATGAAGGACAAAACCACATCATAAGATAAATTCTCTGTTCTAGAGAAGTGTCCTGTGTGTATACATGCTCAGTCTCTGAGTAATATCTGACTCTTTGCAACTCTATGGACTGTAGTCCATCAGGCTGCTCTGTCCAAGGAATGTTCCAGGCAAGAATACTGGACTGGGTTGCCATTTCCTACTCCAGGGTATCTTCCCCTACCAGAGATCAAACTCACATCTCCTGTGTTTCCTGTGTTGGCAGGCAGATTCTAACCACTGAGCCACTTAGGAAGCTCTCATTTAAATTGGAGAGAGAAATTTCTTGGATGGGTAAAGAATGGGAACAATTCCAGACAACTGACAATCAGAAGGTAGACAAAGTGTATATGTATATGTTTGTGTGTATCTGTATGTATATGTGTGAGAAAAGTAGATTAATATCTCCTGGGATTTTGGGATACAGAGATGAAAAAGCAAAGTTAAGATGAGAACAAGGACTAACCAATACAGGTGACACAGGGCAAGGCAAATACAACTTGATTAATGAAGCTCCATACTCCATGCACTGTTAAGTTTGTACTCAACATAAGGTAAGAATACAGTCCTTTACCCAGTACTCACAGTTTGAGTATGCACGTTTCATTATTAATATACTATAAAACTATGCAATATTTTTAGAAGCTAAGATAAAGTTTTCCAGAGAGACAATATTAATAAGATTAATAACATTAATTCATATGGTTAGAAATATATATGTTTTAAGAAATTTATTATTATGAATCGGCTCATGCTATAGCACTTGAGAAGTCCCTCAGTCTACCATCTGCAACCTGGAGACCCAAGAAAGCTGACTGTATAATTCAACCCAAGTATGAAGGCCTGAGAGTCAAGGTTGCTGATGGTGTAGATTCTAGTTCAGGTCTGAAGGGGCCTGAGAACTAGGAGCACTGAGGGAAGACCAATGTCCTAGATGAAGCAATCAAATATTTTTCTCTTTTCAAGCCCTCATTGAATAGATGATAGCCAGTCAAATTGAGGAAGACAAATTTCTTTACTATCCAGTAATTGAAACCTGAGGTCAATATGCTAAGGTAAATAAGTCAGAGGAAGACCCTGGAGAAAGGAATGGCAATCCACTCCAGTATTCTTGCCTGGAGAATTACAAGGACAGAGGAGCCTGGTGGGCTATAGTCCATGGGGTTGCAAGCGTTAGACACAACTGAGGAGCTAAAACTTTTTCCAAAGCTGTTAAGAGTAGACTTTAAATGTTCTTAACGCAAAATATAACCTCAGATACACAGATGACACTACCCGAATGCCAGAAAGTGAAGACCTAAAGAGCCTCTTGATGAAAGTGAAAGAGGAGACTGGAAAAGTTGGCTTAAAACTAAACATTCAAAAAACTAAGATCATGGCATCTGGTACCATCACTTCATGGCAAACAGATGGGCAACCAATGGAAAGAGTGAGAGTCTTTATTTTGGGGGCTCCAAAATCACTGCAGATTTTGACAGCAGTCATGAAATTAAAACACACTTGCTCCTTGGAAGAAAAGCTATGACCAACCTAGCCAGTATATTAAAAAGCAGAAACATTACTTTGTAGACAAAGGTCCATCTAGTCAAAGCTATAGTTTTTCCAGTAGTCATTTGTGGATGTGAGAGTTTGACCATAAGGAAGGCCGAGCACTGAAGAACTGATGTTTTTGAACTGTGGTATTGGAGAAGACTCTTGAGAGTCCCTTGGATGCAAGGAGATCAAACCAGTCAATCTTAGAGGAGATCAGTCCTGAACATTCATTGGAAGGACTAAAGCTGAAGCTGAAACTCCAATACTTTGACCACCTAATGCAAAGAGCTGACTCATTGGAAAAGACCCTGATGCTGGGCAAGACTGAAGGTGGGAGAAGTGGACAACAGAGGATGAGATGGTTGGTGGCATCATCGACTTGATGGACATGTTTGAGCAAGCTCCAGGAGCTGGTGATATACAGGGAAGCCTGGCATGGTGCAGTCTACGGGGTTGTAAAAGTTGGACAGACAGAGTGACTGAACTGAACTGAACCACAAAAAAAAAAAAAAAAGTGGTGATGTGATGGTAGGAAGAGTCTAAAGCTAAAGCAATGGTGGTCATCATGTCAAACGCTAATTTCATTCAGAAACACCCTTACAGACACATCCAGAAATAGTGTGTAACCAATATCAGCTCACTCATTATCCAGTCAAACTGACAAAATTAGCCATCAAAATTCTACCCTTGTCAACTTAGCACCTATATCAGTTGAGTTCAGTTCAGTTCAGTTGCTCAGTCATGTCCAACTCTTTCCAACCCCATGGACTGCAGCACACCAGGCCTCCATGTCCATCATCAACTCAAATCCATCGAGTCACTGATGTCATCCAACCATCTCATCTTCTGTTGTCCCCTTTTCCTCCCACCTTCAATCTTTCCCCCATCAGGGTCTTTTCAAATGAGTCATCTCTTTGCATCAGGTGGCCAAAGTATTGGAGTTTCTGCTTTAACATCCAGAGAAGGCAATGGCATGCCACTTCAGACTCTTGCCTGGAAAATCCCATGGACAGAGGAGCCTGGTAGGCTGCAGTCCATGGGGTCTCTACAAATCGGACACAACTGAGCGACTTCTCTTTTCACTTTCATGCACTGGAGAAGGAAATGGAAACCCACTCCAGTGTTCTTGCCTGGAGAATCCCAGGGACAGGGGAGCCTGGTGGGCTGCCATCTGTGGGGTCGCACAGAGTCGGACACGACTGAAGTGACTTTGCAGCAGCAGATTTACCATCAGTCCTTCCAATGAACATTTAGGACTGATTTCCTTTATAATTGACTGGTTTGAACTCCTTACAGACCAAGGGACTCTCAAGAGTCTTCTCCAACACCACAGTTCAAAAACATCAATTCTTCAGTGCTCAGCTTTCTTTATAGCCAACACTCATATCCATACATGACTACTGGAAAAACCATAGCTTTTACTAGATGGACCTTTGTTGACAAAGTAATGCCTTTGCCTTTTAATATGCTGTCTAGGTTGGTATAACTTTCCTGCCAAGGAGTAAGCATCTTTTAATTTCGTGGCTGCAGTCACCATCTGCAGTGATTTTGAACTCCTAAAAATAAAGTCTGCTACTGTTTATACTATTTCCCCATCTATTTGCCATGAAATGATGGGACCAGATGCAATGATCTTAGTTTATTGAATGCTGAGTTTTAAGCAAACTTTTCCACTCTCCTCTTTCACTTTCATCAAAAGGCCCGTTAGTTCTTCTTCACTTTCTGCCATAAGAGTGGTGTTATATGCATATCTGAGGTTATTGATATTTCTCCTGGCAATCTTGATTCCAACTTGTGCTTCTTCCAGCACACTGTTTCTCATGATATACTCTGTATATAAGTTAAATAGGTAGAGTGACAACATACAGCCTTGACATAGTTCTTTTCCTATTTGGAACCAGTCTATTGTCCCATGTCCAGTTCTAACTGTTGCTTCCTGACCTGCATACAGATTTCCCCAGAGGCAGGTATGGGGTCTGGTATTCTCATCTCTTTCAGAATTTTCCACAGTTTATTGTGATCCACACAGTCAAAGGCTTTGGCATAGTCAATAAAGCAGTAATAGATGTTTTTCTGGAACTCTCTTGCTTTTTCAATGATTTAGTGTATGTTGGCAATTTGATCTCTAGTTCCTCTGCCTTTTCTAAAACCAGCTTGAACATCTGGAAGTTCATGGTTCATGTATTGCTGAAGTCTGGCTTGGAGAATTTTGAGCATTACTTTACTAGCATGTGAGATGAGTACAATTTTGCAGTAGTTTGAGCATTCTTTGGCATTGCCCTTCTTTGGGATTGGAATGAAAACTGACCTTTTCCAGTCCTGTGGCACCTATATGCATCTCCTTAAACCATATTTGATCTCCAAATAAGAGCAACCAAGGTCATAAATCCACCTAACATGATACAACTCTCTTTATTGAAGTTGAAAATACCCTAACCTCTTCCCCAGATGAGGAAGTAGAGGAAAGTGATGGTTACCCTCCTTCTTGATATCTCATATCTTAATATAGTCATGTAAAGAAAACATATGTTATGAGAAGGAATAAGAAAGGAAAGAAAAATTATATGAACCTTATATTCAGTTCCATTCAGATCAGTTGCTCAGTCTTGTCCTCCTCTTTGTGACCCCATGGACTGCAGGACACCAGGTTTCCCTGTCCATCACAAACTATCAGAGCTTGCTCAAGTTCAGGTCTATGGTGTTGATGATGCCATCCAACCATCTCATCCTCTGTCGTCCCCTTCTCCTCCTGCCTTCAGTCTTTCCCAGAAATAAGGCCTTTTCCAATGAATCAGTTCTTCACATCAGGTGGCCAAAGTATTGGAGTTTCAGCCTCAGCATCAGTCCTTCCAATGAATATTCAGGACTCATTTCCTTTAGGATTAACTGGTTTGATCTCCTTGCAGTCCAAGGTACTCTCAAGAGTCTTCTCCAACACCACAGTTTGAAAGCATCAATTCTTTGGTGCTCAGCTTTCTTTATAATCCAACTCTCACATCCATATATGACTAATGGAAAAACCATAGCTTTGATAAGATGAACCTTAGTCTACAAAGTAGTTGCTCTGTTTTTTTATATGCTGTCTAGGTTGGTCATAGCTTTTCTTCCAAAACCAATTGTCTTTTAATTTCATGACTGCAGTCACCCTCTGCAGTGATTTTGGAGCCCAAGAAAATAAAAACTCTCACTGTTTCTATTGTTTCTCCATCTATTTGCCATAAAGTGATGTGGCCAGTTGCCATGATCTTAGTTTTTCTTTTCTTCTTTTTTTTGTCGAAAGATAATAGCTTTATAGGATTTTGCTGTTTTCTGTCAAACCTTACCAAGAAATTCCTCAAGGACCAAACCGTAAACCTTCATTCATTGCTTCCAATCCTATAACTGAAATCAGATATCAATATACCCCAGGAAGATAACTGTTGAGCCTGACCTAAATAACAACAACAAAAAAAAAAATGTAGCTTATACTCCTAAACTTTGAAAGAGCAACAAAACAGTCCTTTCAACAAGTAGTGCTGGAATGAGTAAAATATTTTGCAATCTGCTTCAATGTTGTAGTTCATCCTCTTTGGTTTAACACCCTTAGAATAAAATTATACATATGCATTTATAAAACAGCTTTATTGATGCAATTTTTATACACATATATATATGTATATGGGCTTCCCAGATGGTGCAGTGATAAAGAATCCACCTGCCAATGCAGGAGATGCAAGAGAAGTAGGTTTGATCCCTGGGTCAGGTGGATCCCCTGGAATAGGAAATGGCAAACTGCTCCAGTATTCTTGCCTGGAAAAAATTTCATGGACAGAGGAGCCTAGTGGGCTATAGTTCATGGGATCCTAAGGAGTCAGACATAAATGAGCAAGCAGACACATACATGTGTATATACCCCAGGTGCATGCATGCATGCTCAGCCTCTTCAGTTGTGTCTGACTCTTTGAGACCCTATGCACTCTAGCCCACCATGCTCCTCTGTCTAAGGGATTTTTCTGGCAAGAATACTGGAGTAGGTAGCTATGCCCTCCTCCAAGGGATCTTCCAACCCAGGGACTGAATCCATGTCTCCTGCATTGCAGGCAGATTCTTTACTCACAGAGCCACCTGGGAAACCCAGTTTACCCCATATACACATATATTTCACCTTTCCAAGGATTCTAGACTTAATGTATGACTCCAAGAAGTGGGGGAGTATCTCTAATAGTTTATTTGATTGTTTGATGGAAATAGAGACTCATCAGTGAGCTACTTTTAATGAAGTTGAGTCATCACTCCCTGAGTTAATATAAAAGAAATAAAAGGTTTAGGAAGATCACATAACCTGAAAATGCACACCTCACTATGTCTTCCACAGAATAGAACATTCCATAACCAGGAATTGGGAAGTGGCTTAAGAAAGAGAATTTTGTGTTGCGTCAGTTACAAAGATCGTGACACTAGTCCTCTGAAAGTTAGAATGATGGTGGGAGATTCTGTAGTTATAACCAGATTCCTGGTGGTAATGGAAATAGTGGAATCTCAGAATTTTTAAGATAGGTAAATTAGCATATAGGAAATAGAAGCAGAGCTGCAATCAGAAGGTTTGAACATTGGTCTGTAGATGTTTGTTAATGGCTAATTAATCACCTTATCTCTGGAAAGAAAATTGGTGAAAATCTTATTAAAGTATAACTTGATCTTGATAACAAACTCCAGTTCTTATGGGCACTATAATGTAGACTCACGGCTTCTTGCTCAGTTACCCAATCTAATGGAATCCACTTTAAGAAAAATCCAATGATGCTGCCCAAGACTATACTGAAATATTACTCCAAGCTTGCCTTAAAGGGATCTAAATTATTCCAGATGACTCTCCACAGGAAAAGGAATCTTTCAGGGATTATTAAATATTGGCCCTAAGTTGATTCTAATTTGGAAGTATCCAAAACATTAGAGGTCCACCAACAAAGGGAAAGATTGTTGACATAAAACATTTTGGCCCAGCTCTCACAATGAGTAAAATAATTCTACAAAACCATTATGCATTGTCTTTCCTGTGAGTAAATGAATGAATTCAACAGACTTATTTGGCATCTGGGCAAATTGAATGTGACAGTAGGAAGAGCCAAGTGAAATGCCCTAGAACATTCCCTCCATCCAGGAAACCAGCCCTCCTAGAACAAGCCAAAAGGCATGGCTTCAGTGGCCCCGAGTGTGTCACTGACACACTCCCTTAGGTGTCCCAGCAGCAACTGCCTGGCACCCATTAGGATATCAGACGCCCCCTCCATGGGCCCAGTCTCTCAAACTGTGATTTCTCATCCACAGTATTAGCTCCTGAAGTGATGATATTTCTTTAGGCCACTGTGGTTTTTGAGGAAGTGATCCCTCCTTCTCACTTCTAAGTTGTGATTAACAAGATCTCCTCCCTGTTGTTTTTCCAGACTTGAATAACAGAATGCATGCATGCTTAGTTGCTTCAGTCATGTCTGACTCTTTACCAACCTATGGACTGTAGCCCACCAGCTCTTCTGTCCATGGGATTTTCCAGGCAAGAATACTGGAGTGGGTTGCTATGCCTTCTTCAGGGGTCTTCCTGAGCCAGGAATCAATCCCAAGTCTCTTACATCTCCTGCACTGGCAGGGGGTTCTTTACCACTAGTGCCACAGCAACTTCCAGCAAGTACTAATCTTTCTTTATTAGCTCTTTCAGATTTTCAACACCTGCATAACCAGTTTCCTGAACTACACTCTTCTATCTTGAAAGACTTTGCATAGTTTCTTTGTTACTGAGCAAAATCTGACTAACATAGGAGCCAAAGATATAGGGTATTTTTCATGGAATGAGATAATGAGTTTCAATGATTTATGTAGTAATCACATATTTTAGTATTTGATGTGTGGTTCCAGGAGTATGCTTACCTTGGTAGAGAGCAGCACACATTTTAAGAAATTAAAAATACAGCCATGGTGCATTAACAGCATGTGCAAAATGACAAAAGTAAGCACAGGTAGAAGAGATGAGACATTTCTAAGACCCTAGAAGTGATAGCCTCAATAACAGGAGTAAAATAGAGTAGGAGAGACCTCTCAGAGAGGGAAATGAAGGAATCTTAAAACTTATATAGAATAAGGGACTGTTGTGATACTTATTCAATTGTCTGACAAAAGTTCAAAGTCAACTTGCTCAGGGAAATAATTGATGGCATTTTCCTAACTCTATCATCACACATTTGTTTTTTATTTTATTGTCTCCTTTTTAATGCCAGGGTATAGATAGTCAAACTGATTCCTAAGAAGTTTGCAAGCCTAGTATTTCCTGGAGGTTGTTTAAGATATAGATGTAGACATAAACATAGACATAGACAAGGATATTAGGATAGATATAAATATACTTAATACTCAAAAGTGACTGACAGTCCCATCTGACATATTGAGAGCTCTAATGATGGACAACTTTATCCAAAATTTATTTTTCAGTTTTTTTAACAATTGGTATAATGATTATGTATTGTTTTTTACATTCAAAAAATATGGTTGACTTGTCCACAAAATATGGTATGAAAATTTGATACTTTTAAATTAAAGCATTGTGCAGTAAGATTTGCTGAAGACTGAAATTAATATTCTACTAAGAAATTTGGCTGCAGTCTTACTTTCAGAACACGTACAGAGATAATTGGAAAAACTTATGATTGGGGGAAATACTTTTTTTTTTTTAATTAATTTTTATTTTTTAGTTTGTTTTGCTTTACAATACTGTATTCGTTTTGTTACACATTGACATGAATTAGCCATGAGTGTACATGAACTCCCAATCCCGACCCCCTCCTCCACCCTCCTGCCCCACACCCTCTCTCTGGATTATCCCCGTGCATCAGTCCCTAGCATCCTGCATCCTGCATCAAACCTGGACTGGCAATTACTGGAAATAAAAGCAAAAATAAACAAATGGGATCTAATTAAAATTAAAAGCTTCTGCACAACAAAGGAAACTATAAGCAAGGTGAAAAGACAGCCTTCTGAATGGGAGAAAATAATAACAAATGAAACAACAGACAAACAACTAATCTCAAAAATATACAAGCAGCTTATGCAGCTCAACTCCAGAAAAATAAATGACCCAATCAAAAAATGGGCCAAAGAACTAAATAGACACTTCTCCAAAGAAGACATACGAATGGCTAACAAACACATGAAAAGATGCTCAACATCACTCATTATCAGAGAAATGCAAATCAAAACCACAATGAGGTACCATTTCACACCAGTCAGAATGGCTGCGATGCAAAAGTCAACAAGCAATAAATGCTGGAGAGGGTGTGGAGAAAAGGGAACCCTCTTACACTGTTGGTGGGAATGCAAATTAATACAGCCACTATGGAAAACAGTGTGGAGATTCCTTAAAAAATTGCAAATAGAACTGCCTTATGATCCAGCGATCCCACTGCTGGGCATACACACCGGGAAATACTTTAATAACAGTATATTATGAGTGTTGTCTTCATTTACCCATGCCTTTCTATATTCTTGCTTTTTGTTTTTAATTGCTTTACTTCAGCTTCATTAATGCCAATTTTGTCTTCAGAGAGAACCAACACGTCCAATAAGCTGATAAAGTAGCCAGCAACTAATAAGCTAACTATGGACCCTAACTATGAAGTTAACTAACTAAACTAACTATAAATGAATGATTTTATGTAACTATTACATATAGATCCAATAGATTTATGATTTGGATTAAAGGACAATGAAAAGAGTGACTGTGTGAAGAGGCAGCTATTCTATCATGGACCAAATTAAGATGACTTCATGGTTGAGAAAGCAAAGAAGCTGTAACTATGACAGGACAGCAGTAAGCCTACAGAGAGCCATCAGGGTTCCAGGGTTTCAGGTTACTCGTTCTCCATGGTTGTTTGAGCATCTATTCGGGCTAACCTATATATGTCTATTTATAAACTGCCTATTTGGCAGGTCAGTCAGTCAACAAGTAATTATTAAGAGAGGCTAGTATACCCTAAAGTGGGTCTGAGTCTGTTGTGAGCAGTGTATTAAGCGATGAAAGCCAAATTCCTAATCTATAGAGACCATGGGCGGGAATGTCATTAAATCTCACATACTTAGTGCAGGACATCTTCTCAAGGAGGTAGAATAAATTAGCTAAAGTAAATTTGATCATTTGAAAGGTATCAAATGAATGCATTAATAAGTAAAAAAAATTCAAGAAATATTCTCTTTAATTCATGAATCATATTAACTATTAATATCAAAAGGATAGAGGAAGGATACAGATTCCAACTAAAATGCATTCTGTCAGAATTCACAGTGGTATAGATTCATCCCAGAGACTCTTCCAAGTGTAGGGGCCCCACCTCCTGGCACTGTGAACCAGTCAGCCCTGAGCTGTCTCTCTCCCTGCCAGATATTACTGCTAAAAGAAAAGAGGATTTCACTGCTCTGGCAACACATTCCTCTCCTACTTCTTTGGCAACAGGGAGGCCAAAAGAAATTACCCATAGAATAAGAGTCTCAGCCTAGGGACTCATAATCTTGGCTTCCAGAGTGGTTAGAATATAAGGGTTCCTGGTGGACTGAAGGGAGTGAGGGGTGACAAAGGAGAAAAAAGAAATGGTAATATATACACCTTGTCAAGTTCAGGAAAGGATTATATGTCCTTTGAATTACAAAGGGGAGATTTCTGCAAAGAGCTGGAAATTGAGTCCTGCACTCAGCTGATTTGTTTAATTATATCAAATCTAAGGTATCCCATTAGTTCAAGCTTTACTGTATTATTAAGGGGAGGTTTTTAGGGATAGAAATGTCTCTGAAATATGAGAAACCTTTCTTGCTGCTGTAGGTGAACTTATCTCCCAGTCATCATCTTCCCAGCTCAGCTTTAACGTCTGGAATACTGTTACCCCAGACACAACAGTTATTTAATCTCATTTCATTTTTCAATGTCAGGGCACATTAATATTTTAAAAATAGTAACAAAGTCCATAAGCTAATTTTTTTCTGATAAAAATGCACAGACATACTTTTAAAGTGACATGATTAATTTTATCATTATAATTTTATGATCTTTTAAAGCATCTAACAGTGAAAATCTGAAGGTCTTCCCTTCATTACATTGAATCATATAATAATCATTGGTATGTGAAAACAACCATCTTCTATTAAACAACAGAAAGTACCAAATGCAGTGCTATAAGGATATTTAACTTGAAAGAACCTAAGAAAAAGAATATTTCTATAAATAAAAGCAAATTTTAAGAGCTATAGCAAAATTATTCAGAGTGAATGCCATCATGATATTTTACTTACTCCTTTATAAAATTCACCTGAAATGCCAATGTTTAAATGGATTTTTGGTTGTCAAACATTAATTTTTAAAGGAAACAGTAAACAATAATTGCAAAGGACTTAATTTAATGATCCCCATGCCAAACTTTTTTCACTTCACACAGTTGACAATTTAGTGTGTTCACACTAAAAAAAAAAAACTCATGGGGACAAATACATCACTATTGCTTATTACTTTATAGGCCTCATGTTTGAGGGAGTAGAGACAGTGTGGATCAATGGCACTCACAGGCCAAATTAGACACCGTGTGGTTTCTTTTCCCTGGACATTCATAATTCAGCAAGTTTTCTCCTTCCTGTTATTGGCGATTTTCTACAATCAGACACCTTCATCACTGAATTTTTCCCCAAAGCACACTAACAAGACTACCACCCAGCAACAAACATGACACCCCTCTCCCTTAGGTGCTTTTAAACATCTGGTACTGCATTGCCTCATATGTTAGTTTTTTTGTTTTTTTTTTTTTTTCCTTAACAATGATCTAAGACAAGGGTCTCCAGGTCGCAGGTCCTCAGTGTCCCCTGAAAACGTTTAGAACACATCCCTTGGGGCTGGACTACTGGGACCCTTGATTCTCTATTTTTTCTCTATTTCTACTAGATTCACTCGTCTTTCTCCCCTTTTACTTTGAAGTTCATCATTAATAGACCATTTAAGAGGAAAAGTAAAAGATTCCACTATTTTTACAAGTTTAAGAATCTTTTATTCTCAGGCTGATTATATCTCATGAGGAAGATTTTTTTCTTTCATTTTTCTCCTAATTGAAGAAAATGTGTGCTGCATCTGGCAAAGGAGGGGACAGAGGCAGATGAGCATTAAGTGTGTGTGAATCATTTATGGCTTATTAATGGCTCTTCTTGAATAATTATAAGTTTCAGGAGGACTGGAAGCTCTTCACATGCTGTTATCCTCTGAAGCACTAAAACAGTGAACAAAGACAGTGAAGCTTGGTAAAAACTAGCTGGTTTTTATTTTCCTCTTTCATCCTCCATCAATATTAAAATCACCTTAAATTCTGAATGATGTTTATTTTTGGATAAGCATGCTCAAATATCTGCAACCATGAGTCATATCTACTTAGTGGACAATTTAAAGCACTTTTTCAACAGGATCCTGAAAGCTCAACTGTGTTTTGTGCACGGAGTGAAAATCAATGCTCCATCTATGTCTATCACCGCATGTCACATCTCTGATTGAATCTTTTCAACCTCCTTATCAGACATACAGCACAAGGATAAATTTATCTTTATACACCTTATATGTTTCACCAAAAATAGCCTCAGGAGCGCTATAACCTAATGAACTAAGAATGCCCGATAAACGATTAAGCTGCATTTACAGGGCAAGCTCACTTTCTTTTTTAAAAAAATCTAAAGTACAATATTTCTGGGGAGAATCGTTCCCCAGAAATTCCTCCTAAAATAACATCCATGATATTTTAACATTTGCCAGGTGCAAAGTCTTCAGCTTTTTGTCCTAATTTTACTGACATTTTTCTACAAAGCACCCATAAAGTTCATTTTAATCATAGCCATTTCTTCCCCCCAGGGAATTAGCCCTAAGTAAGGGCTTTCCTCGGAGAAGGCAATGGCACCTCACTCCAGTACTCTTGCCTGGAACAACCCAGGGATGGAGGAGCCTGGGAGGCTGCAGTCCATGGGGTCGCTACAAGTAGGACACCGCTGAGCGACTTCACTTTCACTTTTCACTTTCGTGCATTAGAGGAGGAAATGGCAGCCCACTCCAGTGTTCTTGCCTGGAGAATCCCAGGGACGGGGGAGCCTGGTGGGCTGCCGTCTACGGGGTCGCACAGAGTCGGACACGACTGACGCGACTTAGCAGCAGTAGCAGCAGCAAGGGCATGCCTGGCTTCCTATGTGGCAGTCTGCTCTGCTCTAAGTCACTTCAGTCATGTCTGACTCTGTGTGACCCCATAGACAGCAGCCCACCAGGCTCCCCCGTCCCTGGGATTCTCCAGGCAAGAATACTGGAGTGGGTTGCCATTTCCTTCTCCAATGAATGGAAGTGAAAAGTGAAAGGGAAGTCGCTCAGTCGTGTCCCACTCTTTGCGACCCCGTGGACTGCAGCCTACCAGGCTCCTCTGTCCATGGGATTTTCCAGGCAAGAGTACTGGAGTGGGGTGCCATCTAAGTGGTAAAGAACCTACCTGACAAAGCAGGTTTGATCCCTGGGCTGGGAATATTTCCTGGAGGAGGGCATGGCAACCCACTCCAGTATTCCTGTCTGGAGAATCCCATGGACATAGGATCCTGGTGGGTTATGGTCCGTAGGATTGGAAAGAGTCAGACACAACTGAAGCAATTTAGCACACACAAGGGCTTCCCACGTGGCACTAGTGAGGAGGGCATAGCAACCCACTCCAGTATTCTTGCCTGGGGAATCCCAGGGACAGACGTGCCTGGTGGGCTACAGTCCATAGGGTGGCAAAGATCTGGACAGGACTGAAGCGATTTAGCACATATGCACAACCCTAAGTAACTTTGTTATTCCTGCCAAGTTTAAAATTTGAAGGTATCCAAATTTTCTGATTTTAATACTGTATCTGCTACAAACATAGTCCAGAATGTAATTTATCTAAATATCTATAAGTACCTCAAGATCAATCGTTTTCAGAAGAAAACAGTTTTATGGCCCTAGCTTGAGCTTACAAAAAAAAAAAGGTATGATCTATAAATTACTCAGGTAAGAATCGAATAATAAAGAAGCCTTTTGTAACACAATATAACTAATAATGTAAGTGGAGACAATCAAAGAAAGTTTTTTTTTTATCAAAACACATATAAATCATAAAATTCTCCTGACAATTCAGAGGCTATTACACATTAATTAATTCAAGTAACTTTTCTAAGTCTGTGATTATATTTGATGTGCATTGTCACATTATGTTAACCCTGGAGGCTTATCTATTGCTTTATTTTCAAATGTAGTATAATAAAATAGAGAAATAATATTATACTTGGACTTATGCATATAATATGCTGAAGAGGTAAAGATGAAGTTATTGGTTTGCCATTGCTAGGTTATATGCTGCTGCTGCTAAGTTACGTCAGTCGTGTTCGACCATGTGCAACCCATAGACGGCAGCCCACCAGGCTCCACCATCCCTGGGATTCTCCAGGCAAGAACACTGGAGTGGGTTGCTGTTTCCTTCTCCAGTGCATGAAAGTGAAAAGTGAAAGTGAAGTCATTCAGTCGTGGCCTACTCCCTGCGACCCCATGGACTGTAGCCTATCAGGCTCCTCCGTCCATGGGATTCCCCAGGCAAGAGTACTGGAGTGGGATGCCATTGCCTTCTCCAGCTAGGTTACATATATGATTGCTGTTGTTCCATGAATGGAAATTGGTTTGCAAATGGTCCACCATGCTTTTTCATTTGCTTTTGTTTGTAGCCAAAATCATAAACCTGCAGGTCAATTGGCAAAGCTGTATAGTGTAATCTCTAGTTACAGACATAAATGAAGCAAACTGGTCTGTACAAAGATGAAACTTATTGCTTTAACCTCATCATTGTAATGTTGTAAGCAACCTAACAAACCAGTCTGAATCAAGGATGCAAATCCTTGCAAAATATAAATGAAATACAATCATTTTTATTGCCAACTCTAAGGATCTCTCATCATCTGGGAAAAAATTTAATCATTAGCAGGGTATATAGAAGACCCATCCTGAATTGATGACTTTTTAATTTCTTGCTTCATCCTCAACTATTTCCTCATTCATTAACAAACATTTATAGAAGGCTTATGCTAAGCAAGCACTGTAGTAGATTAAGTGGACACAAAAATAAGCAAGTAATAATTATGGCCCTTGAGAAGCATTCAGTTTTCTAGGAGAAAAAAAAAAGCAATAACAAACAGTAGCAGTGCAAGGTAATAAAGTGCTTTCTGTTCAAATTGCTAAGGGGACTTAATAAAAGGCATCTTAATCAGATTGGGGGAAAGGTTGGATTCTCAAGAAAGAAATTAAGCCTTGATCGATGCCTAGGAATTAGCCACATAGGGAAGGTGTTGAAAATGCCAGGCATGCAGCTATCTGTGTAGATTTTCAGCTTCTTCTAATCCTTCAAGCTCAAGTTGTGCTCCCCATGTGTGCTTCCCGGACATTTTTCAGTTCTCATGATAACACTACACTTGTAATTTACTCTTTATTTACTTTTACCTATCATTCTACACTATAACCTCTCTTTATTTGCTTTCAAGTCCCTGTAGTCTGCAACCAACATAAAGGCAAAGACAGCATTTGTCATTTTAATAGGTGTAATAATACCCAGTATCTTGATTCGTCATGACATAAAAACAAGAGCTAAGTAAATCATTATTGAATTAAAGTTGAGGGAAGGGACAGTTTGTGTAAATGCACTAATATGAGAAACAACTTGATAGAAGCTTGTATATCTAAAGGAATATATAATGTGTAACAGGGTAGAGATGGTTTTAATTCTAATTCTTGACAAGAGCTGTGACCATTTTGCAGCATAGAATAATGGGTTCAATTACAGCTTGGAAACTAAACTGCTTAGAATGTATCCTAACTATTAAAATTTCCTAACTGTTTTATGTTGGGAAACATATTTAATCTTTCTATGCCTCATTTTCTTCATCTGTAAAGTACCTACATCAGGATTTTGTGATGTAAAATTGAATTAATTTATATACACTTAGAATAGTATCCTTCACACGGTATTCACTCAATAAATATTAGCTAACATTTCTAGGCAGAGAAACTTTTTCTAAGAACTATGCAGATAAGAATTTCAAACAGTAATGAGATATGATCATCTTGGATTCTGTACCAATCAGAATTCACTGCAGTAACCAACACTTTTCACTCTGGTTTGTTGTTGTTTGCAAAAATTGCCTCCAAGTTGTGTTTCTCAAAGGTATAGACACATCTTATTTATTTATGGAAGATTTTTCATCTTCCATATATTCTGGCACATGTTAATTCCTCAACAGCATTTAATGAATGAATGCCTTTGGAATGAAAAAGAACATTGTATCCAAACTTTTTATTCTACTAAATTCTTTCTGAAACTGTTACTCTGAGAATTGTATGATCATTGCTGCATCCTCTTGTGACAAATACTAAATGCCAAGTAAAAAGCAGCCTAGATAGAAAATATAACTCAGACACACATCCATGCAGAGTTGGAAGAGATTAGTAATATAATTCAGAGTAGTACCATGGTTTGTGAGTCACGTTCCTTCTGCCAATTAATTCAAAACAAGAAAGGAGAAACCATCCATGGACCCATCCAAAACCACTGTAGTGATCAGCCTCCATTCCAGTAAGTCACTATCTACATTCCTGCTGTTTGAGTTCCAGGTGTGTGATTATCAACTTGTTCATTTATTCAGGATACACACCTGCCAAAAGTTTTCTCCATAATAATCCAAACAGCTTCTTCAACCACTCTGGTTGTCCAAAATCAATGATAGGTTGCTACATGTGCTAAGTCCCTCAGGACAATAAACACACAGTAGAGGAGCAATGGATAAATATCTCATTCCCAGCTGAACATTGCAAGCCTGAATTTGTAACCCTGTGGTCAAAATCTTGGCAACTGCCTTTGGCTTTATAACCCATCGGTACTATAGATTCTTGCTGTAGCATATACTTACAGGTGAGATCATTTCAGAAGGCCATCCCTTGAGTTCTTCAACTACCAAGCCTTATTATATTGCCTACAGAAAGACCTCACTAACACTTTAAAGAAATTTATGTTTTAAAAAATGTTTGTTGTTGTTCAATCACTCAGTCGTATCCAACTCTTTGAGACACCATGGCCTGAAGCATGCCAGGCTTCCCCACCCTTCACTGACTCCTGGAGTTTGTTCAAACTCATGTCCATTAAGTCCATGATGCCATCCAACCATCTCATCCTCTGTCCCTCCCTTCTCCTCCTGCCCTCAATCTTTCCCAGCATCAGAGTCTTTTCCAATGAGTTGTCTCTTTTCATCAGGTGGCCAAAATATTGGAGGTTCAGCTTCAGCATCAGTCCATCCAATGAATATTTAGGGTTGATTTCCTTTAAGATTGACTGTTTTGATCTCTTTGCAGTTCAAGGGACTCTCAAGAGTCTTCTCCAACACCACAGTTCAAAAAAGTCAATTCTTCAGTGCTCAGCCTTCTTTATGGTCCAGCACGCATATCCAGACATGACTATTGGAAAAACCATAGCTTTGACTATATGGCTCTTCATTGGCAAAACAATGTCTCTGCAAAAAGAGTTTACCTATATTAAAATCTCCCTCAAGAGTCTGTCTCTAGGTTTGATGCAGGATGCAGAATGCTTGGGACTGATGCACGGGGATAATCCAGAGAGAAGGTGTGGGGCGGAAGGGGGGAGGTGGGGGTCGGGATTGGGAGTTCATGTACACTCGTGGCTGATTCATGTCAATGTATAGCAAAACGAATACAGTATTGAAAGCAAAACAAACTAAAAAATCAATTTAAAAAAAAGTAGGAAAAAAATAAAATTAATAAAATTTAAAAAAAAGAATCTATCTCTAGTACTCATACATAAAGTTCAAAATAAGAATGTGCAATGAGTAGAAGTCAGTTAGAGGAACATGTTTGGGATAGGAGGGAGTTGACACAATCCTGGTAGAGATCAATCTTCTCCAGCTTCTACTGAGGAAAATTTCAGTTCCTAGTTCAGAGTAGAGAATTCAAAGAAAATTTTGTGCTGAGCCAAGTGCCATGTGCCCACATTATCCATGGAGGTGTCCTACTCAGATCTCCTTCAAGGAGTGGTGTTGACCGACAGCTTTCAACTGCTGTGCCTGTAGATCGATCACACCATTCACACCAGGCTGTGCTTCCTCAAGATTGCTCCCAGGGTGCACCTGAACGCAGTGAGGCCTGGAACAGAACACTGGTGTCTAACGCAGGATCAAATTCTGACTCAGGAGCTTCTCTTAAGCTTGACTGGACCTTTCTCAGAACTGAGCTTCAGTCTGAGGGTCTTCTCCAACCCTTCCTTCCCTCTATTCTTTTACAGGGGCCAGGTCTGTATTTCAGTCTCAAGGTTCTCCTTGCTTACTCTTGATACCTTTTCTCTTATCTTTCACCCACATTTCTTCCAATCAGTCTCTCGCATATCTCACCTCAATGTAGGTGTTTATTTCTCATAATTCTTGAATTGTCAAGGTGCGATGATATTCAAAGCAGAGAATTAGGCTGACTTCCTGCCCAGAGGGCTTGCAGTGGAATGTATGCATTACCTTTTAGTATCGCTGCTGTTATTTAAAATCTCTCTTCTGTTGTAATATTTGGAGATACGAACTATTAAAGTTTGCAGCAACAGAAAGTGCTCAGTTCTTCACTTCATTTTCTTCAATAGGCAAAATGTGTTTAGTGTTTGTTTTCAAGGTCTTTTATCATACTTTTTCACTTATTCCAAGAGAATTTATGACCCCCAAAACATGATCTGGTCAGTAAGTATTGAGTACATTCAGGATGTTGGATCTCTCAAGAGAATCAGGGGGATCCAGGCACTGCTAAAGAGAGCAAGTAGCTCTCCTTCCCACAGGTCATCATTTGGGGCTATGGTCAAGGACACACCACAAACTTATGATCAGAATGGATAATAGATTTGGCAACTTCCTTAGTCCTGCTCTCTTGAGTATTTTATTGAGCTTTGTACTAAACACTGGATCTAACAATATAAAAAATCATATTTCAATAGGAAATATCATTCTTTTCTCAGTGTGAGCATTCAGACTATTTATTAACAGACTGTTAACTTACAATGAGAGCACTTTTTTCTTTTGTCTTTATAGTTATTACCTTTCTTTATCCAGATATGTTTGATTCTTTTTAATTAATTTTTATTTTTTAGTTTGTTTTGCTTTACAATACTGTATTCGTTTTGCTATACATTGACATGAATCAGCCACGAGTGTACATGAACTCCCAATCCCGACCCCCACCTCCCCCCTCCTGCCCCACACCCTCTCTCTGGATTATCCCCATGCATCAGTCCCAAGCATCCTGCATCCTGCATTGAACCTGGACTGGCAATTCGTTTTACTTATGATATCATACATGTTACACTGCCACTCTGCCAACTCATCCCACCCTCTCCCTCTCCCACAGAGTCCAAAAGGCTGTTCTATACATCTGTGTCTCTTTTGCTGTCTCGCGTACAGGTTTATCATTACCATCTTTCTAAATTCCATATATATGTGTAAGTATACTGTATTGGTGTTTTTCTTTCTGGCTTACTTCACTCTGTATAATCGGCTCCAGCGTCATCCACCTCATTAGAACTGATTCAAATGTATTCTTTTTAATAGCTGAGTAATACTCCATTGTGTATATGTACCACAGCTTTCTTATCCATTCATCTGCTGATGGACATCTAGGTTGCTTCCATGTCCTGGCTATTATAAACAGTGCCGCAATGAACATTGGGGTACACGTGTCTCTTTCAATTCTGGTTTCCTCGGTGTGTATGCCCAGCAGTGGATCGCTGGATCATAAGGCAGTTCTATTTGCAATTTTTTAAGGAATCTCCACACTGTTCTCCATAGTGGCTGTACTAATTTGCATTCCCACCAACAGTGTAAGAGGGTTCCCTTTTCTCCACACCCTCTCCAGCATTTATTGCTTGTTGACTTTTGGATCGCAGCCATTCTGACTGGTGTGAAATGGTACCTCATTGTGGTTTTGATTTGCATTTCTCTGATAATGAGTGATGTTGAGCATCTTTTCATGTGTTTGTTAGCCATTCGTATGTCTTCTTTGGAGAAATGTCTATTTAGTTCTTTGGCCCATTTTTTGATTGGGTCATTTATTTTTCTGGAGTTGAGCTGCATAAGCTGCTTGTATATTTTTGAGATTAGTTGTTTGTCAGTTGCTTCATTTGCTATTATTTTCTCCCATTCAGAAGGCTGTCTTTTCACCTTGCTTATAGTTTCCTTTGTTGTGCAGAAGCTTTTAATTTTAATTAGATCCCATTTGTTTATTTTTGCTTTTATTTCCAGTATTCTGGGAGGTGGATCATAGAGGATCCTGCTGTGATGTATGTCAGAGAGTGTTTTGCCTATGTTCTCCTCTAAGAGTTTTATAGTTTCTTGTCTTATATATGCATTACCAACTTGATACTAACAGATAAGAACAAAATATTTCTCCTCTCCCTGAAAGCATGTTTACAGTGCATGTATTTGTAGAAATTCTCAGCTTTCTTTCTTTTTGTTCATAGTTTATCATAGACTTTTAGTTCTTGATAGTTCTCCTAATTCTTTTACTTCTTTTTTTTTAATTAATTTTTATTTTTTAGTTTGTTTTGCTTTACAATACTGTATTCGTTTTGTTACACATTTCTTTTACTTCTTAAAAAAAATTCCCTGAATACTATTTATTCACATCTTATCACAATTTACTGGATATTTGTAAATGTCTAATCCTGTGTCAGTCACCTTAAAAACAAATTTAAAAGGGCATAAATCCTGATAAATAGGATTAAGTAATATTTAAGATAAGTCTAGTGTATAAGACATGAGCCTAAGAAGGTTTCCTGGCATTTCCAGATCATCCAAATTTCTCCCTCTTCTGAACTTCAACCATCTTATCACCATTCGGATCTAGGTATATGATTTTTTGAATCTTTAACTACAAAGGATCACCTTTACAACTTATCTCCATACTAAATTGCAAATCTTTTTTAGAAGGTATTACTTGTGTACTGCTGTATAACCTCCACTTTATCTTATGTATATTAAGTCTTCAATGAAGTATTGCCTGTAGTACACTTAGGCAGGAATCAGCCTTGTTAAGTCTCCATCTGAAATCCCACCATCTCTCCAAATATAGCCTGACTAAAGTGGCCTGACTTGGAAGCTAGTCATGGACTTCGAGACACCATATTCCTTAGGGATAAATCGACGTTTGAGGTCAGGAAAAGCCTGAAAAAGATATTCCCTACTACCAAAAACAAATAGACTTTAAAAGGCTCTACCGTACAGCATGGGATGTGTGTGTGTGTGTGTGCGTGTGTGCGCGTGTGTGTGTGTGTATGTATTAGTCAGTCTCTTGTGTCAAACTCTTTGTGACCCCTTGGACTGTAGCCTGCCAGGCTTCTCTGTCCATGAGATTTCCCAGGCAAGAAGACTGGAGTGGGTAGCCATTCCCTTCTCCAGGGGATCTTCCCAACCCAAGAATTAAACCTGGCTCTCCTGAGTTGCAGGCAGATACTTTACTGTCTGAGCCACCAGGGAAGCCTGTATAGCATGGTACATATATAATTAACATAGTATAAAGTATACTTGAAAGTTGCTGAAATATCAAATATCCTCCTTACAAAAAAGAAATAGTAATTATGTGAGATGGTGATGGATGTATTTACTAACCTTATTGTGGTTACCATTTCATAATATATGCATATATCAACTCATCACTTTGTATATTTTAACATTATGTTACATGACTATTACACCTTACTGGAAAAAAATACTCTAAGCTGCTTTCAAATACAGTATATTTTATTTTTAGTAACCCTTTTACTCTCAAATATAGACCACACTGCTTTATCACTTCTTGGTTCTGCATATGCTATTCAGAGAGGCAGCATTTTTTTATGTTTCTCTCCTTAGATTTATTTTCCTTGAAAACCTCAATTACCATTGTCCTGGTGATTCCTTTAAATACACTAGAGATATTCTTGAATCAAAGTTTCCAAAGACTTGTAAGATCAAAACTCATGAAGTTGAGAGAATATACACAGCAAGGCACACTGATACCCAGGACTAATGAAATCATCACCTACAGCAGTTGATTTTCAAACTGCAATCAGTGCATTCTAAAGTATCTGACATTTATTTATGAGATTATAACATTTCATTTTTTATTTCGATGATAATTTTTTAAATTAACATAGTCTAAGTATGCACTAACCATTATGGTAGCTGTTCATCAAGATTATTTAAATTTAAATGTAAATTTTTTGTTAAATAAACATAAAATTCAGTTCCTCAGTGACAATGAGTGTGCTCTTTTGCTCAATCATATCTGACTCTTTGCAACTCCATGGACTATAGCCTGCTAGACTACAGGATTTTCCAAGCAAGGATATTGGAGTGGGATGCCATTTCCTCCTACAACTCAGTCACACTAGTCATATTTTAAATTCTCACTAGCCACTTGTGGCTAGTAGCTACCATGTTACAGATTGCAGATACAGGACATTTCTATTGCTGCAGAAAGTTCATTGGAGAGTGCTGATCTATATTATTTAAGTAACACTTTAATTAGCAAGTACACAAATAGTTTTGGTTTCTGTACTAATGTATATTTGACATTATGCAGTGTTACTGTACGTATTGCAATCTAATGGAAAAAAATAACTGAAGCAAATGAATGTGTAAAAAATACATTCATGACAAATGAAGAACAAAGGACACTGAGAGGTCTATAAAAATATTGTATGGTTAGTAAACCATGAAGCACTGGGAGATGATAATAACATGTGGAGTTCAGGAGGACTTTCTTTGAATATTTCACTTTGTTAAATATATTTGGAAATCAATTTAGTCAATAAATTAAAATTTCTTGATTTTTTTTAGTTTAATATTTATATCTTATTTAATTAGCAATAATTTCAGTTTTCAAAGTTAACTATGAGCCCTGGGTATAAGTTTGCTGATAGTTTGGTTTATACATAATTTTAAAATATAAAATATACATTATCTGTCAACATCGAGAGTACTCAAAAATTTACTTCAGTTCAGTCACACAGTCATGTCCGACTCTATGACCCCATGGACTGCAGCACGCCAGGCTTCCCTGTCCGTAACAAACTCCCAGAGCTTGCTCAGACTCATGTCCATTGCACTGGTGATGTCATCCAACCATCTCATCTTCTGTTGTCCCTTCTCCTCCTGCCTTCAATCTTTCCCAGCATCAGGGTCTTTTCCAATGAGTCCATTCTTCACATCAGGTGGCAAAAATATTAGAGTTTCAGCTTCAGCATCAGTCCTCCAAATGAATATTCAGGACTGATCTCCTTTAGGATGGACTGGTTGGGTCTCCTTGAAGTCCAAGGGACTCTCAAGAGTCTTCTCCAACACCACAGTTCAAAGCATCAATTCTTCAGTGCTCAACTTTGTTTATAGTCCAACTCTCACATCCACACATGATTACTGGAAAAACCATAGCTTTGACTAGATGGACTTTTTCCACAAAGCAATGTCCCTGCTTTTTAATGTGCTATCTCGGTTGGTCATAGCTTTTTCTCTAAGGAGCAAAAGTCTTTTAATTTCATGGCTGCAGTCACCATTTGAAGTGATTTTGGAGCCCCCAAAATAAAGACTCTCACTGTTTCCATTGTTTCCCCATCTATTTGCCATGAAGTGATGGAACCAGATGCCATGATCTTAGTTCTCTGAATGTTGAGTTTTTTAAGCTAACATTTTCACATTCCTCTTTGACTTTCATCAAGGGGATCTTTAGTTCTTCTTTGCTTTCTGCCATAATGGTGGTGTCATTGCACATATGAGGTTATTGATATTTCTCCCAGCAACCTTGAGTCCAGCTTGTGCTTCATCCAGCCCAGCATTCACATGATGTATTCTGTGTAGAAGTTAAATAAGCAGAATGACACTATACAGCCTTGATGTACTCCTTTCCCAATTTGGAACTAGTCTGTTGCTCCATGTCAGTTCTAACTGCAACAGTTAGACCTGCACACAGATTTCTCAGGAGGCACATCAGGTGATCTGGTATTCCCATTGCTTTAAGAATTTTCCACAGTTTGTTGTGATCCACACAGTCAAAGGCTTTGGCATAGTCAATGAAGCAGATGTTTTTCTGGAACAGTCTTGCTTTCTTGATGATCCAATAGATGTTGGCAATTTGATCTCTGTTTCCTCTGTCTTTTCTAAATCCAGCTTGAACATCTGGAAGTTCAGGGTTCATGGATAATCTTATCCTAATCCATCAGAGGAGAGACAGAATGAAAATCACAATCACAGAAACTAATTAAACAGATCACATGGAACACAGCCTTGTCTAACTCAATGAAATAATGAGCCTTGCTGTGTAGGGCCACCCAAGATGGATTGGTCATGGTTGAAAGTTCTGACAAAGTATGGTCCACTAGATAAGGGAGTGGCAAACTACTTCAGTATTCTTGCCTTCAGAACTCCAAGAACAGTATGAAAAGGCAGAAAGATAAGACACTGAAAGATGAACTCCCCAGGTCAGAAGGTGCCCAATATGCTACTGGGGAAGAATGGAGAAATAACTACAGATAGAATGAAGAGACGGAGCCAAAGCAAAAACACTGCCCATTTGTGGACGTACTGGTGATGGAAGTCTGATGCTGTAGCAAACAATATTGCATAGGAACCTGGAATGTTAGGTCCATGAATCAAGGAAAATTGGAAGTGGTCAAATAAGAGATGGCAAGAATGAACATCGACATTCTAGGAATCAGCAAACTAAGATGGACTGAAAATGGGTGAATTTAACTCAGATGACCATTATATCTACTA
Organism: Aepyceros melampus; assembly: GCA_006408695.1. Lineage (NCBI taxonomy): Eukaryota > Metazoa > Chordata > Mammalia > Artiodactyla > Bovidae > Aepyceros > Aepyceros melampus. Next base: position 160,285 of record SJXQ01001259.1, read on the forward strand.
CTGTGGGCAAGAATCCCTTAGAAGAAATGGCGTAGTCATCTGGTCAACAAGAGTCCGAAATGTAGTACTTGGATGCAATCTCAAAACGACAGAATGATCTCTGTTCATTTCCAAGGCAAACCATTCAATATCCCAGTAATCCAAGTCTATGCTCCAATCAGTACTGCTGAAGAAGCTGAAGTTGAGTTCTATGAAGATTTACAAGACCTTCTAGTACTAACAGCCAAAAAAGATGTCCTTTTCATCATAGGGGACTGTAATGCAAAAGTAGGAAGTCAAGAGATACCTGGAGCAAAAAGCAAATTGGACCTTGGAGTACAAAATGGAGCAGGGCAAAAGCTAATAGACTTTTGCCAAGAGAACACACTGGTCAAAGGAAACATTCTCTTCCAACAACACAAGAGCAGACTCTGTACATGGGCATTACCAGATCGTCAATACAGAAATCAGATTGATCATATTCTTTGCAGCCAAAGATGGAGAAGCTCTATACAGTCAGCAAAAACAAGACTGGGAGCTGACTATGGCTCAGATCATGAACTCCTTATGGCAAAATTTAGACTAAAGTTGAAGAAAGTAGGGGAAACCACTAGACCATTCAGGTATGACCTAAATCAAATCCCTTAAAATTATACAGTGGAAGTGAGAAATAGATTCAAGGGATTAGATCTGATAGACACAATGCCTGAAGAACTATGGACAGAGGTTTGTGACATTGTACACGAGGCAGTGATCAAGACCATCCCCAAGGAAAAGAAATGCAAAAACGCAAAACTGTCTTCTTGTCTGAGGAGGCCTTACAAATTACCTGAGAAAAGAAGAGAAGTGAAAGGCAGAGGAGAAAAGGAAAGATATATCTATTTGAATGCAGAGTTCCAAAGAAAAGCATGGAGAGATAAGAAAGGCTTCCTCAGTGATCATTGCAAAGAAACAGAGGAATAGAATGGGGAAGTCTAGCGATCTCTTCAGGAAAATTAGAGATCCCAAGGGAACATTTCATGCAAAGGTGGTTACAATGAAGGACAGAAATTGTATGGACCTAAAAGAAATGGAATATATTACAAAAAGCTTGCAAGAATACACATAAGAACTATACAAAAAAGAACTCATGACCCAGATAACCACGATGGTGTGATAACTCACCTAGAGCCAGACATCCTGGAGTCCAAAGTCAAGCGGGCCTTAGGAAGCATCACTACAAACAAAGTTAGTGGTGATGATGAAATTCCAGTTGACCTATTTCAAATCCTAGAAGACGAGGCTGTGAAACTGCTACACTCAATAGGCCAGCAAATTTGGAAAACACAGCAGTGGCCACAAGACTGGAAATGGTCAGTTTTAATTCCAGTCCCAAAGAAAGACAATGCCAAAGAATTTTCACACTTTTTGTTTAAGGGAGGTCTGTTCATTATACAAGTGTTTTAAACACTGAGCTAAGCTAACATATGAAGGATATTAACAGCTGAGAGCAACCTTTGAATGTGCATGATTAGCACTCCAAATGAATTGCTCCCCTGCAGCAGTGCGTTACTTTGAATTTTTCCTTAAAATTTATGTATTTGCATTCTAAGTTCATTCAATTAGATTTCATTGAATCTATACCTTTATTGTGCTCAAACAGGTCATTTCACACCCCAGTAAAGGGTTTCAAAACACATTCTGAATGGCAGAGGGCCTGCAATAGCCTCCTCTTGGAGAGGTTGTAGCAGATGGATGAGAAGGCACCAGGGTCCTTAACAGATATCTCTGGTCTCCAACTCATTTTCCTTGGATCTGATGTAGTTACATGCTCAGTGTGCAGTATTCACTCTAAGAGCATCCAACCCCTTTGTTTTATTTTGTGCATCTTCTGCACTAATATTTTTCAGTTTCTTCACTTTCACTATAAAGCATGTGTAGTGGAGGAGAGAATGAGGAATCAAGGCAGGCTTCACAATTTTCCACAGAAATGAGGTTATGTTTAAGTTATTTAGACATCTTTGCTCATAAAACAACTCCTACTTTATGGGATTGGTTATTGGGAATATCACTCTGCAATTTTCTAAGTCAACCAAGGAGACAATGTTTTTTTATTATATTCCTATTTTGGGACTCTAAAGCAGAAAATGGAACTCACAGAAGAGCAGGATATGAAATTCTAAAAGCCACATTCAAGGAAGTAGGATGTAATTGTCACAAAAAAAAAAAAAAAAAAAAAAAAAACACCAACTCCCAGAGTTAAAGGTATTAATTGATCTCTTTAATTCTCTTTGTCCTTTTGTATTTTCCCCTCATATTTTTAAATCACTAATTTTGTTGTCTAAAAAAAATTCAATGTCTGCAAGATATCCAAAGCTAACCTATTATATTAACTTATATCATCAATGATTGACTCCTTTTAAAGTATTAAATGACCTCTTGGATTCCCACATAAGCATTTCTGGGAAACGAGAAAAAAAAAAAAAAAAAAAAAAAAAAAAAAAAAAAAAAAAACCTTCTACTTTTGTAAGAATAAATCTGGCCATGAAAACAAATAACATGTCACACAACTACACACAACCCCCACCCCCGCCACCATAAGATGTACATATCTTATATGAAATAACAATAATATGGACATGTATGTATTACATATATGCCTGTGTATATGTTTAAATCAATTTTCTGAGCAATCATAATGTTATATTCATTAGAAGTTACATAGTGAACTTTGCCATTCATTAGCTTTGTTTTTGTCTTGGGCTCAATTAAATAAAATCCTAAATATTTGTGGGCTTTAATTATGATTTAAGGTAAAGATCCTAACTCCTCATCTCTTTCTGCTTTCATGGTAATTAAATCTTGATAAAGGTTTTATTGCAGAGTGAAATGCTTTGACTATGTAATCACTGACTTACAGAGTATTCGTAGGATATTTGCTTAATGATATTTCACAAACGGGACTGTGGAAATAGCTTGTGGCATTACTAGGTCATCTCTTATATACATTATCTGCATTGAAAATTCAAGATTAAATTATTCTGATTATGGTGAAATACTCTTAAGCTGCAAAAAACTGTGTTGTTTGGTTTTTTGGTTTTTAGTTTTTTGTGTTTTTTTTTTTTTGCACAGTGAGTTTGGAAGACCCATTGCAGACCCTCCACCCATCTCCCGACCACTGACCCTCAATCCGACCACTCTGTGAGTTTGTATATTTTGAGCTCCTACTTGCTTACAAGGAAAAAAGCTCTGGATATTGCCTCCTTTGGTTTCAGTGTTGGTAGCAGGTAAATATAGATGTTTTCATATAAAATGCTTTTATAACATATTTTTTAAACATAACTACTAATATAAAGTGATCTGAAGTAATATTTGTCAGTTTGGAAATAAAAAGCTTTCTAGTCACCATGCTAAACAGTCAACAGATCATTTTGGATCAAGTTGTTTAGAAATTAATGTGGTCCTCAGTATTTCCTTCATCCTCCCCTAGTCAGTCTACACATTTTCTTATAATATTCATCTCCCTTTATTTTCTAAGCTAAGAGTATTTCCGTTCTGTTCAGTCGCTCAGTCATA